>CASGGN010000004.1:0-57000 GCA_949316495.1 Amphiduros pacificus | reverse complement strand
GCTTTTTAACTATTGCCAGAAGACCAAAGCCTTTGATGCTGGTCTGATGTGGTGGCAGGCAAGCTTGATGCCTGTCCTTAAAAACCTTGTGGAGATACACCAGAAATGCACCTTCTCTTCACCCTCGTCATTGAAAGAAGAGGCACGTACATGGCTTAGAGGGATTGTCAAATACAATGCTGGTTATGGCAGTGGAGGAACCTGTACTGTTTCTGGTTGGATCAATGCCCTGTTCCCATACATCAAGAAACAAGAACGTAATCCTTGGTTTCTAAATGGCAGAACAGAGATGGATCCCAATGATTATCCTTGCTATTATGCTTCGGTACCTTTCAAATGGATGTATTATGGGGAAGCCAACAACATGAGGGCTTTGGTGGGACACATGCTCTTAGGCCACTTGGATAAAGAAGACAACAAGAATGCATCTGTGCTTCCAAGGGGAACTCTGACACTCATTCCTGCATGGGTCATAGTGCACCTAGGGCGGGAAGAAATCGATATGGATTGCTCGTGATCAAATGATTAAAACTGAAACAATCTGCCAAGTGTGTGTTGGATGTTATTTCAATTCAAAAGTAATGCTTTGCCTTGGATTCTCCAATATATTTGTCTCTATCGATAATTGTGTAAATTTTGTATCACGTAACTGATATTGTGGTTTGCTATTGATTTAATAAAATAATAGAAAATAATAGAAAATTGTGTGTTTTGGTGGTCCTTTAAAACAAGTAAGACGCTTTCTAAGATTTTATATTACTTTATTTTTTTCATTTTCATCTGATGCTCTCTTTGCAACCTTCCTATCAGCAGCATAGCAACCTGCTGTATATATTTGACTCTCTGAAACACCTGATCTAATTTCTTGTAGTTTTTGTGCTCTGTGCAACCCTGACAGGCAACTGACAACAATTTTGTGTTTCCCTGGTTGTTTAGTCCAAGTATTCAACTGATCAATAGCTTTGTTTATGGAATGCAAAGGAAAATTATCCCAATTGATTTGCAATGGGACGAGAGAAAGCCAAGAATGGTGACCAAGATAATAGGTATGTATGGAAAAAAACATGTTTCTGTCTGATGCAATGATGTGGGTGTTTGTCCCCACCAACGTCAACATTGTTGTTTGTTTTCAACATTGTTGTTTGTCCTCACCAACATCAACATTGTTGTTTGTTTTCCCATAAAACAATTTTGCTAACAATCTGTTACCTCTAGTGATTGTGATGGGATGTGGGATGTCTATCTCTTTTAACCATAATAGAACAAGTAGCAGCATATTGTCTGCACACTGATGTTTGAGGGATGCAAGTGGCATATCATCAGTTCTCAGTTGCTCTTGGAGTTGAGTTATGTCTATGGTATCACGGCCCTCTTTCACCATGCCATACAGAAAGGATTTGAGATGCTCACATTGAGATGGACTTTGTTGCATGATGATTGTTTTTATCTATTGAATCATCAACAATTTTAATAGAGTCAACAAGAAGATGCGTTTTATGTTTTTATCAATTTTTATTTCAATTTGTTTAATGTTTCAACCAGGCATGGTTGATGATCTCATCAAGGGTGGCTCTCTTCTGTACATCCTTGGTAAGACACCTCTCCAGCAAGTCAATCAATTCAGGTGATAATATGGGCATCACTTGCACGGGTCTCCCAGACACCAAGTCATTCTTGTCATCAAAAGGGGAATAGGCATGAACAATGTCATAAAGTGTAACACCCAGACTCCATACAGTGTTTCCTTCCCAATGATATTCAAGGCCCTTGGCTGCCTCTGGGGTCTGAAATGTACTTGTTCCCATGAAGTGCCTGAACATCCTCTTTGTCACCCTTCCTGCAAATCCTAAGTCTATTAGGAACACATCGCCCTTGCTTAAGTCTGCCACGATGTTTTCAGGTTTAATGTCCCCATGGTAGAATCCTGCATTGGCCATGGAAACAATGGCCTGTACAATTTGGATGAAACATAGTTTGGCCACATCTTCTGGGAGGCAGTTGCCTGGAAACATCTCCATCAGCTTGAAAAGATCACACCCATTTTCGGGTCTGTCCATAACCATGACCCATCTTTTCATCTGTCGAGAGAAGAATGATTCGAGCAATCTCACAACTCCATTCACTTTCTGGCATTTTGTCAAAAGGCATATCTCTCTTGGAAACTTGCCCTTGCAGCATGGATTTGTACACATTCTCAAATTAAAGTTCAGTACCTTGATGGCAACAGGAGATTTGTCTGATCTTCTCAAAGCACTGTACACCATGCCTTGTGCACCCTCAGGCATGATGCCTACTCTCTCATACTTCTGATCAACATCCATGACTTTCCTTGGTTCTTTTTTCCACTTTCTCAATATTGTTATAGAGAAATGATGAGTTTCTGGCAAACATCATCACTCTTATATACAATCAGCAGCACTTTGAATAGTTAATCAAGGAGTGTGCATATTAAATGAGCCTGGATGTTTTCTGCATAATGAATTAGCAAATGATCAATATCATATCTTACCAAGACAATTGAGGATGTGGCCTTTTTTGAGATATATAATTCAGAAATGTTATCATGGAGAGTTCATATTTAATGAGAAGGAATTCTAATGTGATTATTGATCTTTTCCCTATATCTTTTTTGTGTGCATAACTAATGAGATGGTGATAGCAAGATCAATTATCTGTGATAGTTCTGACTTCTATTTGTTTTCAATCTTTTGATAATCAATGTACATTGCAAAGATTCTGCATGGTTTAATCATCAACAGATATAATAGGTAACATTCTATGATAGTTATCCCTCAGAGGGACTTTACACTAACACATATTCTATATAGTATATGGGAATATAACTTGTGTGTTTTGGTGTAAATATATCATGGTTTCTTGTCAAGCACATTTTAGTAATATTATTTCATGGATATTGCTAATTATTTAAGAAGATAACGTATCATTTTGTATGATCAAAATTAAAAGAGAAAGAATCATTAATTTCCCATGGATAATTGGTTTTGGGTGGCCTAACGTGAACAGACATTATTTGAGAAAGGATCTGGATGGCATTCTATAACTTCTTTTTTTTTCAACATTGATTTCTTATTTCTTGAACATGATAGTTGATCGACAATTGTGAAAATATTTGATGGTTTGCTCAATTCTGAAGGATTTGGTGGCCCTGAGAAGGGCCTGGTGGGTATGATCCTAGTATTGACCTAACATGTGGTTGTGTTGGCCAAGGCAGTGCAGCCTGTTTCTTCGTGGATACAAATTTCATACCAATCATCTGGCAGAAACAATCCACAAATTGAGCACTCAAAAGTACTGGCTGAGATTCTCACTAGTGGTCCATCCATGTCCTGTGTATCATTTTGTAGAGGAGGGGGACAGCAGTCGCAGTCCTCATATGGGTGGCACCACACTCCGCAGACTGTGCATTCACCTGTTTCCTCTAAAGGCAACCATGCAAAGTTGCATTCACACGATTCACCCATCGTACACCACATGCCACAGGCAGCACACTCCGTCCAGGTACAGGCAATGTTGCATCCACACGATTCGCCAATGGTGCACCACATGCCACAGGCAGCACACTCCGTCCATGTTATCATTTTCATAGTTGGTTGGTATTTTCAAGAAAGAAATAGTGAGTTGTCATCAAATTCTATGTCTATATATACAATAAAAAAGTGTGCATAACTAATTTGATGTGTCTGATATATAGTTATGCAAATGATCAGTTCTTTTGAATAAGTAATGACTTTAAAGAGGTCCAAAAACAAATTTTGTGCATAATTAATTAGACAACATCTGTTGTATATAAATGTTAGAAGTTAGATGGGTTTCGTCAGTCTGGAAAGAAGTCTTCGTGTCACCACATCATCAAAAAACCTACTATGAACAACCTCAGAATACTGGGTGCTGGGTGCAACTCTGGGTGCAACTCTGAGAATGACCACACCAACTACAAAGTTGAAGATCAGAATAATTGGCCACCGCCATCAACAACGTGGGCATATTTGCGCACTTATAAGACATGGGTGAAATTCGTGGAATGCAAGGATTGTTACAGCCTTGTGCTGTTTCAGGGTCAAGAACACAGGTGCCCTGATGTACATCCTGATAACTGGAGAGACTGTTCCTTTTTGAAAATTTTATTGAACGATATCACCAAAACATGCTAACATGTTTTAATCAAATAAATAACTGATGACTGGAGAGACTGTTCCTTTTTGGAAATTTTATTGAATGATATAGCCAAAACATGCTAACATGTTTTAATCAAATAAAATATTTTGACAAAACTTCACATTCTTTGTTCAAGTTTTATTTCATATAGAAAAAAACAATGATATCATGATAATAATAATTTGTAGATCATTCCTATTTCCATTTGAATAAATATTTTGAAAATGGCAAGATTTCTTTGCATGGTCACTCCCATTGCTTGTATCATTATCCCTTGCACTTGCTGTTTTCAGTGACATTTTGTTCCCATTCTCCGTCCCCCCATATTCAACCTCATTACCCGAGACCTCATTCTCCACACTGACATTGTGGTTTTCTTCTAAATTCAATGTCAGATTAGCTAGTGTTGTTGTGTTAGAACTATTGATATTTTGATATGAAAATACGTTTTCATCAATTGTATCTGGAAAAAGTGATGTGTTTGATTTGCTAGTGAAATGAGGGCTCAATTCCGTATCAACTTGAACAGTTCTGTCAGTTTCTGTGTCAGTTTCTGTTGATGACAACTCACTATTTCTTTCTTGAAAATACCAACCAACTATAAAAATGTGCATAACTAATTTGATGTGTCTGATATATAGTTATGCAAATGATCAGTTCTTTTGAATAAGTAATGACTTTAAAGAGGTCCAAAAACAAATTTTGTGCATAATTAATTAGACAACATCTGTTGTATATAAATGTTAGAAGTTAGATGGGTTTCGTCAGTCTGGAAAGAAGTCTTCGTGTCACCACATCATCAAAAAGTCTACTATGAACAACCTCAGTTGTGACATCATGCAGAATACTGGGTGCAACTCTGAGAATGACCACACCAACTACAAAGTTGAAGATCAGAATAATTGGCCACCGCCATCAACAACGTGGGCATATTTGCGCACTTATAAGACATGGGTGAAATTCGTGGAATGCAAGGATTGTTACAGCCTTGTGCTGTTTCAGGGTCAAGAACACATGTGCCCTGATGTACATCCTGATAATTGGAGAGACTGTTCCTTTTTGAAAATTTTATTGAACGATATCACCAAAACATGCTAACATGTTTTAATCAAATAAATAACTGATGACTGGAGAGACAGTTCCTTTTTGGAAATTTTATTGAATGATATAGCCAAAACATGCTAACATGTTTTAATCAAATAAAATATTTTGACAAAACTTCACATTCTTTGTTCAAGTTTTATTTCACACGGAAAAAAACAATGATAACATGATAATAATAATTTGTAGATCATTCCTATTTCCATTTGAATAAATATTTTGAAAATGGCAAGATTTCTTTGCATGGTCATTCCCATTGCTTGTATCATTATCCCTTGCACTTGCTGTTTTCAGTGACATTTTGTTCCCATTCTCTGTCCCCCCATATTCAACCTCATTACCCGAGACCTCATTCTCCACACTGACATTGTGGTTTTCTTCTAAAGTCAATGTCAGATTAGCTAGTGTTGTTGTGTTAGAATCCTATAACTTTTTCAACATTGATTTCTTATTTCTTGAACATGATAGTTGATCGACAATTGTGAAAATATTTGATGGTTTGCTCAATTCTGAAGGATTTGGTGGCCCTGAGAAGGGCCTGGTGGGTATGATCCTAGTATTGACCTAACATGTGGTTGTGTTGGCCAAGGCAGTGCAGCCTGTTTCTTCGTGGATACAAATTTCATACCAATTATCTGGCAGAAACAATCCACAAATTGAGCACTTAAAAGTACTGGCTGAGATTCTCACTAGTGGTTCATCCATGTCCTGTGTATCATTTTGTAGAGGAGGGGGACAGCAGTCGCAGTCCTCATATGGGTGGCACCACACTCCGCAGACTGTGCATTCACCTGTTTCCTCTAAAGGCAACCATGCAAAGTTGCATTCACACGATTCACCCATCGTACACCACATGCCACAGGCAGCACACTCCGTCCAGGTACAGGCAAAGTTGCATGCACACGATTCGCCCATGGTGCACCACATGCCACAGGCAGCACACTCCATCCATGTTATCATTTTCATAGTTGGTTGGTATTTTCAAGAAAGAAATAGTGAGTTGTCATCAAATTCTATGTCTATATACACAATAAAAAAGTGTGCATAACTAATTTGATGTGTCTGATATATAGTTATGCAAATGATCAGTTCTTTTGAATAAGTAATGACTTTAAAGAGGTCCAAAAACAAATTTTGTGCATAATTAATTAGACAACATCTGTTGTATATAAATGTTAGAAGTTAGATGGGTTTCGTCAGTCTGGAAAGAAGTCTTCTTGTCACCACATCATCAAAAAACCTACTATGAACAACCTCAGAATACTGGGTGCTGGGTGCAACTCTGGGTGCAACTCTGAGAATGACCACACCAACTACAAAGTTGAAGATCAGAATAATTGGCCACCGCCATCAACAACGTGGGCATATTTGCGCACTTATAAGACATGGGTGAAATTCGTGGAATGCAAGGATTGTTACAGCCTTGTGCTGTTTCAGGGTCAAGAACACAGGTGCCCTGATGTACATCCTGATAACTGGAGAGACTGTTCCTTTTTGAAAATTTTATTGAACGATATCACCAAAACATGCTAACATGTTTTAATCAAATAAAATATTTTGACAAAACTTCACATTATTTGTTCAAGTTTTATTTCATATAGAAAAAAACAATGATATCATGATAATAATAATTTGTAGATCATTCCTATTTCCATTTGAATAAATATTTTGAAAATGGCAAGATTTCTTTGCATGGTCACTCCCATTGCTTGTATCATTATCCCTTGCACTTGCTGTTTTCAGTGACATTTTGTTCCCATTCTCCGTCCCCCCATATTCAACCTCATTACCCGAGACCTCATTCTCCACACTGACACTGTGGTTTTCTTCTAAATTCAATGTCAGATTAGCTAGTGTTGTTGTGTTAGAACTATTGATATTTTGATATGAAAATACGTTTTCATCAATTGTATCTGGAAAAAGTGATGTGTTTGATTTGCTAGTGAAATGAGGGCTCAATTCTGTATCAACTTGAACAGTTCTGTCAGTTTCTGTGTCAGTCTTGCCGCTCCTTCCATCTGAGTACTGTAAGATATTGCTCTGAGTGGGTATGACAGATGAAGATCCCTCTTTATTGCTTTGACTGGCCCATCTACCACGCTCCCCCATGCTCTCATCCTCCTCAATGCTCTCATCCTCCTCAATGCTCTCATGCTCCTCAATGCTCTCATCCTCCTCAAAAGTGTCGTCACCACTCTCTACCCTTGCCTGTATAACAGAATCGTCCACTTCTGTTGTATGGCTGTCTCTGCTAATTGTGGAATCCAAAGGAGCATTTCTATCTATTAATTCTCTTGTGCTGTCCCCTTTTTTCTTTTTTACCATTAGATTTTTCCCACCCTCTATGGCCCCCTTTTCCATCATAGATGGGAACATTTGTGTGGCAATGGATTCTTTTGTTTGAACACCATCTGTGGTGGTTGTTGTCAATTTACCATTATTTTCCACATCTATATTGGTTCTCTGGTCATCATTTGTCGTTTTTGGAGTTGTGCTTATCATATCTTCTGATTGTTTGGTGCGCACTTTCTCCCTTTCATCTTTATTTTTTCTATCTGTGGTTCCGGGGACCGTCTTGGCTCTCTGGTCATCATATATCATTGTTGGAGTTGTACTTTCAACAACTGTCTTTGTTGTGCCCACATCTTCTGGCTGTGTGGTGCTCACTCTCTCTTTCTCTAAATCAATGTTAGATTTTTGGTGACCAGATATCGTTGTTGGTGTGGTGCTCATTTCTTCGTGTGTACTTGAATCACGACTAATTTCCCTTTTGACAAGAGATGTACATGACTGCACGCCATTGTGTTGACATCCTTCACATTGCTTAAATGTGTCCTCCCTAATTTCCACTGTCATCGCGTTGTCCTTACTGTCTAACTGAAGAAGGTGGCTTCTTGACCAACCAGCCCACATATGGGCTATGTATAGCATTAAGGCCTTAGAAGGTGAAAGTGACACGGTGGAGTAATTCCAGTCGATATCTCTGTCGCCTTGCATCTTGGCACAGAAAAAATTGTCCAACGGTAGTTTTCCTTCCACAGTTATGTTGTGGAAATTTTTACAGCCAGTGGGATAGATATCAGTCACTATTCCTACCATTTCTTTATTATTGGAATTTCTCATGACTAGCGAAATTGAGTTTGATGGGTACTCAAACAAGCTGATCTGCTCAACTCCCGAGACGAGAGTTTCGAGGGCAACCCCTATACAGAGCAACATATTTGAAGGATAATAAAATGCTCTTCTCATCGGTGTGAGTGAGGCATCCACATAATTACGTCTCAGAAAACTTGACTTCAGTGGACAAAATTTAGCGAAACTACTGTCTCCAAACATCATTGTTTGACAAGCTTCTTTGCATTCCCTTTTGTTGCAATAAACATCATGCTTGTAGCAAGTGCGCCTGTCTCTGACAACCTCAGGCGTGAAAGCTCGAAGAGGTTGTTTCCAAATTAGCACCTCACATTTTAAAGGGTTGCCGTTTGCAGTTGCGTGTAGTGGGAATGGTGTGTACTTGATGACCTTAATGTTTCCATCGGTTGAATGAGAGGGTGAATGTAGCCTACCACACAAAAACATTTTTCTTTTGGTGGAGGTTATATAATCTGAGTAACAGTGCTCAGAAGAAAGAGTAACATTGAATGTTTCAAGACTTTGTTTTGTATGTGAAGTATTTTCCAGCTTGTATGTGGCAATTATTTTGGATTTGTTGACGGCTACTTCCACACCACCGACTGGCCTCCGGGTTAAAAAACTTACACATAACATACCAGTGTTTTTGATGACCCGCATCCTATTGATGTGAAGTTTACATGGAGATTTGGATAATACAGATGTAGCCATCATCATTAGGACAAAGAACAATTGAAAAATCAAGGGTTGCATCATAATATAGAGTTGGTCAGGTAATTACAATCGAAATTCATTGTTTATCACAAATATTCTTAGTTAAACCTTTCAACCCACATACAAAGTACTTTCCTGGATGATGATTTCGGTTAGGCCCCTGTTTCTCTTACACAGAATTGACAAGTGTCCGAATAAAAAAGTAAAAAAACATAGAAATAGGTTTCAGACATGTTTATTAAAAATTTTTTAATAAATCATATATTCATCGAAGAATACATATTCCTGTGTCTTTCACATTCACAAACCATTTGTTTGCGGCATCTATGGTAAGCCTTTCAATCACTTTTAGTTCAAAACATTGTGTTCAATAAACAGAACATCTTCAATGTGTTTCATGTCAACAAACAACTCGCCTTTCTCTTTCTCGCTTGTGCATCTATTGCAATACATGTCCCACATAATGTTGAACATTTGATGAATATGAAATTCTTTATTACCATCCTGTAAGAAAAGTGAGACAGACGCACAATCATCACTGACAAGATAGCGACGGAAGAACACTCGCCCTGGAGTGGATAGAATTTGTCTCAACACGGGCAATCGATCTTTGTAGAGGGTGATGTTGATCAGAGAATACAAGAAGTGCAAGTCCATGTTGCTTATTGTATTCTTTTGTTCAGTCACATAATCCATCCAAGTGTGACGTTCTCGGAGATTTTTTGGTAACAGCAATTTGGCCATTCGCATCATGCACACAACAACCAGGTGGTGTTTGTTGACTGCCATACTACACAGAGGACAAAAAGTGCCAGCTGTAGGTCGACATTTGTGGTGGAAGAGGTGCCCACAACCAATGTACATCGTTACCATGCAGAACATTCCAATGCCCTGCTTACACTGGGTACACACATGCCCAGAATGATGAAATTCTGAGACATTGTGAAATTCTGGAAAGGTTTTTTGTTTCTTTTGGATGTTCCCAATGTCACCATCAGACTTTCGCTTTCCATGTGTCATAGTTTGGTCTTTGTTGATCCTACACAATTCTTCTTCACTCATGCTCATTTATTTGAATAGCAGCTCTCAAGACAAGATATACTTGCAAAACAATATATTCTGTACTTTTATGCAACTTTTCACTTGATGTGCATAATTAATGAGCTTCGTGCAATTAGATATGCACACCATCCTTATTTAGAAGCAAACCAAATATGTTGAGCGTCCTTATTTGGAGGTGTGTGTGAGTGATTCAACTTTTTTCTTTTCTTTTAACTTTCTTTATCAATAAGACAAAATTGGGATGATGATGAATATCATTAAGAAGGTTGATGGCAGGGTTTGGGTGGAACCTCCTAATGCAAGCGTCTGTGTGTAATTCTTTTGAGACTCCATATGTAATTCATTTGCATCTGCTTCTCTCATGGCAATTCCACCATACCAATACCAGTCATCTTTGCACGAGATATAACCTCTACCCACAAACATTGTAGTACAAGACATCTTGCACTTTGAACATCTATGTGTAAGGGTAGTGTCTGAACAGGAGTGTATTGGAGTTTTCAACATACGATGTGCAACAGGAAAGTATATATTAGATAATTCGAGTTGAAGATCGAGCCTATTTCCAGACACTGTCACTATCGTGTATCCAATCTTTCCATGGATACGGAAAGAGTCATCCTTCTTCAAAGATCTGTTAGGGGGTTTTGTGCAATACATGACTGGCTGCATCAATTTCAGGTCAGCCGGTCGAATCCATGGGGATTTACTACCATAGCATTGATTGTTTATCGAGTTCATGGTTGATCTTACATTATGTTTTGGTTTGACACCCGATATTACATCGAATAAGATGTTGGTGGTATCGTCTTTCAGGGTAAAGAACCTGACATCAGGAGAGAGTTTGAAATTTAAATGGACACACACAGCATTTTCATTTTCAATCGTGATCAGCCGTGTATCGAACACATCCAAATTATCACTGACTTTTTCAGAAAGTTTACACTTGCTAATCCTATTTGATGATGAACAACCATACTCTTTTCCGTCTCCTATGGCCAGTGATGCACACCAAGCCTTACAGTCTTGCTGCGACTTTCCACGTCTGATGGCACAAGGAAGGGATTCGTCGGACACTTTGTTGTCGGGAATGATGTATGCTCTGTTGTGATATTCAATACTGCACACCTTATGTCTCTTGTGGCCATCAAATGTGGAAGATAGTGTGGCTTTCTTTTGATGCAATCTCTTAAACATGATTTTGTCTAATTCTTTCACACGATTCGGTATGGCACCACAAAGGTATACTGATGTTTTAGAATCCATCTGGGTGTGATTCATACCCACTGAGAACCGTCCAGTCTCATGACATACATTGTTTGAAAGCACCACTGTGAACATATCCTTTGGTTCCATTGGATCTGTTGTGGCTTCAAGGGTGAATGACCTGTTATTCATCATAATGCTTTCAGTGTAAGGGGGTTTGGTGATCACAAACTCCCCACAAAGGAGTCTTTTGTTGGGAACCACCTTCATATTTTGAAATCGTATATTACACTGAAAACCATCATCTGCTATAACTAGACTGGTTAGTCCTGCAGCAAGAAGTAGTAACAACAAGTTGACCATGTCTGGCTCATTCCTTTATCAGTTTGTCTACATAAATAGCCTTTGTTTTGCTATCCTTCCCAAGTAGTCTCATCATCGAGTGGTGCTCATCGTCGTGTTCATCTCGTTCATCATAATTTTTGTACAAGGTTTTACCTTCTGATATTTCAACAAGTTCACTTTTACTGCCATCAATTCCTTCATCAACGAAAAGCTTATCTTCATTTTCCTCATGCTCCTCATCACCATGGCTCTCTCCCATATGAGGTGTCCCAATAATGATGTTTGATTTTTGTTTTGTCTGCATGTCTTCACAATTTAACATTCTGTTCCCCTTTCTTCTTTTCACTACTTCCAGTTCTTCTTGTGTCAACACGTGCACTTGCCTTTGCACCAGATCAGAAAGACAGAGTATATGATATGCATACTGTCGCATTTCGGCAAATGAAAAGTCAAACAGTTGGTCCAAAGACTTCCTAACTTTTATATGTATAGCATTTTCTCTACTTGTTCCCAATTTCAGGTGAAATGGTCTGCAGCATAAGGTGTGTTTAGCACCCAGAGTGAGTTCACATATTGGAGCATGGAGAATGTGCCGGTTCTTTATTACAATTGGCTCTTCGTTCCTCCTAAGGTCTTCTGGAAAGTGAAAGATGTCATTGAAGGTTAAGCCACCTTTCGATGCCCAAAATGTCTTAATGTAATCCCCTTTATGGGCCACCCAACATCCACTGACTTGGTTAACCTTCACTCTGTCGAGAATTCTTTTCATGATGTGACATACAGCAGCAATTGGACGCCCCTTTATTCGACCAATATAAGTCAGGTCAAAGTAATCTTTGCGAAGATCAATAA
Source organism: Amphiduros pacificus (assembly GCA_949316495.1). Classification (NCBI taxonomy): domain Eukaryota; kingdom Metazoa; phylum Annelida; class Polychaeta; order Phyllodocida; family Hesionidae; genus Amphiduros; species Amphiduros pacificus. The sequence continues at coordinate 44,412 of CASGGN010000004.1, read as the reverse complement.
ATTTGGCTCCAATTGTGTTCATCATGAACTCATTCAGGCTCCTCTGATGGTCATTGTGACTTCTATCGTACATGTACTCTTGCACATTCTCTACATCCACTTGATGTATTCCACCCTCTGATGTTTCGTCTAATAGCCGGTTATGAAATAGTATACGACCAGTGTCTGTGTCTTCCAATGAAATAATAAATTTTCTTGGATTGAATATAATGTAGCGTTTTCCATCATGAAAGCTGCGTAAGACCCCAATATATCCTTTACCCCAATACTCCTCATACTTGCATTTAGTGCTTGGAATGTTTTCTATAGCTCTGGTCTCATCCCATATCTTACAGGCGGAAGGGTACCTCAGCGTGACTTTAATGTTATATAAAGGTTCTTTTGAGTGTTCAAGATGAACATCATCGACGCAATATATATATGGTACTGTAGATACCCCATCCCCCTCTGGATTACCATGGATTGACGGAATGGGATCGTTAGGGTCCCAATCTGTCTTTGAGAGTCTACTGAACATCTCAGTGGGTACATATACAGAGCTAACTTCCATCTTGAATTTTGTTGGGTACATACAAAAACACAACGTCAATGCTTTCATGATAAAATGGTCTTTATTTCATGAAAATCAAAAATAATCTGAATAGAATGGATTTTTTCTAAGTTTTTGAATATAATCATCAATCTTCAATTTCAATTCTGCCCTGTCAACATTTAAAACAGTAGAGTCTGCCATATTACGTCTGTAAAATTTGATCATCAGATCAATGAGTTCTTTTGCAAGCTTTCCCAGTCTTGTCTTTCTGCATACTCTCAACATAACAGCATCATCCCTCCCTTCCAGTTTCTTCAAAACAGAAGATCTTCCTGGTGTAGGGCAAAATGTCTGTACATGTAGATTTGCAGGCAAACCATTCTTGAAGAGGGTCTTGTTGATGTCAGCATATAGAGCCTTAAGCTTCTGAGATAGTTCTTGAATGGATAGATTGAAATATTCATCATTGCTATCACTTTCACTTTCCTGATCATTGAGTGGGAAGGGATTGGCAGATGAAGATACAGATAGTTTGGTTGACAATCCATTCTGTGTTGCCTGTGACGGGGTTGTATGTTCCCGTCTATTGTCATACAGAACATGTTTTTCTTTTGAAATGTTGGAATATTGCTGTAAAAAATCCTCTAGAATATCACTCCTCTTCTTCACAAGGTGATCCATTGTCACACTATCACCAATATTTGAAAACCACTGTCGGTACAGTCTAATCATCTGACCAAGCATGTTTCTAGCCATGTCTCGTACATTCAAGTGTCTGCTGACTGTATATTTGCATGCACGCTGGTCTCGTCTGACAAGTGTTGCTATATTGTTGGATGTTGCACGGTTGAATCTCACCCACAATTGTCTTGGAAGACTCCCCCGGAACATTTCCTGATTTGCAAGCTTGTAAAGGTCACAAAGTCTATCACAAACAAATCTTTCCTCATTCATATTTTTGTCATCATCAACCTCATCACATGAGTCATCTGTTCCTTGTTGATCGATTGATTCTTTTTTCTTAGCATTTTCAATGCTTTGTGCTTGACTGGCCAATCTCGACAGAAATTTCTTTTCCATAATATTGTCTAACCTTTCACTCTCCTTGGCTATTTTCATCTGCTCTCTAAGATAGTCTTGTTTTACCTCTGTGAGAGCACCTCTGGGGTGCTTGTGTGCTTGTTCTTTATCTCTTTTCTGATACAAATGTTTGAGAAATGAACAAACCAAGGATGGACGGCCTACTTGACTAAAGAGGTTGACTGTGTCATGCAAACCAGTTCTGTCTCCATAAGATGTCCATGCCTCATGTTGACCACTCTTTTGATCAAGCAACACAATATCTAGTTGCACATCAGGTTTATCTCTGAATATGACACTGCATGCTTGAACATACAATTCTTTCAGATACCAGATGTCCATATTCCATTCATCATTCTCCAATAGGTACTTCTTAAGTCTATTCCCGTAGTCTATCAGATTGTCCAGTGCGTCTTCGTTCACCCCAACATCGGAAAATCTTTTTCTCCTTCTATAGGCAGTTGCTACAAGACAAACAAACTCCTTTGCCACCTCTGCACATTGTTGCCTTGTTTCAAGTGTGGACCACAAGCGTATCTTTGTTTTGCTCTCCATCATTTCATAAAGGTTATAAGTAACACCTGGACCAACGGTCAAATCACACCACTTCGGAAGCAAATGCCTAATCTGTGTCAATGCAATGTGATTGTAGATTTTTGATAAGAAGATATTGAATTCATTGGGGGACATTGGACTGACATCCCCGGGCTGAATCATGACTCCTCCGGTCCCCCTACAATTCTTTTCATTTCTGTTTGATGAATTGTTTGATACAGTGTCACGCGCCTTTTCATCAAGTCTCGTGTCCACCAATTGCTCAACATCAGCTGCAATCTTCTCCTTGTATGTGAATTTTTCCAAGTCTTTCTGACATTCCTCTGATAGATTGCCTATGTCATTGCGAACCCTGAACTCCCTTGTTAATTCCTGAATAAATCCCTGCACCATGACAACCCTACTAGGTGAACGAATCACTCTGATGGTAGTCTGTCCATTTTTATGCTCAATTGTGTTCATGGTTTCATCCTCTTCGTAAGGTTCAATCATTTGGATGAGTGGAGGGGGCAGGAGTGTGGTGTTTAAAAAGACATATTGAATTGCACGATCATAGACATTTTGTAAATACCATGTATCGATATCAAGTGTCCTATACAGTGCTACCCATTTCATCAGATTGTCTTCATACCTTTTCAAATTGCTTTGGTCATTAAGCTTACATTGTTTGTTAAAGAGACTGACATAATCTCCAATCAACTTAGGCGTAAGCAAGACTAAGTTTGATTCTAATCTAAAGCGTATTCTTTCTTTTTTCAGAAAAACATCAATTGTGTGGTGACGAATGTTTGGCCCCATCTGTATTTCACAGTTGTTGGGGAGGGTGTTTGCAAAAACAGTCTTGTTCATGTCATTATATATCTTAAGAAAGAAACCCATCAGGTCCATTTGTGACACAACTGGTGGTTCTGAAGGTTGGCAAGATAGCAGCGGTGGCACAAAATGTTTGTTGCCAGGCCTGTAGCCAGTAATAGGAACCAATGATGCAATGTATTCTTCTCTTTGTTTCTCTTCCCAATCTTTCCAATATTCTGCCACTGGTAGAGGTTTTTTGAACAGTTGGTCCACCCTCTGTCTGATTTCCCCAATTTCACTCTTCAAAGCTGATATCAGAGAAGTGGATGTGCTTATTGGTCTTGAAACGAGATTGACCTTTCTTCTGCAGTAAGCACATTCGAAGTCATATGTCACATGATTGGCTTCATACTCTCTCAAACAGTGGTGATGCATGTAATGGAAACATCCCCATAACACAGCAAGATCTTCAATATATATATTTTCAAGACAGATGACACAATCTGTGATGCTTACATTTGTCGAGCTAGATGCAGATGAAATCAAATGTGATGCTGCAGTACTCTGATACTTATCAGTGTGTTGGCCACCTGGTTTGCGCGGGATGTTGCTCTCTCCCTTTACAACAGTATTGTGTTCCCCATCATCTTCACTGTCAGATATGACGATTTGATTGGATATGTTCTCTTCGTGCCTAATGATACTGATTCCCTCTGGTTGTTTTTCACCAAATGGATTTTCTAATTCACTGTCAGAAGATGACATAGAGATTGGACTTGAAGCCCTACTAGGAAGAATCAGAGAGAGTGGTGCTGGATGGTTGACACTGTCTCCATTGGTCTGTATGATATTGGACACAAAGTTTCTTATGCTTTGTAAGATAGTTGATGTATGTACGATTGAATTGCATCTGAGCACCAAGAAGTCTTCCACTGCATTGGTAAATTGTTCTCCTCTCAATCGTAACTCCCTTATAATATCATCATCGTCATATTCTGAAAAACTCATAATACCTTATTGTTTTTGTGTTATCTTTATTATGCCTTCTTTCCATAAATACATTGATTCAAATGCAACAATATCAAGCTACCACAACAAATATATGGATCCTTGCCTTTATTACAACTGCAACAATGTCATTTTCCAAATTGATTGTGACCTGAATTTTGCCATATCAGTTCCATTTTTTTTCTTTCTAGCTCATCTTGCTTGTCACTCGTGAGTGGTCTGTTGGCCAGGGCAGTAAGTCTGCGGTGCATCAACATCATTTTGTCAATCATATCTTGCATTAAGACTCTCATTGTGGACTTTTCAGAATAGAGAAATAAAGATTTTCGGTCATTGATCCTTTTCAGCCTGTTCTCAGAGTTTCTTGAGTTATGTTGAGCTTTCGGAAAGACCTGTAGTGGAAGTTTATTGTCAAACATTGTTCTGTTTGCTTGATGATAAACCTCCTTGAGTTTTGCTGTTCGTTGTTTCTCAACGTCACTGATCAAGACCTCATCGTCACTGTCTTCGCTGGATTGTCCATCCTGCCAGATTGTCTTCTCTATCTCGCCCAAAAAATTCTCTATATCATCAACCAATTCTTTGGGAAATTGGCGAGATAGGTGATTTTTTGTTCTATACATGATACCCATCTGCTCAATCAAACTTCTCGACACTATCATACCGTTCTTGTAATCCACAAGTGTGATGCGTGCATATCTGTTGTATTCAGTGTACTTATCGATCCCATCCTCCACAACCTCTATGTAAGGCATGGGCAAATTCCCACCAAAAAGTCTACTGTTTGCCTCATTGTAAACCTCTTCTAATTTTTTATATGGGTCATCCTCAGTCTTGATACATTTTGATCTGATCTGATTGCAAACGTCTATGTATTCATCTTCATTAAATCTTTCCAAGTTGATGCAGTATTGAATGACATTTTGCAACACACGTAGAAACCTCTGTACCAATGACCAGCAGAATATGGGTGACTCCCCCTTCAATGTTATCTCAATTCTGTCTGTTTCATAGGAAATCATGTCATTTTCAATTCGTCTATCCATAACGAATTGGCATTGTGATGGCAGACGTTCACCACAGAAGACCCTGTTCACATATTTGTACAGATACAAGAAGAAAGTTTCATATTGAAAGCTACCAGTAGGCGTAGAGGTAACTTGATCAGGAACATGATTTCTCTCAACAGATTCGGTAGATGTGGAGGGATCAGATGAAGATGATGAAGATGGGAGTGGTGAGCTCGCACGTAATACACCACTAGAAAAGAGAGATTTTCTCACGTTTTCCACATCTCCCCGTTTACTACCATGCTTGGTTAATCTCTGCCAGTAGGTCCCTGGTGTAGCAGGGGAAGAGAGAATCCTTCTCTTTGATTGCAATAGTGAACTGTGTTCTAAATTACCAACCACCTTGCTATTGGAACTTGTGGGAGCTGTGTATCTTTTCACTTTGCCATTGCACACAGGACACACTAAATGGTTTTTGTAATTGTCTCCAAAACGTCTTCTTAGATTTTTCTCCCAGTCTCTCACACAACCTGTGTGTATTAGATGACAGCAATCGTAGAGAACCACCATGTTTTCTCTTATTGGATCCAGACACATGGGACATTTTGTTTTGGTGGGTGTTGCATCCCCATTGTCATGCAACTCATCTTCATCCACATCACTATCACTGTCTTCCATATGCTGAGCATCATGTTCAGAGATTGCTACTGGTGAATATTCTACAGGAAAGTGGTCATCTACTTGTGTTGGATTCAACATTGAGTTATCATCATTACCATAATATCCAACAGGTGAGCTATAGTCAACAGGAATATGTGAAATTAAATCTACATCAATTGGATTCTCAAACATTATTGGGTTGTAGTCTTCACCAATTGTTGAAACACCGGGCAAAGGGGATTCTTGTTGGAATGATGAAATAGGACTGATGTTTCTAGTATCATTTCTTTCCAATTCAGTGAGACGGGATTCTATCCTATCAAACATCTGAGACATGTCACTCACTGTTGATTCGAGTGAAGCTGAGAGTATTTGCAATTCTGTTGAATCACACCTCAGAGCCAGCACACTGTTGAAGTTTTCAATAAGTGTCTCAAATGAGCTTTTCATATGGGTGAGCAAGTCTTGATATGAGCCAGACATGATTCAATAATGATATTTGTGATTTCCTCTTCCACAATGGTGTTAATATCAATGAGCTATGCACTCACACTCCCGTACTTTATATTTGATTGCAAGAGATATGCTTGTTGAATGTCTGTTGAAAGAGGAAAGTGGTGAAATACAATCAAGGAAATTATGCTCTCTGTATCATGACTGTGTAAATCTTCTCAGTATTGCTGAATCGGGCTTGGGCACTTTTGAACTAAATGGATTGGGAGATAAGATACCACATCTGTTGATACTTGTAAAGCGTCGTCTGAAGATTTTGGAATCCAAAAAGTTAGCTGATATAGAAAAATCATTTTAGATCAGCACCAACAAGACCAGTTTATATATTTGAAAAATTGTTTTATTTTATTTGATACCACAACAATGCCACACAATCAAATGGTGTTAGCCTGTGATAAATCACAACAGTTCTTTGTCACATACAAATGCGTCAATCAGGTTTCAAGTTACCAGACATACACTTTGCATACCACAAGGGACACATCATGTATGAACAGCATTCACCTGCGATCCAACATGAGTGGTTTCACAGAGAACATGAGCAGGCGGGTACAGCCTTTGTGTGACAGTAGCTCTCATTTGTCCTTTCCTACAACTCCATCGAACAACATCACCACCATGGGTCGTGATGCTGACATGATCTTCTACACTGCAGGTCAGAATTTGTTTGATGCACTCTCGTTTGAGAAGTTTCATCGCGTCACTTCTCCATTTTCTGTGAACAATCGCAACTATACTGCATTGTTGCATGGCATAGAGAACAGATGGGAGATCCTGTGTGCATTGGAGAGGCAAGATTCTTTACGCTTTTCTAGGAATGATGCTTTTCCTCCTTTAAAATCAGCCTCTTATTACAAAGTCAGAGATGTCAATGTGGTCTGTCAAAATCAGATATATCAAAATTCTCTAGCACTCAACACACAAAAACAGACAGACACCTCTTTGGTTGAAACCAGTAAGGACCTCCTTGCCCATGTCTTGCAATTTGCTACAGTAGATATATCAGCGAACAACATGTGTGTAGAGTGGGAAATAAAATTGCGCCATAACTTATCCATGCCAGAAAAATGTCACATACTCATCCACCATGAAGTGATGAGAGAAATCCACAGAGGAATCTCGCCAGAGGCATTTCAACAGGCATGTAAGGACATATGTCTTTTAGAGCATGATGTCACCTTCAAGAGAAACCTGTACGGAGTTGGTCGTAGCAAGAGAAACAATCCAGAACTCATGGATATTTTCCCACTTTTACCATTGGGTTTAAAGAAAGTGATCCTCAAGAGGTGGGTCAGAGAAGAGAAGATTAATTGTCTAGAGCATGTCAAGAAAATGTGGCCAGATTGGAAGTCAGATACGGTTGTGAATATCCCAGGTATACCAAAACGTATTGATGATTGGAATGCTGAAGATGTAATTAATGTGACACTTGGTGTAATTGGATCAATCCAATAATGAAGACCATCGATGAACTAATTGATGAGATGAAGGGATATGCATTGAAATGTGGGGAAGGACATCACTCAAATCCTTTCACGGAACAATTCAGACAATGTTTTACATTAGAAAAACTTCAATTAAACCCAAAAGATAACAAGTCATCCTTTGACAATAGAAAGGAATTGCATGACTATATACAAAGCATTGAAGTTGAGTTGAAGGCTATGGCCAATGAGGTTGAAAAATGTTCTTCTCGGACTACAGATGCAAAAAAGGAATATGATGAACTTTGTAAGATATTCACTAAGTCAAAGAAAACTTGTCCACCATCAGAAACTCAATTTGGGGCACGTGAAGACGATGTATGGCAATTCTCCACAGATGATATCTCATTTGGAATTTGAGATGTAAATGACAAGTCTCCATTTTTTAGAAAAGAATCAACCTGACATTTGGACTGTACAGCTCCCACCTGCATGCCAACATGAAGCGCAACGTCTGTGTCACTGCTCTTGGCCAATCTCAATTTTGTGTCTATCAGTTTCTTGGTTTCATCACAACGGGCCATGTGATGCAGTAATCCATGTAGTGTATCCTCGTATGCTTTCATGTTCTGACTTGATGGTTGACATGTGTCGGATCTACTAAACGTGCCACACAAGTGAGCTAACTTCTCTGAGATATCTGTATCGGTCAGAGTTTTATGGATGATATCCAAGATGTTGTTGTATAAAAAATAGCTCTTGTTGAACCTTGCCAGACAAGAGAGATGAAGAGCAATATCACTGAAGAGTGTGCTTGTGGAGAGACCTTTCTTTTCAGCTTCAATGACTCTGTTTCGCTTTTGGTACAGCTCACTCTCCACTTTGGTGATGTTCTCTTCCAAAGACATCTTCTCATCCTGTATGTGGTCATCAAGTCGTTGAAACTGACCTCGCTCGTCTTTTAAGCATGCCAGTTGCTCCAGCAGGTGGACATGGCATCTAAGAGTTTCATTTGTGAGCTGTTGAAGTGAGAGCTGTTCATATATCCCACTCATATGGGGGTGCCAAAGCAACCCATGAAGTGTATCACATATTGCAAATAAAAACCTTTGCCTCCAATTTTGATTTAGTCTTGACTCTGTATTGTCCTCCACAGTTGAAAGGTCCACAAGTGCCATACTGTCTTCATATGCCATTTCCTCAATCTTTCGTTGAACTTTAGTAACCACTATTTGTGCTGGTCACTTTATTGTATGCATGAATACATTTGATTGATATGGAAGAATTGTGGGAAAAGCGTTTTAATCAACTCTATAGCACATACCGTCAGTTGGAAGATGCACATGGTAGATTATCTCAGAAGTACAAGGAAGTAGAAGCACAGGTAAACATTGTCTCTGAAAGTAAGAGAAGGCTAGAGGATTCATTGAGAACACTGGGTGAAGAATGTAGAAATTTGAAATGTGAACAAGAGAAGTACGCTCAGGAAAGGTCAAGTCTATTGCAAAAAAATGCCAGTCTCAAAGACTTTCTCCACACTGAAAGAGAAGATTCAAAGCGGATGGAGGCCAAAAGCACGAATGAAGTGGAACTTTTGCATAAGAGAGTGAAGCACATGAGAATCAAGGCTGTTGACAAGGAAAAAGTGATTCAACACAAGCAACATGAAAACGATAAGCTTCGTGAAGAAAATCAGTGCCTGAAGGATACAATAACTGATCTAAAGGACACAGAAACGTGTAAGCAATTGAGAGTGGTTTCAAAGATGGACACCATTCTGGAAAAGTACATGGAGATGTTTCCTCAGGACCAATCACTGAATCACCTTCAGTTTGTTGACAAGACCACCAATGGAAGCAGCCACCTCTTTCGTCTTCTTTTGGAATTGTGCTATAGAGATGCCACAGGTAGCCTGAGAAATCTTAAGAGGAAGATTATTCGTGACTTTGACAGTATGATAGATACTGTGGTGTATTACAAACTGTACATTGACATGTGTCATTATGCACGAATTGTGTGGTGTAAGAACTTCTGTATATTTGAGGAGGCAAGTAGCATGATTTCCAAGATGAAGGAATTGACTCATCATCAAATCACATACCAAGAGGTTGTGTTGGTCAATGCCAGACAGGCCTTTGTGGCGGCAATTCTAAATGCAATGCAGGGGCTTGGTAGTTTACCACCAGACGACACTGTGCAAGATGATGCGTCAGATTGCGATGCACTGACCAAAAACCGTTCTCAGATGGAAAAGGCTATCGGATTTGATTGAATGGACAGTTTTACATAGATAGAATTTCAATACTGGATTGAGTGTCACTATGTCACTATTCATCGAATATGCAAAGTTCAAACATGCAGAAATCCAGAAAAAACTTCTTGACAGTCTTCTTCTCGGACAAAATTGTGCATTGCTTGGATTTCCAGGCTCTGGTAAGACTTATATGACTGCAAATATCATTCGTACACTCGTGACAGAGAAAAGAAAATCAATTGTGGTTGGGGGAAGCACTGGCTGCGCTGCTCAACAAGTAAAGAAGAGTTTAGATGGCCTTGAAGTTACAATACAGACAATTCACTCTCTCCTACGATTTGGTTCAGAGGAGCTGTCACTCGTGCAGAAGGGAGACATGGAGGGGCTTGAAAAGAAGGTGCGTCAGAAAAAGGTTTACAGTGTTGGTACAGTCATGCAAAAGTGTGACTATCTGGTAGTGGAGGAAGTGTCAATGCTCACCCCAATGTTCATTGAAGCCATGGATGTGGCTCTGCGTCAGATTAGAGGGAGACCCAGTAAGGTATTTGGTGGAGTGGTGGTCCTGTTTGTTGGAGATTTCAGGCAATTGCCTCCTGTGTCACAGAGTAATTGCGTATATGCTTTTCAACATCCTAGATGGCAAGATGGAACTTGGATTGCTAAGGTATATTCGTTGCAGTATGTTCTCAGACAGTCCAGAGATAATCAATTTATCAATATGATTATGAAACTCTCCCATAATCAACTCTCAGATGATGAATACAAACTTCTTCAAGGATGCATTGTTCCGAATGGTCGACAGAAAATCATGGATGTGGACTTCTTATCTGATGCTCTGCGCGTCTTCCCATATCGCAAAGATGTGAAAACTTATAATGAGAGAGTAACCGAACGGGCAAGAAGAGACAATGTAGAGATTCGTTCGCTCAAAGTGAATTGGCAGTCCCTCCCAAAAATAAAGCCTGATCTGATGATGAATGTGCAAGATGAACTAAGTAAGGAGATGGATGCCTCTCTTGAAATTTTTGTAGGTGCCCATGTAATGGTGACAGCAAACATGAGTGTGGAATTTGGTATTGTAAACGGTACAATGGGAAAGGTGTTGGCCTTTGTCCCAGGATTAGAATGTGACTATGGCACTTCAGAATGTGACATGGGAGTTCTATTGGAATTGGACGATTGCACACGGGTCACTATAGGAGCCCATTGTATCACAAAGAAGATTGATCAATACAAGAGTGTGAAAATGCATTTCATTCCCTTGTTGCTGTGTCATGCAATAACAGCACACAAGCTTCAGGGTTCAACTGTACAAAGGAGAATTTTTTTCTCACCACCTTATATGAAAACAGAGTCTGTGTCATCTATGTTTTATGTCATCATCACACGCCTCACATCCCTTGATCTGCTGCACTTGACACATGTACCACATGAGATGAGGGTTATTGTCGACCCATCTGTTCTGAACTATTATGAAAATGTGAATAAAAGATAACACAAAAGCACAGATGCTGTAAAGTCTCTTTATTTTATCTACATGCTATATCTTACAATACGGGGTTTTGAATTACGACAATTCATGATAATATCAAAGTCATAATTTTGTCTGGCATCTCTATCATTTTCATGATGCACTTCGTAAGGACCCTTTCTCAATTTGGCAATGGGTACAATGATGGATGCTGATTTCCTTCCATCTCTTGTCTTCACTGATATTCCCTCTGATGAGATCAGCATCTCTGCCTCCACTTGATCAATGGAGCTCGAAGTGAGAAGCATTCTTGGCCAAGCATAATTAAACTTGTTGTCACGAGGGATGAGCTCTTTCATTTCAATGATCAGAAATAGCGTGCCAACATCCATAGTGGTCCCTTGTTCATATAAGAAGTCACCATCTTCAACATCCACGGTAAGTTTTCCTGTCGTCTGCAAGGTAACAACAAAACTATCTCTTTTGTTGTTTGCGAAAGAACCACTGCATGTGCTACTACAAATTCCCCTTGGGCGAAAGGTCTCATAGAATATTTCTGGTGAGGCCATGTGTATCATGAGTGCATCAACACTGTCCACTCCATGCTGCGAGGTCACCTGTGCTTTGAGATTGGCATAATCTCCGCATGACTGCATATGTGTATATTGAGTTGTAAGTGTTTTATTACAGTTTTTCACATGGTCCTGTAGAAGGTGGAATGGTATCAGTGTGGATACAGGATCAAATGTAATGTCAGCCAGAGATAACTTGAAAGCCTGATCCACTTTGTCCCTCAAAAGACATTCATCTTCAAGATCAACCCTGAGCAGAGCAGATCCATCATCTGTCACCACTCTTGCATTTTCGTCACAATATACTCCCATTTCTACAACCCTTCCATGAAGGTCAGAGAAGCACGAATCTCTCTCCCCAATTGCATATGGTGAGTGAACAATACCCATATATTCCATAAGAAGTTTGTTGTGTTGAATTGGAGGAGCATCACAAGGATACAGAGGGGTCATTGTGTTTGAAATCAAATCAAACTTACCCCCAAGCTCGTCAATTGGGTCTGCACCAAATGCTGGTGAAGAGAGATGTGGAAAATTCACAGGAGCATCATTGGACATGTTCAACAGCTGTGTGCCAGTGTATGTGTATGGCATGGATAATTCATTACTGTTCATTTCTCTTTTGACATAATTTCTTCTCGCTTGCTCTATCTCTGGTCTAAACATGTCAGAGTATAACCTCTTGTTTAGAACACCAAACTCGACATCATAGTCCAATATTTCTTCCAATCTTCTCTTTCGAAGCGGGCCATTTCCTGTGCCTGGTGCCCTACTAGGACCACAAAAATTTGAATGACCAGAAATGAATTTTGCAAGAAGACTAGTTGAAGACATGTTTCACAAACACAATGATCAACCTATGCATTAACATATTTGATTCGCGAATAGGCTTGTTGTCTAACAATCATGGGTCTGTATCCAAGCTTGGCTCAAACAATCTTCCAAAAAGCAATGAGTGGTGAAACAAAATTACCCTTGCAACAGTCAAGTGCCATTGAAGTGCTACGCAACACATCTGTTGTCTTGATCGACCTTACACAGTTTTTGTACATCTCTCAATCTCAATTATCCTCAATGGTCCAACAACACATGTATTGCTACAGCAGTGTGATAGACTTCCTTTCATCTGAAGATCCCATAGGACAGGTGTTCATCGATTGGAAAACGGGACAAGTCAAAAATTCTGTTGACATATTCACATTGGACATAGCTGCAAGCTATCTCTCCAATAAAGTGGAACTTGTGGATAAGCGATGGAAAATGGCATGTGACAAAAAGGGTATGGAGTCGTCTCTGAATGCCATATTTCTGGCCGTGGATGGAGATTGCCCTGTGGCAAAATTGGAAACAAGAAGACAAAGGCAAACAAAGTCGCATGCATCAAGCATCTGCCGAAAGATAGAAGAGAACTGCAACCGCATCGGTGAGGTGGTCCCAGATAATCTATACAGTAGATTTTTTCTCTTTTCACAGACTGGTGACGGACGTATGGCTGGATCTTTACAACGTTACATCTTTAGCAGAGAGAATCGGGAAAATGTGCTGGGGAAAATGGTGGAATTTTTAGGAAGAAATACACACATGAATGCCAGTGTTTATTTGGCTCAAGGAAGAACTAAGATGGAACCTGGTCTCATCAGTCGAGTGTGTGGATCCTATGTCCTACCATGGGACAATGGCATGGAGGTTCCATATTATGAGGCAGACTCCATCATTCCATACCTATGGTCATTTTTGCGGCATCATGAGCAATCAGCATCCATCGTTACCACAGACTCAGACATGCTGATGACTTTGCTTGCACTGGCCGATCCAAGATTATATCTGTTGCGTAAGGATAAAACAAAGGACGCTGATATTGTCTTCAACCAGAGTATTGCCTTTTCTGTGAACCCTGTCCATCTGCTCAACAATCCCCAAAAGCACTTGGATCTATTGCTGCACCTCTCCATGGGTGGCTGTGACTATGCTGAAAACTTTCATAGGTGTGGGGTCAAAACTTTACAGGTGGGTATTGAGAAAATAATGGATGGACAGAATCTGATCACATGCGTGAAATTGGCAAGACGAAATGAAATCTTAGAGTTGGATGGAAAGGGTCTTTTGGATAAGGAATTGGATGTATGGTCAACACCAAAGGAATTGCTACAGATAAATTGTGTGGATCAGAATATGTTGTTCCAATTATTGTCAAGCAGACATGATTTGTTTCCACTAAGAATGGGATCACATGTGTATCTGATGCGTCTGGATTGCAACCAAGATGTCATTGAGGGAACAATGAGATCATACTTGACAAGATTTACAAATGCCACTTCAACCCACACATTCAATGTCATCAGAAGCAAGATGAATTCTTTCCCATGGGAAATGCGCAGGAGGATGTTCTTTTTAGGCCTTGTGACAGAATGTGGATTGGGATTAGAGGTGGGCATGGAGCAGAATGTAGACATAGCCAATAAATGTGGCTATAATCCAAATAGCAAATATTCTTATGTGAAATAAAAAAATTCAACAAAATGGTTAGGTTTCATCGTTTTCTTTCATGTTTACAGTTCTATGTATTCGATCAATAATGTTCAATGTAAGGATGGTAGAAACCTTATTGAGATAAACCTTTCCATTGTCCATTTTTTCACAGCACCCAAATAGACTCAAATCAAGCATCCTTGAAAGGGCTCTCAAAAGCTTGTCTCTTATCTTGGACTTTTGTGATCTTGAATGATCAAATTTAAAGTGCCTATAGACCTCCTCATCTGTGATGTCCTTTAACATGTCGCATTTGTCGGAGTACTTGTCGAGAGCTTCTTTTATCTCCTTAGCTATATCCATTGCAGGTCTCCCTTCATCAAGATCGAATTGATGATGAGCTATCTGTAGAAACTCACCAAGTGAAGCCCCCTTGCTTGTAATTCTTTCATCCATGTCATGTGCTGCATTCACTTTAATTTCACATATTTTACATGAAACACAATCATCAAAGCCTGGAAGAGGCATGATGGATGAACAAAGCATTGGTATGTTAGGTAGATCAACACCACCATTCCCAGAGAGGGACTCTTGTATGCATATGGCACTCAACTCTTCGTCACTCACTTTTCTCTTGCGTTTTTTTGTAGCCATTCTCACATACATTCAAATCATGATTGGTAAATATGATTTTATCGAAATCATTGTCTATTGCAGCATTTTTGTCTTTGGTCAACAATATGGTCATTTCTTGCTTTCCGTACATTTTATCAACTCGACAGAACATTATCACTAGAAGATTGGACGAGTGTTCATATATTGTGGCATTAGTCTGAGAGTTTTCCTTCTCGGCATGCAAGAAAGGTTGACTTGAGACAACTAGATTGTTTCCACTTCCATTCCCTTGGACAAAATCTAGAGTCATCCCCTGCCATCCTTGTCTTTTAGATGTAAACCTGTTTAGGGGAAGATAATCGACTCTTGCTCTGATGTGTTTGTCATCAGTGGTGTTTACATCAAATGAGTACTTGGTGCAAGCATCTGTGTTGAGATGAGAGTGGTTGCTGTGCCCCAGTTCATACCATGTGTGGTTTGAAATGTCTTTTGGGAGATGAAAATTTGCCAGTTCACAGGCATTATCATCTTCATCATAATCAACCTTCCTCTGTTGACACATTTCGCCAGTCCATCCCACTGGACAATGGCACTTGTATCCTTTTGTGTATGCTTTCTGCATACATGTCCCTCCATTGAGACAGTAATGACATGTGATAGATATGTCTGTTTTGTTGGTTTCGCAAAACTTTCCACTATAGAAATCTTTGCATTGACAAACAAAGTTTCCTGCGCTCGTGTAAATGCATGCCGCTGTCCCTGATGGGTTACAATGATCCATCTTGCATGGATGGTTCCAGCTCTCGCAATCTTTGTTTGTCTTACATGTGATGTCTGTGGGTAGCCTGGGATCATCAAATCTGCAAACATGATGGTCACATTCACTAGAGATTTCCATGTTAGATGAGACTGTTCCAAATAATATGGCAACTGTGATGACAACAGAGACAATTGTGCTTGCTACAAGAATGAATAGAAATGTTCCTGATGATCTTCTTAGCTGAAGCATTGTCAAAGATATGGGCAGTGTTTTTCGCATTTCTTTGTTTTACAAACTTCTGTTTCATTTGGTAACAATTTCAATTGATTAATAGTGAACCGTGCATCCTCCTTAACACTAGAACTATACAGAACATGATTGATCTTTTACCAGGGATAATGGTCTCCCAAGACATGGCAAAACACCAAGCTCGGTCATTTAATGATTACTGGGATGATGTGAAGTGGAAGGGAATCTCAAAGCCACTTGTAGCGAATCAAGGAAAGTTTGTATTACCTTTCCAGGTTCAAAATCCACATGCACTTCAAATTGAAACATTGTCTGACTTATTGGAACATCAAATGGACATAGATAATATGGCATCAAATGTCATCTCCTCCAGAGCATATCTCAATTCCATATTGTACAGGGGAGTTGAACAGTCTCGCTGCATGTTCTATTCGAAACCTCAAGAGGATGATCCTGGTTTAACAGTCATAAAGAAAATGATGAATCTTGTATCTCTTCTTGTCGAATACAATAACATGAAACTGGAACCTTTTCAACTGAAGGCCATTCGTGCTGGTATTTGTTCAAGTGGGGAACGATTGCTGGGACAGGAGCTGCACAAAAATATCCCCAAAATTCTCGATAGCCTTGGTCTGCTTGAGGGGGCTGACATGAAAGATTCAAACGCCATCATGGACCTTTTTAGAAAATACAGCAAACGCATGGTTGCCATAATTGCACCAAGAAGAAATGGAAAGTCAAAGGCTGGTAAGCTTTTTGTTTCAATCAATGCCATATGTGAGAGAGGATCAAGGATTGTCATCTTGGCACATCGCTTGGAAGCAACACTTTTGTACAAGAGTGAGATTCTACTTTATCTGGACCAGATACTTCAGATGGGCATGGATAAGTTTGAAGTTCATTCTTCTACATCAGAGATACGGCTGGATTTCCCTTGTGAGAAGAAATCATCCTTCATTTACTTTGTGTCTGGAGGGATAAATGTAAGTAAACACTTTCAATTTGTAGTGTTTTTTATTTTTTAATTTTGTCTCGTAAATTGTAACACAACACCTTCAACAGCAATTGAGCTCTGCCCATGTATAGTTACTCTGTACCATTTGCATAAGGGTTTTATCTTTCCATGCACAAATTTTGCTTGATGTTTGTCTCTATTTGTGATATTCACGTGTGAGAGAAAGTTTGTCTCGGAGCACGATTCTTCCTTAACATGCCAGATATTATTATGGGATCTTGGTTCCTGGAGCAGAAGACGCATACTACGCTTGGCAGCTCGGTGTCTACCATTTCTTGTCCTGTAGACTTTGTATGCGTGCCTGTTGGGGATGGTGCACAACGTTGCCATCCTACGTAGACATCTGAAGGATGCTGGTGACAGTTTCAATCCATCGTCCCTCACTTCAACTATCGTTTTGCCAGTGTGACGCTCTTTGCATTTTGTTCCCTTAACTGCCAACACAGCATTCACATATGCCAATGCATTCCGTCGACATGAATGGCCTTTTGATGATTCGCAAATTGATAACTGATCATTTTTCTTTATACACAATGACACATACCTCTTTGGAAACATTTTATCCTTAAAGAGTGGAAAGTCTAGTACAGGTAAATGTTTCACGCGATTTAGTGGTAGTTGACAATGTATACTGTTTTCATCATGACTACACTCATTATGTGGCAAAAAGTCTCTCATGGCCCTCTCTATATGATGTTGTTCTACACACTCGTGTGTTGAACAGAGACAATTGGTGACATTGTTGCAATGTTTAGCAAAGGGTGCCATCCAGTGATACTGAACTGATACAGATTTCAGTGGGTAACACTCTGGATCACATGCCACTGTGGTTACTGCATCAATGGATATAAAGCACATGTCTTCATTTTTGTTGGATGGCACCAAGGGATTTACAGATATCTTGACAAATGATTTCCCAGTCCAACACTTTGATGATGATTTCATGGATCTCACCTCTTCCCATCCATATTCTATATCTGTCAATAGACGGTAGTTAGCAGGTACCAAAAAGGATACGTAGGTCATATTTCACCTCTGTTATAATATCACTATTTGTGCATAACCTATCACAAGTATGAACCTCAGAAAAAAAAGACTTGCCAAGGGACGATGATGCAGGTAGAGACGATCTCATCTAGTGATAATTTTGATTTGGTACCCCATTTGGTTATCAGCAAGAAATTTGAACATGATGATGCATTTCTAGCTGGCCGACAAAGTAAGACGGACCTTTCATGTCTGGTCCACAAATGTGACAACACTGGGTGCATCATGGTTGGTGTTGGGGGAATGGAGGGGACTATCAATGAAAATGGGAACTATTCTGTCGTGGATGTCAAGACAGTACTTGACAAACATGTTACCAATGGCACTTACAGTATAGTGAGTCATTACACAAAGCCTGTGGTGAAAACACTTCAAAGAACCATTCAACTATCTTACCCACTTATCATGTGGCAATGTGAACCAACCCCATGTGCTGATGGAAATGAAACTGAGAGCACAACATCCTTAAGTTTGTTTAAGGGTAATGATTTTAGAATGTTTACAACTATCGAGCCCCATACACATAGGATTTTAGGGCAGGGCACACATATGTTTATGAAGAAAATATATGAAGAGGTGGATCTTCATAAATCATTTGTTCCGTTCACAGAAAGGATGTTAAAGTTCACAATTGGTGATATTGGATACATGACAGCATTTGTGGACTTCAAAAAACTGGATAGTGATATCATGATATCTAGATGCATGAAGAAAAGTGTTGATAGTTGTGATGGGAGACAATGCCTGGGATTATCGAGAAAAGATAACGATGAAGTGGTGCAGGAGAAATACCCAAAGGCATTTCCAAGTGGTCTCGTTTGGAGTGAATCCTTTGAGTGAGTAACTATTAGCAGGGAAGAACTCTTTGATCTGTAAGACATGAACAAAGACAGACAGACATTGAAACATGTCATTCAACACGTTGGAAGAAATCAAATTGTCTTCACCACCAAGAGTAAAGTACAGATGGAAGACCTTTACCATCCGACTACCATTCTCAAAATTGAAGGATCCAAAAACAAACAAGCCTCTACTGGAGCACATATTGTCGATGGAGCCAGCCAAAGCAGACCATCGAGATCTAATGATATTTTCTGCAAGACTTTTGCCAGATGGTGGGAGCAATGATCTGTTGTTCATTATAAGATATAGAGGCCACACAATCAAAGTAAAGATGAACAATCTTGATCAACCTGTTGACATGACCTATTGGTGTGGTTGTAAAGATTTATCAACTTTAACCATGTTGTTACATAGAGGGATTTGGACACTTAACAAACCTACAAGTCGTTCAGAAGATATGTATCTCACAGTCAAAGGTCAGCGTGATAAAGATGAAAAAACAGACATGATGCCATTTTCTATATATGATGTTCTTCCCTCACACATTATCCGTGAAGCCAATGTGAATCATTGGCAGATCCGAGTTGGGAATTCCACAGATGTGGAACTTGAGGGCAAGGACATTGGTCCTGCAGCAATGTATGCAAATAGAAAATGTGCCATGGCTCTTATGAACATTCCAGTGAAATGTTATTCTGTTGGGGAGGAAAAGGTTGTTGTTGAGAAAGAATACAGTCTAGATGTTAGAGAATTAAATGATTTAGATATGCTTTTCTTGGCAAGCAAGAATATGTTTGGCATGGGAAACGCCTGCTTCAATACGTTGGACTTATTCGATGCCATGATGGCATTTGGAATCATGTGGACTATTGATAAAAAGAGCGACTTCATTTATCTCCCAGTCTTGCAGGCTCCACCCAATGAAACAATATATCCTTTGGTCCCATTCAAGCATTCAAAAATAAACAAAAACTCTGTGTCCTTTAGTTCGATGATGTCAGTGATGGGAGAGGAAGAAAAAAAAAACATTATGAAGGCTATGTTCCCTTATGAGTCAACATGGACTCCTCACATGAAACATGAATTGATCAAACGCATCACAGCCGGTAGAGGGCCATGGAATATTGGACCTGGAACTTGTATGTTCACTCTTGACCAATGTCACTGCTGCATGCCTAGGGCAATAAAGTATATTTAATGTGTGTAAAATCTAATTTTCAACACCATGTACAATTATTTGTATAACTCTGATCAGATATTGTGATTACACATATAAAAATGACAGATGTCAACAAGTGTGCCTTTTGTAAGTACGATATGCCAGAGGGAGGAATGTCTCAATGTGACATTTGCAATAGCATGGTGTGTCATGAACCTTGTGCTGAAACATGTCCATCTTGTGACAGATGTGTTTGTCCAAAAGACACATTAGATTGCTCTGAATGCAACAATATCATCTGTAGACAATGTGCTGATATATCTGGTTGGATATCACCCGAATGTTGTTGGAGCAACGGAACAATCCTCTGTTCCAAATGTAAACCTCAACACAAATTAGTGACATGTGTGGATTGTGGATCAATTGTGTGTGGAGATTATTCGATAGAATGTGACCAATGTGAATTAACTTTCTGCAGTTCTTGTGAATGTCCACATAAGACACATTAGATTGCTCTGAATGCAACAATATCATCCGTAGACAATGTGCTGATAAATCTGGTTGGATATCACCAGAATGGTGTTGGGGAAAAGGAACAATCCTCTGCTCGAAATGTATAGATCAACACAAATAAGTGACATGTGTGGATTATGGATCAATTGTGTGTGGAGATTATTCGATAGAATGTGACCAATGTGAATAAACTTTCTACAGTTCTTGTGAATGTATACATGATGATTTCATTAAATTTGTAACATGAAATAAAAATAAAGACATTATAGAAATAAAAGTATCGTGCTTTGAATTCATTTGTCTTTTAATTCTCTGTAAAACCATACATATTTAACCTGTGTTCCCTTATGGATACAAGCATGTTTTATTGAATTGACACGCTTCATTAATTTGATACAATAGACATTCCTTCTCCTCTTAGCAACCACACTCATGCTGCCTTTGTCAAATGAAAGATATCTCCATTCGCACATGAGCTTTGAAGAGTGCGGATCTAATGGTGCATTATTTGGCCATCTCCAAAAGCGAGTTCCAATCGAGAACTTGGGTATCCACAAACGTTTCAGATTGGGGAGTGCGCGAAACACAACAGCCACATCCCGGGCATTATAAACATGTCTCCATTGTCCACTGCATGTGGCATTGCCAAATGACAAGACCATTTTCACGCATCCTTTGCTGGGACAGTCCAAAACTATGTTGCTGCTATCAATTCCTATCATATTTGATCTTATCTTTTGTGTGATTTGAAATGGCAATTTCTCGATTTCCCTAGATATTGAATGCAATTTGCCTTCGACTCTTGACATCATTTTCTGTGTCCTAAGCATTTCTCTGTGAATATGAATGCCAGACTTGTTTGGGATTGCACTGACGTGACAGTTACAATTTATTGTTAGCCCTATCAAAATACTAAGAAAAACATCAATCATACTTTTCTTATTTCTCTTTAAAATCCCAGTAAATACCAATACAAAGCAATCATTTTTGTGTTTTTTATCTTTATTTTTCAAAAACAAATGAACATTACAATGATAACTTTATTTTCTTGCAAACAGGTCCTCCATCCTCATCGAGACCTTCTCGCATATAACTCTTTATACTTTCGATTTGATCAGAATCCAAAGAGAGAGCATCATATGCCTCTTCCTCTGTCAGGCCAGATTGACACAACATGAAAATCCTATTTGCAATGTTTTCTGCATTCTTGTCTACAGGCAACCAGGCATCAATCTCTGCACTATGCTTCTTATCGAAAAGTAGAGAAGACTTACAAACATAAACAGGGGTCACATTGGAAGCAAAAGGTGACATCATGGACTTTATGCCAGCCAACACATTGGGTGACTCTATCCCTTTGGATGATCTTGATATGTAAGAGCTCAGTGTGAGTGGAAGAGCCAATAAAGAATCACTCTCTGACTTATTGTTACTCAATGCTTTTCTATCTTTGTCAGGCAGATTCACACCAGAGGCAACATTGAGGAAGGGGATATACTGATACACACCATCAATCGTGTCATTTAACATTTCCACCTTCTTGGGATCCGCTCCCATTTTCTGTATGCGAGGCATCCACAGCTTGTTATATGATGAATTTGCAAATTTCCTCATTACTCTCTCTTTGATCTTCATGTAGGGGTTTCTGGTAGAAGACGATACCTTCAAAGGACTGGACGCCATCATCATGCCTCCACCACTAGCTTGAATGAAGTAGCGTAAAACAGCTTCGGCCATGTCTTGTACCTGCTCTTCCATGGATTCGTCATCGCTTCCTTCTCTATGGGCAATATAGCACTGGCATATGTACAGGAAGATCAACATGTTTCTTTTCATTGCAGATAGAGTAGACAAGAGTGAGTATGGTGTGGCATCTCCCAAGACGATCTGATACATGGCATCTAATATGTTTCCAGTGCCAGCATATTCTTCATACCATTTTGGTGCTTGATACACGTCTCCGTGTTGTCTTGCAAAGCTCTCTCTTGAGGCCCAACATTCAGTTATGGCCTCTTTCCTTTCTGTGTATTCCTCACCATCTCCATAGAGGTTTCCAAAGAAGTCCACATAACCTGATGTAATTTGACCAAAAACATAACAGTATTCTGTCTTTTGTTTGTTCAGCAAGTCAATTGCTGAAGTGGGTGGAACTTCTATGTTGGCATCATTCAGAAGAGAGGGTATCTTAAACGAATACCTTGGTCTACTTCTCACATACTGTGAGGTCTTCTTTGCATCCCCAACCACTTCACATGTCACGCTGTTGACATATAGGATGCACGTAGGAGACTCTAGATACATCTTCTCCAGTGCCGCTATGGACTCTGATGCAACAGTTTCATTTCTCAACTGCTTGACTGTCTGCCATGGTAAGTCAATGAGGTGCTTCATCATCATTACTCCAAACTTCGAGTAGAGCAATCTGCAGAGAATATCATCTCTTCTGATAGAGAAACCATCAATTTCTACCAAGGCAAGGTCCCGTGCTCTCTGGAATACCTTGCTCTGCTTGGGACATTTTGCAATGAGATCAACTAAGCTTGGTGTGTCTGCATGTTGTGAGTCAAGAGCACATCGTAGTAGAGCTGGTGATATGTGGCATTCTGGAAGCGACAATACATCCCAGATGTCTCCTATGACCCTCTTTGTCTGCTCTGAAGAAGAAGGGTCTCTCTCCAATTTGACCAGATTGCCTATGAAGAGAGGTGTTCTGACACCGTTGTCTTCTTGCACAGAGAAGATGGCACGGCCATCGATGCTGCTGTGATCGTTATTTTCTGATGTAGTTATATGTGATATTCCTTTGATCATGGTTGTGGTGATGTCTGGTTCTGGTGAAATATGACTCACCTCTTGCTTTAAACCAAGTAGTGTCACTGTGCTAAATCGGATTTTGAAAACACTTTTTTTCAGTTGTTCACAACATTGTTTGGTTCTGAATCAAGTAACATATCCAATAAAACGTCAAATGATGCGGCATCTAAATTGGAGGAGTTCATTGGTCCAATCATCAAACTGCAAGCTTCTAACAGTTCTTCGTCTGTTAAGCCCATGTCCCATTCTGGGAGCCAGGTTGGTTTTGATGTAGGTTTCTCTTGCTCAGACATCTCTTCTCTCTATATCCTTTAGTTGTGGTTGATATATCTTGTAATCAAATGTACACAATATCCTTTCTCTGAATCGCTTTTAGCACCGAATAAAGAATATCTTGCGAGAGAACAACTGAAGATGGACTCTTCAGAACAATGTTTACGTCAGAATCGTCCATTTTATAATGATCCTTTGCTGTGGAGGTAATGATCACGGTGTAACAGTTGGACTCTTGAGATGAGACAAATACAACATTTCTCACCATGCTCAACATAATTAGCAATACACAAGCATTTGACATCTCTTTGATGAGAACTCTGAGATCCAATGTCTCTGGTCTGTCGCCACTGATGATGAGTGGACATATGTGAAAGGGTCGAAACACTTCTTGGGTTGCAGCGATGGTTGCTGCCCCTTTCAAAACATCTGCAGATGTCAATGAATTGGTTAGACTCAAGTTACGGTCATGGGGATTAGGAATGTTGAGATTTTTACCTTGTGCCCACTGACAAAACTCGAGAGTTAGTTGTCTCATTTGATTGATTTGATCAACTTCTTTGCCCATTGGAATTGATTCCCAAAATGGCATTTGCAGCATTTCATTCAGTCTGTGGAGGTTCAGAGTCAATGCAGTTGATGGAATAAACTTTGTTTCTGAAAGAAACTGACCAAGGAGAGGAGTTTGTCCCTGTACTCTTTGCTTGCCACTGCGTTCTGCAAAAATAAGATCATTCACATGTAAAGTATGTTTGCCAGCATGATGAATATGGTGGAGTGACTCGTTTAACATTTCTCCCTTTTCCCAGATTTGCTTGGAGCATGACACGAGGAGGAAGGAACTAAGGCAATGAGGATTTTTTTCAAGAAAGGTTTGATGTTTCTTCAAGTCAAAGCATGGTTCTTTAGCCAATATGGATAAAGTTTCCAATGGAAGAAGGTTGAGTGTGACGTTCAGGTCAATCAGAACATTGTCAATGTTGCCTGGCATATCCGATGACATTCGCAACATAGAGAGTTGTTTCATTCTCTTCTTGACAATGGAAGCAAAGTGTGCTGCAAGTTCATTGGGCTCACTGTCATCAGCTACCCTGTCTCCCCCACTCATGAAGCTTGCAAAATGAGAAAAGATGGCCATTTTGCGTTTACTTATTTCACTATCGTTATTTAATTTAGTGTGGTGAGTTTTAAAGGCAGGGATGTATTGAGAAATCAAAGCTTGGCATTCGCTTATTGTTTCTCGTAACCGGTTATCATAGATTAATGTCTGCTCACAAATTGGATTCCAGCAAACTTGCATGAGCGAGTAAAGCTGGTCTATCTCAGATTGCTTCTTAAGTATTTCGCGATATTGTCTTTTTGCCATTATGAGTTTCCAGCAAAAATTGTCTTTCCCATGTCCATTTTCATCCTCGTTGAGAAAATGGGATTTCATCTTTTCACCATATGGAACATTTGCTGAGTCGATGAAATATTTTGCCTGAAGTAACTCAAATGGAAGTAGATAGATATCCAATACATCCACATCGCCACTTTGGTTACCCAGATTACCCACAGTCAGACCACCAACTTTGGTGTCAAAAGATCTCTCAATTCCATTGTCACTATCATTTTCATCATCCTCTTTGTCATCACTACTTTCTTCCTCCTCATCATCATTGCTGTCCCCAGACAGACATGCTTTGCCTTTCAGTTCATAATTAATTGATCCAAACATCTCATTTTCTGCCCCAAAACTTAATTCATTTTGCATTTCCATTTTCAGTGCTTCCCACATAGTCATGGTCAATAGGTTCGATGTCCATCTGAATGAATACCCAAACCAAAAAAGAGAGAAATATGAAATTTAGTCTTACCTGTGTTATGGTGTGATAATGGCATCTCTTTCATATGGAAGGGGTCTTTGACTTGATAGTCCATTGGAATAATGACATCATCCTGTCGCTTCAATTGGTCGATGATCATACGGAGGCGATTGACTTCCTTGCATTTGTTCTGAAGTCTACTCAGTACACCACTCATGTCTCTTTCTACAGTCTCCTTTTCAGCCACATTTTCTTCAAGCTTTTTTGTATTCTTTATATATTTAGTTTGTGTCTCTTTCAATTCCTGTTGCAAGTCAAATATATGTGATTTCAAGCGAAACATGTTCTCTGTGTGGCCACTACGTTCACATTCAAACTTCTCATTTGATTGATGTATCTGCGATGACAGAGTCACAATCTTGTCTCTAGCCATAGTGTATTTGGCCTCTAGGTCTGCTGCATAGTCTTCATTCCTCTTGATGATCTTCTCACTTTCCTTCACCTTTCTCTCCAGACATTCTATCGTACTGGTGGCATGACTGAAGGATTCCTGCAATTTCTTCTTATCGCCGTATTGTCTTGTCAAAGACTCTGTCTCCTTCCTATTTCTATCATATTCAGCTATCAAATTTTCACAAGCATGTATCATATCATCGGAATGTTCTTTGAAACATTTCTTGATTTGATTTGCACAAGATGCACTCTTACTTTCACTCAGGATGGCAAGATATTGTCTGTGCAAGATGGCATGAATATTTGAAACAAGCCTTCTATAGTTTACATCAGAGGAATGATCTTCTGCACAGAGATTTGAATCAGATTGAACCTCTGACAATGGTGAACGCTTCATCATGGCCATGAACATGTCTAAATTGTTCTGTAGTGTTTGCATCTCCTCCAGAGTGGAGCACTCAATTGTTTCTTGTAATTTTTCCTTTTCCAGTTGAAGTATTCGGTCATGCTCACTGTCAAGTCCAGTGAGTTTCTGTTTCAGTTGTTTTATTATGTGTTCCTGTTCATTGGATTTGCTTTGTAGTAGGGTGTAATCTGCATTTGTTTTCTGTGTGAGGGTTTGTGAATCTGTTGTGTTGTCACCATGTTTGGTATTTTCTGCACCATCCCCCTTCTTACATGATAGCCTTGAAATGTTTTGCTCTAAAGTATTTTTCTCTCTCATTGCTGTTCCCAGCTCTATATTCAACTTGATCATGTCAGCATTCTGTTTTTTATTTAAATCAGTCAATTTCAAATTGCTTTCTTTCAAGTGGTAATTTTCCTCGGCCAGTGATGTCTTTTTATTCCTCAGCTGAGACAGTTCTGCCTCAAGTCTTTCGATGTCTAAATGAAGTTCATCCACTTGGTGACCATTAGACGACTCACAGTATGTCTCACGCAGCTTTTGTCTCAGCTGCCTGCGACTGTTTTCAAATGAGGCCAATCGAATGTCCATTTCTTTTTTCTCATCTTTTAGTGTAGAGATTTCATTTGATTTTGTCTGTATTTCTCTCTTAAGCCGTTTCACATCAGAATCAAGAGCATGATTGGAAGAGATAAGTAAAGTGTTTTCCTTTACTTTTTCAGCCAAATCAGAGCTGGAACATGAATCTCTCAATTTCAGATGAAGTGCCTCTTGTGATCCTGTGAGTAAAGTCACTTGATGTTGCATATCTTTCTTGTCTTCAGACAGTGAAAGAAGAGTAGAAGCTTGGGATTGGTTCTCTCTCTTCAATTTCTTTATCTCAGATTTGAGGTCTTTGTTTGATACCTGAAGCAGGTTATTCTCTTGCGATTTCTCACTCAAGTCATTCTGAAATGTAGAGATCTGTCTCTTGTTCTTTGTTAATTTATTCTTGACATCTCGAAGTTCACTAAGCAACCCATCATTCTCTTCCTCTTTTTGTACAATTTCCTCTTTAAGTTTGCCTATATCCCTTATCACATTGTCAAATTTGGCATCTTCCTTGTTCATCTGCTTGATCAAGTTGTTCTTCTCATCCTCCAAGAGCTCACAGGTCGCTCTGATCATTTTGATTTCAGCATCCCTTTTGTTTAGTTTGTCTTTCAGGGCTAACAAACTAAGGTCTTTATCTGATTGCCGTTGATGAGAATTACTGGACTGATGCAATATTTCATTTTTTAATTGATGAATCACATTTTCTTGCTCCAGCAGCTGAGAACGCATCATTTCCACTTCCCTCCTTTTTTGCTCAAGGGCATCTGTATCAGTAGACTGACATTTTTGTTCAAGCTGATTGATGGAGTTCAGGGCAATTTGAAGTTTTTCATTCGTTTGCTTTTCCCGTATGGATCCATTGCTTACAAGCGTTGCCATATTATTCTTTGCCTCTTCTATCTCCTGTTTGAGTGATCGTATCACCTCTTCTGTAGATGCAATTTCAGCTGCTCGCCGCTCTCCAAATTGTTTCATGACAAATTTAGATTCATTTTGCAATTTGTTTATCGTCTCTGTCTTTTGGGCAATCAGCTGAATTAACTCTTCATGTGTGCCATCCTTTTGCATTTTCTTTAAAGATATATTTTCAGCAGCCAATTCTTTGAGAGATGCTGCAAGACTTTCGATCATTGCTCTATTTTCCATTGTCTGTTGAAACAAAGTGTCCTTTTCCTGTTGTAAGTTCTCATCTTTGGACCGAAGTTGTGCCACCACCCCTATCAATTGTTTCCTGACACATTTGCCTTCCTCAATTTCTCTATGAAGTGCAGCATTCTGTTCTACCAGTTTTGAATACTTTTCCTGCAAGATTTGGAAATTGCTCTCTTTCTGTGTCAATTCATTCACTAGCAAAAAATTTTCTGTGTTTGTCTTTTTCGACTCCTCGTTCAGGCGACCATATTGATTTTTCAATATCTCAACATTTTCAATACCAACAGATGCTGAGTCAACAAAAGATTGACATCTATCTAGGGGAGAATCTTCAGAATCAGTTTCATCTTCCTCAGAAGACCAATGTTGCCCATCATCCACATATCTGGGGTCCATACTAATAAATTGTGGTGACTCTTTTTCAGAGATACTCAGAGTACCCTCATCTAATTCTCTAACACTTGAAACTCCACCATGTATTTCACTATTCACATTTCTTCTGACATAACTCTTCTTATTTGGAACGGAGTTAGTTGATTTTTCGGAGCCACAATTCTCTTTGATATTGCTGAGTGGGGTTTTATTTTGACATTGCTCATCCGTGTCAATAATTCTATGCATTTGGTCTAGAGCAGGTCTGAATTTGTCTTCTACTGATTTACAAATGGCAAGTTGAGATTCTGCTTCACATTGAGAGCCATCCTTGGTTCTTTCATCACCTCTTTGTACCTCGGCAAACAATGCTTGCTTTACTTGGGCGAGTGGTCTGATCCCTCCTTTAGAAAGGGGTGTTTTTTCTGGGGTGTCCAGCTTCCCATCCCATTCTTTCAATGGAGAAGTGAAGGTAATATCAACAGAACTTAGGCTGGGAATAGTTTCTAGATCATCAAAACCAATAATTTCTTCATTTTCATTCAGAAATGTCCCATCGCCCTGTAGACGAAATGTACCTCCATCTTTTGATATATCTTCCACTTTAATTGTATCCGCTTTAGTTTTGATATCTATAACACCTTTAGGTGTTTTAATGTCATCTACAGAGTGGTTGGAAGGTTCAGGTGTTGAACTAAAGAATGGAATCTCTGAAAGACCTTCCAGACACTTGTCACTGATTTTATAACCACCTTCATTCTCATCTTGAAATGTGTTATCACATTTGAGATGAAATTTGTCCCTAGAGTTTTCATTCTCAATTGATTCAGCAAAACAATCATCACCAGAATCTTTATCGGAACTAAGTGATGATGATTTTGCTTTGTTATCAAAAACCTTACTGTCATTCAAATTAGTTGTTTTGACTTGCTCTTTTGTTTCGTTTTCGTTCAAAGGAAAAGAGCTTGAGTCCAACTTGACTGAAGCTCCCTCAATTCGTTCATCATTTAGAATAAGTGTATCTTCTTGCCCTGTAATTTCACCTGTGGTCTGTGATTTATTGATTTCCCCTTTGGTCATAATATCAGTTCTAACAGCATTTTTACCATTATTCTGTGCATTATGGTCAATCTTCCATGTTTCATCCTCTTTTGTTTGTGATTCTGAATGGATAGGACGGATACCACATTCTCTCATTATGTTTTGTAGTGTGTCCTCGACTGTTGGGTCTTGAGTTTCATCGTCACTACATCCGTTGCTCTCGTTATGCTTATCGTTTATCGTTGGTGCATCATAGAATTGTGTTTCCATTCGAAATGCTTCATCTGTGTCTTCATCATCACTCAGTATGATCAATGTAGGGTCATCTTGTGGAGTCAGGTTGGTCTGATCTCTGGGTCTGTCTTCCTCACAGTACAGACATGGAACAAAATGATTTGGTTGATGACAAACAAGAGATGTATATGTCCACATTACATTGAGTGGTCTCTTCTCATTGGTACAGGTGCTAGGATAAAAAAAGCGATGAAATACATGTCTCTTCAAGCAATCACGAGGAACCTTTCTGTGAGGGTATATTGATCTGATCGGAATTCCTAGCTCACATGCCATTGACCCAATGTGAATTAAGGAGCACCAAGAGTTTAATTCCAGTGTCTTCAGCACGGTCCCCATGATATATTCCTCTCTTGATTGTGTTGATTTGATATTGTATTTTCCTGTTATATTGCCATATTCCATCATCTGCTGTACCAGTTTCTCATCCTCTTCACGAAATAAAGCTGGGGATAACAAATGCTCCATGTGCAGGAGCATAGAGATGGCACATCGAACACGCATTTCAATGTGATGGTCTTCAGAACCAAAAACTAGCATGCTCATGGAACGGAAGAAGCAATTTCCATCGGCTCCAACCTGTCTTGCAAACAATTGTTCTTGTACATCAATTGGGAATATATCTCTAGATACTACATCTTCTGATTTGATCTCTTTGAGGGTTTGACTGCCATAAAATTGTTTGTGTAGAGGATGTCTTTTGCAGATAGAGTCAGATAGTCCCTTTGCTATTTCAACAAGCTCTTTAAGTGGCAGAGAACCTCCATTGGCATTTTCACTAAGAGTAGAATGAACTTCCAGGAAATAATCTTCCCTTTTAGAATTGTCTTTCTTTCTTTGCTTGGCATCGATCATGACGGTGCATGGATCACCGTCCTTTTCGTGCTCTTCTCTTTCAAGCTTCCTCTTATTTTTCCCATTCGTTTGTGGCACATTCCTGGGTACAACCACAGAATCAGTTGAATACTCAGTTGGTGCTACAGAAGGAGCCCTGACCCTAGACCTTAGGGGACCACGCCTGATCAGTTCCCTCTTCACATTTGTCCTCTCCTTAGTTGCATTCTTTAGAACAGACACTATATCTGGATCTACATTGGATCCGTCGAGCATGGTTTCAATCATCTTTTCTGCCTCGCTCTCTTGTCCATTGAGCCTGATTGACTCTCTACATTTCTCCATAAACCTCCCCATCTTGTTGTGGATAAATGAGACTTTCATCGATCTCACATCTCTGTTCCAGTAACCCATAGCAGTGAATATAAGAGTTACGAAATGCATCTCAGGTGAAGACCATCTGAACTTCGTCTTTCTGATTACTTCCATTGGTGTGATTGACTTAATTGCCAGTGACTCAGGAAATCCCTCTTCGAGATTATATGATGCTGCCAGTGTGAAGTCTTCAAGGGCGTCTCTCACCACTTCATCACCACCTCCTATCTCCATATTGCTTGCTTTTGCAAGGTGCAGAGCAAAGCGAATAGAAGCCTCTGCAATGTGATTGAAGTTAACTTTGAAATAAGTTCCCTGCCTGTGAGAAGAATGCTTCAAATCCATAAAGATTCGAGACATAGTCTTTGTCACAACATCCACTTGGTCTGGGACAGCAGTGTCCTGTGACATGACAGCCTCAAAACACTGGATGGATGAGAAGTGATCGAACTTGGATTCTAATGTTGCCCTGCCTTGCTTGGTTGAGTCGTTGGTGGTGTGGTACAGCCAAACTAGTGTCACATATCTGATCCGTTGCAAGAATCTTGAATCAGGGTGTCTCATCGACTGGTGTCTCACCCACTGGATCCAATTGATGATAAGTCGATCATTAGACTGTTGGTATTTGGCAATGAATGCTGATAGTCTACCTCTGTCACAGTCATTGGGAAATAAAGTGCTTAAATTTTCATTTGTGGACATTTGTTGATCCCTTAGAACCGTTCTCCCTTCCCCCTGGAATAGTGTGAGTCTTGCTTGCCCAACTTTATCGACCTGCACCTTTATTGGCTGTCCACCATAAAAACAAGAGAAAAGGGCAGTTCCTGCCAAATTTACATTACTTAATGTGTCTGTTATAAGTCCAGCAGTACGAATAATTAAGTCATCTGGATTTCTCATAAGACTACTTCCAATGGCCACTCTCCACAGCAGCTCACAAGTTTCATTGTATGCAGTGTTCTGGATCGCATTGCTCCTCCTCCATTCTTGCCAGTGATGATTCATTGCATCCATACAACTCTTGACAAAGAACCAAAATTCCCTGAAGTGGTCACTCCTTGCAATATGATGATTCAAGAGAATCATCATATTATTATTTGGTGCATAAACATGGGGTTGTCTTGTGTCTTGATCGGCCAATGATGCCAAAAATCTCAAGAAATATATCTGATCACTACTGCTCCTAACAAACTCTTCAATGGCATCGCTTTTATCTTCTAAATTTACTGCTGGGAGTAAAGGTCTATCCACCTCAAGGGTGTCATCTTGTTGATGAGTTTCCTCAGTGAAAGTAAATGTATCCATCTCAACCCTCAAATAAGTGTGTTTGGTTCTATTAATATGTAATGAAAGTAGTATACTAAAACGAACACTAGTGACATGACTGACCTTGACATAAACGACATAGACAGACTGCTGAATGAAGAGAGGTTCCTGGAATTATGGGCAATGCAAGATGAGCTATCCAATAAAAGAAAATATGGCCTTCTGCATTCTGAATATGATCCAAAACATAAGAAAGCGAGGCAGGATGGGTTTAATATACAAAGTGATAGATGGGACAATCCCCTTGGTTCATTTACCATTTCAGAAGGCAAACCAATGGGTCTCAATGAAGGGGATGAAATTGCAAGTATACACAGTACAACAAATACACAACAGAGTAAAAACAATATGTTAAAATGGGATCATGTTATTGGTTCAATGCATGAAGAGGTGACTCCCTCTACCAATTTCAAAGAAAATGTGGATGACATTTTAATATCAGACGAGGAAGAGAGTTCGTTTGAGGTGATTGATTCAGATGGACCGCTACTTCTTAATCTTCTTGAATCATCACATCCTCCAAATATCATTGGTCAAGATCAGCCTGCCGATCAAAGGGAGGTGATATGTGAAGATGATCAAACACATCTGGGAAAG
The DNA here is from genome assembly GCA_949316495.1 of Amphiduros pacificus. Classification (NCBI taxonomy): domain Eukaryota; kingdom Metazoa; phylum Annelida; class Polychaeta; order Phyllodocida; family Hesionidae; genus Amphiduros; species Amphiduros pacificus. The sequence goes on along the minus strand of CASGGN010000004.1, from coordinate 11,532 downwards.
GATGAAAAGGAAGATACTACAACACAACATGTGGATCATCAAGCAGATACATTGAGAAGCAAGATGCAAGTGAAACTGGGTGATATAACACTATTGCCAGTCGATGCAGTAGTCAATGCAGCCAATAAATCTCTACTTGGTGGAGGAGGTGTGGATTTTGCCATTCATGGGGCTGCTGGTCCACAGCTCTTGGAGGAATGTAAGACCATGGGGGGATGTGAAATAGGTGATGCAAAGGCAACAAAGGGTTATGATCTACCTGCAAAATGGGTCATTCATACTGTGGGTCCTTTCTTTCAAAGAGGAAGCATTGAGGAAAATGCAGCACAAGAGAAACAGTTGATGTCCTGCTACACCAATTCGTTAAACCTTGCAAAACAGCTTGGTGCAAGATCGATTGCTTTCCCTTGTATATCAACTGGAATTTATCATTATCCAGCACATGATGCAGCAAAAGTGGCCATCAAGAGCACCATAGGTTGGCTGAAGGAAAATTATCATGACATAGATCAGGTAGTTTTTTGTGTCTTTGGTGAGAAAGATCTCGAGATCTACAAAAAGACATTGGATGAAATATTCTCCAATAGAGTTTTACCACAAAAAACTCCCATATCACAAAAGAACTCAAGGAAGAAAAAAAGTAAAGCTAAAAATACACAAGGTAAAGCTGCACTGCATACGTTTGGGCAGGATGTCAAGAATGGTAGAATTCACCCAGAGGCCAGAGCCATAGATGTGAATTATGAAATGGGACACACAGAACCAACACCTGTCATTGTTGATGAACACCTAATGGACTATGCCCTGACCTTTCCAATGGAGATGGTTACAACTGACACACAGAGCCTATACCAAGACGTAATCCAATCCAATGGGACATTTCTCATAGCAAAGAAAAGGACTCTTGTCATAGAAGAAACTGGTCTTGACAATGCCTGTCTCTTTGCAAGTCTTGCTGAATGGTTGAATCGGAACGATAGAGATGAACTCTCTGTCAGAGATCTGTCATCGTATTTTAGGGATTGGTTTGGGTGCTATGGTATCAACTATAAAAACAAGAGATTGAACTACAGAGACAATTTTTCTGTTTCGGAAAATACTTTATTTTTGAGGTCACACATCAACCGGGCACTTCTACAGCATAAACATGATTTTTTCGCCGCGTATAAAGAAAAGCTTGCATGTGATACAGATTGTGAAGAAGCCCTTGCAATCAGGTGCAAAAATGAACAAGGGTTGGGTGGTTTAGAGCACATCATCATGTTTTCAATCATGACTATCACACCAGTCTTTGTGTGGGAGCATCATGGTAAGGAGTATTATAAATTATACCTGAAAACAAATGATATGCTGCAAGCTCTTGCACTGTATGATACACCTCTCAATACAGTGTTGGGCACCATAAGCAATCAAAACCAAAATATTATTCATCTGCTCTTCAACAAAAGGAATTCTGAACATGCTGCACATTATGAATGTTTGGTAACATTTGACTCCACATCATCTAAATGAGCATGACTTGAAAAGGATGACAAGTTTGAGTTTGCAAGTTGTTGCTGGAAACTCTGCCTGGAAATGATTTCTTGGATGCAGTTTATACAATCAGAATATTTTGTCAGAGATAACCCAAACCAAAGAGACAGATCATCACTTGCAGGCAATGGTGTCAGTTGGCTAGCATACGTGGGTGGGTTTAACACAGAGTGCCCTTGGCTAAATATTCCCCTTACTATTCTGTAGCACAAGATTGAAATAAATGAAGATGCATTCTTCAACAATATCAGCGATTCTTGTTTGTTGTGTACATTTCTGAGGACAATCTCACATAGGATCAAAACATCCGCATGGAGAAGGTCTCTTGTCTGGCGAAACATAACTCTTTCCATCGGCAATGCTTTCAAATCAATGTGTTCTCTATGCTTGTGAGGCTTTCTTGCACTGATATATGTCCAATATTTATGAATCTTTTGGGCATCACAAAGAGCACCAACAACTTCATCCACTGTATTTGTGAGTTTATTGTACCTCATCTCAGATCTGTTCTGCTGAGAACCATATGATCGTCGTGACCTAAATGTTTGAGTTTCCTCAATATGGTCGCATCCTTCTGATTGCAAATTGTTCAACTTGGAACAACTGTAGACACAAGACGTTGTACCGTCCCTGTCTTCGTGTATTAGACATGTTCGTGATCCCACCGTGCACACATGAACCACAAAATGTCTGAGACATGCATACACAGAGTCGAAGAGGGGATGCATGAGACATCTAGACATACGACAGAAAATCAGAGATTCTTCTGCATTGCAAGATCCATCATCCACAAGAATTAGGGGAATCGCAAAAATTCCATAAGAATGGCAAAGTTCTTTCATGCCATGCTGTATCCTTTTGTTCAATATGATTTTATCTTTTTTGTGGACCTTGGCCTTGTGAATGAAAATAGCTCCTGTGTCCATGGTTTTCTTGATTCAAGTTTCTGTACATGAGCATGTCACTTGCTGTTGAAAAAGATGTGTTGGTGCAAAATCGGATTTTCATGGGAAACAGAGATTTCTGCCTGACATTGCTGAAATCAGACTCAATCTAACAACGATTCTTTTATTTCTGTTTGTTTCAGAGCAACAGAGGATATGACCCAACATTTTGTGTGATGGACGAGTGTGGATACATGCATCCCAGTGCTGTTGCAAGCGCCCTAACATATGCCACCAATCGTGGTGTCAACATCATGTTGCTCTGTAGCCCGGTGGATGCATCACATTGGTTGTCGAGATTGGACGAAGTCACCGATGGTAAGTCTGGTGGAGTGTGTCTCATATCACTGAAATATCTCTGCGGAGCATGTTCTGAGAAGGGTCAAACAGGTGTTTGTATACACGGAGCCATGCAACTTCCATGGCATATCGATGCTGGTGGGCAACTCAGTGAAGATCCAGTCAGACAGGTCATGGAGCTTGTAGCTCCTGGAACATATCAACAAGAAATATGTGGGTTCAATGACCATACCAGAGAGAGAGATGCAGAGGTCTTCTCTCAGGTAGCACTGAAGAGGCTTGTGAATGAAAACACCATCACCCTAACTGTAGAAGATCAGAGGTCTGCTGATGCCATATACGTTAGTCTTGATCCAGTGCAAGCTGGAAGCAGTGTATCTGGGATAGGACTAGCTGTTGCTCTTTGTATAGGAGAAGTGTTTGTGGTAAGTGTAATTTTGATTACAACAGGTCCGTCACATTGATGGTTGAACTCTTTTTACCCAACATGGTTCGACCTTTCATCTTGTAATATAGTGCCACTTCTGTCCCTGTTATATTCATTTCTGATGAGGTACAATCGTGTGAAAGATGACTTCTTTGTATGTGTACGCTTGTGCCTACTATGGTGGCTGTATGTTTTAACAACGACATAGTTTGAGATCCATTATTCGCAAGAATGAAAGAGGCATCTGCTCCTTGCAATACACCCAGCACCATGGAAGTCAAATAGTGAATGATCCAGTGGCGAGACTTGTCTGTGTTTGTCAGATAATCTTCTTTGCAAAAGAGAGTCATGTTGCACAATTCAAATAATGTCAACACTTCAATTGCAAATTCATTGCTGTGCAACACACTCTCAACGAGACATCTAGCATCTTTAAGGGGTCCGTGGTGCACAGCTGCCAGAGCTGTACGTTCCAAAGGAGTCTTTGTCTTTTCCCATTTTTGTTCACCCATGATCATACCAGTAGACAGCTCCATATATGCTTTGAATGTGTCTTCATCCTGGTGCAGTAAGACAGCGCTGGTGGGGTGATGCCTACCAAATATCTTATGGATAATCTTTGGGTGCATACTGCAATGCTTCAATCTCCTTGTGTTATTTCTCATATCTATATGTCCCTTGTTGAGACAGAATGTTGTAAATCTTTTCAGTAACCATTCACGCTTCTGTATCATTGGATGAAAAGACAAGAGTAACCAGTCATCAATTTGAAATGTCATTTTGTTTTTGTACAGTAACAGCATCCGTGATGTGTATTGTACTATTCAAATATTTTTTATGATGTAAAATTGGTTTTTACAGATCGTGTTTTTTTTTTCCGAATGTATCTTTCTCTTATCTCTTTTTTGCTATTTTTTTCAGATAATTGGTCTGGAACAGTTCACTACCAAACCAAGTCACCTTGGTAAGCTGAATGAGATTCATGCTGATCTCTTGATTACAAATCTGAAAACACTCTTCCTCCTATACCCCTTACTTTGTAAGAAAGAAGTGAGGGTTTTTGTGGAAGCTAACCTTTCTCATGACCTATCTGCCTATGTGAAGCATGCATTACACAACTACTTCCGCAGTACCACCCTTCGCATCAGATTTGCACAACAACATGATAGCAATGGACATCCCTTACCTGGTGTACTCACCCGACACAAAGAAAATATGGTCTCCTACTTTAAAAGAGCACTAAATGAGGGGGTAGTGTACATAGCATCTCAGATCAGTACCGTTTCCACTTTACTCACTCTGAAGTATGATGACGAATCCCAATTGTCAAATCAAAAAGGCTCCATGTCATTTGGAATGGGAACAATGATTCCAATGACAGAAGATTGTGAAGTCATGGTAAAGACTTTCATTGAACAAGCTGGCAACTTCAGGTGTTACAGGAGGGGCCAAAGCATCATCTATTCGGGAAAGAGGAGTAGAAAGAACCAATCCAAAGTGGATGACATGGTGATGGCTGTAGTGATTGCAGTTGCATGGGCAAGACTACCAGAACACACATTCATGCTCGTATAAGACATATTTGTTATTTACACATTTTTATGCACATGCAGTAAATAAATCTCTGATATGCCTAAGTTCTTTTCCAAGTCAGCCACAACCACATTTCGTTCAATGTGCAAAGTGCCAAATATGGAGAAGGATACTTGGGTGTCTGTGGTCCTTGCAAGTGTGAATGACCTGGTCCCTCTGAAGGATAAGGTGTTGGGAGTAGACTCGTTCTCCATTCGGTGTTCACATCCTCATGTATGGTGCCCTTTCCTGGTGACCTGGTCAGGTCGGGATTTGGTAAAGAAGACTATTGCCTACAATGAAATCACATCGGAAGAACCCCAAAAAATGGGTTATGTTCATGGGGTGACTGAAGGAAGTGGACATGGTGGGTCATGGGATAGAAGAGAGGCAATTGATCCTATTCTAGACCATAATGTATGGGAATTTTTCTTGTCCGATTTGCATATGTCCTACATGAAACTGATGAATGCACTGTTGCGAAGAGGAACAGAGAATCAATATGCAGAACTCTTTGACTTGGTGCCCAAAGAAATGAGAAAGGTGTTTCGCACAGAAGAACATGAAAAAGTAGAGTGTTTGGCAATGCGAGCCATTGACAATTTTGAAGATAATGATGAGAGTGACCTAAGCGATGATGATATAGAAGGAATGAATTTGGTGGACAGTGGTAAACATGGAAAGTGTCAAGAAAACAATGTTATCATGCAGTTCATGGTTGACTTGTTCAGTTGTGACCACTTGTTACAATCATACCTACAATTACAACAGCCATATATTCAACAGATAGAGGAATTTGGCATCAAGCTGGAACAAAATGAGGATAATTTGTATCAATACAATAAAAAATACATTCTGTTTCCTTTACCAGCTATTCGTAAAATATTAGCCACATGTCAAGAATTGGAAGTAAACAACTACATGTATTCGAATGGTGGTGGTGAGATTAAGCCAATTTTGGGCAAAATTCTGGTCCCTGCAGCGAGAGGTGAGCTTACGTTTGTCACCCAGCTGAAGGTTCTTGTGGGGACTTCAATTGAGAGTGGATGTTGCATGTCTTGTGTTGAAGGATCAAATGAAGATCTAGTTCAGGATGATGAGAGTGATGACTCAGAGAAAATCATAGACTACCGAGACGCTGTAAAGTCACACAAATTTGAAGTGGATGGGGGCATTGAAATGTGGAATAGAAACATCAAAGAATATTTTCTGGGACCGGCCTCAATCAAGAAGCTTGGATACATTCTCTTTAAAGAATGATTAAATCTTCAGCTCCTCACCTATTATTTGTGATTGTGGTTATTTACATAAAACAGCACCAACATTATAGAAAGATGTGTCTCTCATTTACTATTGAAGAATTAGGGGCAGACCACAGTGCTTCAGTTGTTGAAGTGGAATGTTCATTGAATGGTATATTTCATGGAAATAACTTTCACCAATCCCTTGTTGAGGATTTACATGGAGTGCACACCGAGGTAGCTGCCACAAGACTTGATGACATTATCACATATGTGGAAAGATGCATGAAATACCAAAGGATGAATTCTATGCAACATCTTGCATTCAGAAGATTGAGAGAATCTCTCTCAGACCTACAAATGTCATGCTCAGATGTTAAAGGCGTTGTAATTGTTCAATGAATAAAGATACAAAATAACTTTTTTTGTAATGTGTTTTTATTTCATTATCTTTAAAATATAATTAAGAAATTGACACTTGAACCAACATGTCAAAGGAGTGAAAGCAATTGTTCTAATCTGTGTATACATCTCTCTCCAAGCTGCATTTGATTGTTGGATAAAACCTCCTGAAGTCTTTTGGTAAAAAAGCTTTTGTTCTCCCCTATAAGATGCTCAATTTGATGACATATTTCTCGTCTTGGTTTTTTAGAAAAGAGAGCATCACATAGGGATGTTGGAATTATATCCTTTCTATCTTCTTCCATGTCTATCCCATACACACTTGATCCATTGCTGATGGTGTTGTACAAACCTGAGTCTCCAATACCCAATATCCATCGAAAAATGAAATGCAGCCATAGTGTCAATGGTAATAAGGCAATCTCTCTTTCACTCAACTTATGCACTTGTACCAGTCCCAATTGTTCTCTGGACACAAATGTCACTTTGCTCATGGCTCCTCTTTGTATGGCATCCTTGATACATCTCTCCTGTGGCTCCACCCGAGTACCATCTCCTTTTGTGACAAGGGGGAATACAAGGTATTTCTTGTCACCCTTTTTCCTTTCTACAACCCTCAATGTGTGCTGGTCCTGAAATACGTTGAGCATGGTATTGTGATGCTTCACTACATTATTATACTTTCTTGACTTTGGCTTGTAAGGACCCTTGATCACTTCAAATGCATCCAAGTCTACTCGCGTGTACACTTTGGAGGACGAAGTAGGCACTTGCAGCAAAGGGAGAGAACTATCATTCTTTGTGAAGAGAGATGGGAACCTGTCCATCAACACTTCGTAGAATTCTCTTGTCATGTCTGCAGTCTTTTGTCGTGTGGCACCTCTGTACACCTCCTTGGACATTTCCCAATATGGGTTCTCAGTATAGGACACAGCCTCTTTTGTACCATCAACAAAGAAATCCTCCATAGTTTGTTTCTTTCTAATTCCATGAAACTCATGAAACATGTCCTCGCTCAGAGATACTGGTTTTTCAACAAGAGGAGAGCTTCTTCCATATTTTCCCCTGTATGTGTGCTTATCAACTGCATAGCGTGGCATCTCATTCAAGGGTTGAGACTCAGACCAGTGGACTGTTATGGGCAACGACTCCTTTTCTTTGCTGAGGTGAGACCTAAAGATCAATTGTGTGACGGGTGAAAACAACATCAAACGATGTGGCATTGCACATGCAAATTTTGCACAGAGGAAAAGATATTTCCTCGTGATTAAATCCTCTTTACTTGTAGCATTATGCAGAATGGCGAGGATCAGTTGTGCTGTGGAATAGCACTTTTGTGGTTTTGTTTCCATTTCCCAAGGCCTAAACATCTTGGTCACCAGTAACACACCCTTCTCTGATGGGCATCTTGTTGATTCCACATCTAGGAACATAGATGCTAACTTCATGCTACCAATGAGTAAGTTGAAGTCTCCTTCACTCCAAGCCATTTCCAAGCTAGCAAATATCTTTGATGCACTCAAACCTGTGACTGAATCAGCATTTTCCAATAAGTTATCCAAGTGCGATGGAATGACTGATGTTTGTGCAATCTTTTCAAAGACAGTCAACATTGTTTCATGCATAGCAAACACAGGCAAGCAAGCAGATATTCGACAAGTAGAGAGCCTAATCATTGTCTGTATGAAATTGTGTTTGTCTCTCTTCTGGTAGTAATGATACATCTGCATAATGGTATCCAAAGACATCAGTGAATGGTCCTAGAAGAGAAATACGAGGAGTTTGTCCCACGAAAGATGGTCTATTTTTCCACGTTGGAGTTCAAGAGCACTTTGAACTACCAGTTTTGGTTCCTTTCGTCTCAGTGACTTTTGCAGCAATGACTTCACCTCATCCAGCATAAAGTTGTGATGAGTCAGGTGACACTTCCCATACAAATACATATTGATCACTGTTGTTTACATGCTTTCTTGTCGGGGCACAAATGACTTGCCTATTGTGGGTGTGTCATGAAAATTCAATTTTACACTGTACCTACATGAGTTATATATTAAGGAGTTTTATATTGATGCAGTGAAACATATACAAAGCACAAACAAAACATTTCAAAGATGCAATTATTGGTCATAATATTTTTCATGTTCATGGTGCAAGGTATGGCTAAGACCATCCGGCCTCCTTGTCAGATTGAAATTCGTAACATCACGAAGGTGGAGAACATGGGAATGATTTGTGCATCCTTCCAAATTGTAGAGGTGAGGGCCTCAATCAACTTTGAGCATAAAATGTTTTCCCTTGTTTATCAACGAGCCAGCGACAACTCTACACACGTGGTTCAAATGTCAGACAGACATTGTGCTATCAGTGAAAAGGAGAGTGTTTCATTTTCTCTTTGTGGAACATTGAATGATCAATCCCATGTGATGGAACAACTCCATGCAGTTATCAATGAAGAAACATATTTTATTGGCAGGGCAGCAGGTGAGACAGAAGCCAAGTGTAAGGTAACTTGGCCAACGCCCCAAAGCCAAATTGGGAGTCACAGAGTAGATGAGACAGATACATGCAGGAACATTTTCAGAAACAGGTGCGCAGAGTCTATGTGCAGACCCAATTGTCAGTCAATCATGGTAGGGAGTGGCAAAGAAATTACTTGTTCAAGTCCAATGTCAGAAGAGGAGGCATGGACAAGTGGCATCCATGTCTATGTCAATAGACTCTTTGCTATTCCAAAGTGGAGGAGTATTTGCATGGAGGTGATTTCTGACATATCAAATGCAAATGCAACGTACAGATTATCATCAACACAGGGTCTTCTTCTACAGCACAGCATAACAAAAAGGCCACATTTCATCAAAGAAAATGTGAAGGACACGAAGGGATGTATCAACACAGACTCACATCCTTTCCAAAATAAGCAGGGTAAATATTTTTGTGCCCGATTCAGTGAGCGAATTCCAAGAGGTTCTAGAATCACTGTCAATAGAGAAGCCACACTTACATATGAGACAGAAACAATGACAGGTCAAACATATACACGCACAGTACCACTTCGCATGAAAAAGAATGCAGGCCAATCTGCTGTTGAGAAGATAAAGTCTCCAGCCATTTGCATTGGACAGATGAGAGATCAGTGTAGTCGAGGATGCATCAGCTCTTGTGAAGCTGTAATCATGAGATATGGACCAGTTAAATGCAATGATTCCTGGACAAACGTGACATCCATACTAAACACAGGCACAACACCAACTCCAGAAATTGAATCACATGTGGAAGATAGAGTTTTAAGACAAGGTTTGAAATTGGTAGATGGAGGCAATGAAACATCTCTTAACAAGCCAGATGATGAAAGCAGGGTGAGGCATAGAGACCACAGAATGGATAATGCATCACAGCTTGTTGCTGCTTCAGGCATCAAGTCTCACGAAAAGGGTTTACAGAGAGGGAATCAAATCAACAGCACTACCCATATACCCCATTCCATGCGAACCAAGTTGAAGGACATTGAGATACGCTCGGACAATGAGACTAAAATGTCTGACGTCAACATTACAACTAAAAACTCCCACACAGCTTCTGAGACTGAGAATACAACTGAGTCATTTGATGTTGAAGACGTGACAGTCAGTGACCATGAGGTTCAGTTTGATTCACACAGAAGTAGTAAAACTGAAAATATAACCAAAACATCTTATGCTGCAAACATAACAACCGGAGATGTAAAGGCTAAGTTTGATTCACAAACAAATAGAGGAACTGTGAACACAACTGAAACATTTGATACAGCAAACATTACATCTCAATATACAAATCTGACTTTGGAAACACACCCATTTGAGGCAACTGAGAAATATGACAAAGACAATGAAATACCCAGAGATGATGTGGATGTTTTTAAAACAGATGTGCAGGAAAAGGCAAACAGGAATGCAACAGTTATGATATCTGACACTATCCCCTCCAATTCTGGAGATGACAAGGAGCTTGCAAGATCAAATATCAAAAAAGATGCATTCAATACAATTCAACAGAATGAAGTTGTTGACATAAAATTTGAGGAAGACCATAGATTTGAACCTATACATAATGAGTCTAAGGCCACTACATCCATGACGGATGCCTCTGTGATTCATTCTAGAGATGATGAAGGACATGTAGTGAATGAAAAAACAGTTATAAGCAAACATGAAGACACAAAGAGTGACTTTATACGAGGGAGTGAAAAAGATGGTAATGATGATCATATTATTGATAAATCTACACTAAAAATGAATCACAGCGTAGAGCACATCACCGACAAGCCATCACTCCAGGGAAGACCCACATATGTAGGTGGGCAACTATCGCCCGTGTTATACAGTACTTTAGCACTGGTATCTATACCTATTCTAATGATAATATGTTTCAGTATGATTTGTTCTAAGAATGGATCTTGTGACTGTTGTTCTTGGATTAAAATAAAAGCATAGAATGAAAAAACACTTGCAGTTGCCCTTTCTACTTTTTTATTTTTGTATCACAAACTGAACATATTCCATCTCGACTTCTCATGTAGGCAATTGAAGGGTAGCCTTTGCAGTTCATATGTCGTCTCGCACAGTCATGACAAATCCATCTGTGGACACAACGCATTTGAATCATATCAGATTTCTTCGGCACCCAATGACCATCTGAACACCACTTTTTGTTGTAAGGCACTGGAGGATGTCTGATATCTGTTCTGTAAAAACACATAAAGTAGAAACAAACTATTTGGTTATTTTGAGATAGCAATCAGAAGTTTTCAACGATGCAATAGAAACAGATTTTACAAACCCATAAATTATGCGATGAGATATGCTTTTTCCATGACAAAAACGAGCAATCTCCAGCAAATCTGTCCTTGATGAAATATGTAGAGTGTGATTCAAGACATCCTCTGCAAAGGCAATATGTTTCTCCAGTGCATACTGTTTGACTTCTGGAATTCTCCATTCATGTGTTATTGTCAGCTGGTGAGACATCTTTCATTAGCCGTATACAATGCATCTCATTGCATAAATGTCATGATTTTGTTAATATTTCCTTTTCAATATGAAAATCCATTTTAGCACTTCAACCATTTGTTATTATA
>CASGGN010000003.1:0-82565 GCA_949316495.1 Amphiduros pacificus | reverse complement strand
CATCCAAGTACTGACCAGGCCCGATGTTGCTTAACTTCGGTGATCAGACGAGAACCGGTGTGTTCAACATGGTATGGCCGTAGCCATGAACTATCTGTTCAAGAATCATCAAAACACAAAAAGGGGATAGTGGTCTATGTGTAAATCTCAATAGATTTCACATTGAAATCTCACTCAAATTGATAAAATAGATTAATGTATTCAAATGGCATATCATATGTGTCCAAGATTTACCCACTTTTCCCACATTTAAAGAATTTAAATAGACAAAATCACGTTTTTCATATGAAATGTGCAATGAACACACTCCTCTGACTCAGAGCAGATAGTCTGAATCCTGTACATGTATGATTGCGTAAAATATTCAAATCATGCACAGGAAAACTTGGTGTGATCACAGATGTTGTAAAAATAGCATATAAAAACGATATTTTTCTCCAATAAATCATCAAATAAGTGTTTTTTTCTTCGTGTACAGATCATGCCAAAACCCTGCAAATGATATAAAACACTATTTCTATCATTTCTTAAAGATAAATACGATATATTCACCACTTTGTGAGACTGTGAGTAGCAATACTGTGGGCGCCATCATGTTATTTGAAGTATCTATGGGTGGTTGCTAGGATCATTGTCTAAGTCACGTGGGCCTCTGACATCACAGGTCATGTGACCAGCAGACCACGTGACCCTCCATTGTTTGGAAACAGACTGTTTCCATTCAATACAAACTGTTTTCGTGTGGATTAAAGAAGGATTGAGATCATTTTTGCATAAATTAATACAGAACTGCACAGATATTATTTTTTTCTGAATTTCAAAAAACTAAAATCTGTGTTCAAATATCAAATGCGCATTGAATAATGCTATTTTCTTTCACGTTATCTTGATTCAATATCAATAAGATGCCATTTATAGGCATGTTGCCCCAAAACGGCACACCTAATTGTCAGGCTAAAAGGTAAAAGTCATGTTCATGCATGATTTAGCCATTTTCTCCACGAATATATCATTTAAATCTATAAATGAAGTAGTTATAATATGGATCCCAAAAGAACTTCAATCTTTTGATATGAAATACGCAATGAGCACACTGTTCCAATTCAGAATAGATAGTCTGAACCCTGTACATGTATGATTGAGTAAAATATATCATTTAAATTGACAAATGAAGTAATTATAATATGGATCCCAAAAGAACTTCAGTCTTTTGATATGAAATACGCAATGAGCACACTGTTCCAATTCAGAATAGATAGTCTGAACCCTGTACATGTATGATTGAGTAAAATATATCATTTAAATTGACAAATGAAGTAATTATAATATGGATCCCAAAAGAACTTCAGTCTTTTGATATGAAATACGCAATGAGCACACTGTTCCAATTCAGAATAGATAGTCTGAACCCTGTACATGTATGATTGAGTAAAATATATCATTTAAATTGACAAATGAAGTAATTATAATATGGATCCCAAAAGAACTTCAGTCTTTTGATATGAAATACGCAATGAGCACACTGTTCCAATTCAGAACAGATAGTCTGAACCCTGTACATGTATGATTGAGTAAAATATTCAAATCATGCACAAGAAAACTTGGTGTGATCACAGATCTTCGAAAAAGTACATATAAAAACAATGTTTTTCTCCAATAAATTACTGAATAAATGGGGTTTTTTCGTGTACAGATCATGCTTAAACTCTGCAAATGATATAAAACACTATTTCTACAATGTTTCAAAGATAAATACGATATATTTACCACTTTGTGAGACTGTGAAGAGCAATACTGTGAACGCCATCATGTTATTTGTTGTATCTATGGGTGGTTGCTAGGTTCATTGTCTATTGTCTAAGTCACGTGGGCCTCTGACATCACAGGTCACGTGACTAGCAGACCACGTGATCATCCATTGTTTGGACACTTTTTGCTCTGGATATTGACTGTTTTTGTGTAAATTAAATAAGGACTGGTCTATTTTTTTAATAAATTTAAACGGGAATGCTTAGAAATTAGGTTTTTTTCATCTTCTATTAACTAATGATTGTTTTCAAATGGCAGATGCGTATTGAATACAGATGTGAATATTAAAAATACGGCATTTATATAACTGTTGCCCCAAAATGGCTAACCTAATTGTCATGCCAAAAGGTAACAGTAAGAACTTGGCTTTCTCTCCTGCATCTTCTTTTTGCGTTTTTATCTTGTTTTTTTGGAGGAGGGCTTCTCGGGTTCCCTGGCAAAATAAAACAAAAGCCTACGGCACCTGGTATTCCCAGGCGGTCACCCATCCAAGTACTGACCAGGCCCGATGTTGCTTAACTTCGGTGATCAGACGAGAACCGGTGTGTTCAACATGGTATGGCCGTAGCCATGAACTATCTGTTCAAGAATCATCAAAACACAAAAAGGGGATAGTGGTCTATGTGTAAATCTCAATAGATTTCACATTGAAATCTCACTCAAATTGATAAAATAGATTAATGTATTCAAATGGCATATCATATGTGTCCAAGATTTACCCACTTTTCCCACATTTAAAGAATTTAAATAGACAAAATCACGTTTTTCATATGAAATGTGCAATGAACACACTCCTCTGACTCAGAGCAGATAGTCTGAATCCTGTACATGTATGATTGCGTAAAATATTCAAATCATGCACAGGAAAACTTGGTGTGATCACAGATGTTGTAAAAATAGCATATAAAAACGATATTTTTCTCCAATAAATCATCAAATAAGTGTTTTTTTCTTCGTGTACAGATCATGCCAAAACCCTGCAAATGATATAAAACACTATTTCTATCATTTCTTAAAGATAAATACGATATATTCACCACTTTGTGAGACTGTGAGTAGCAATACTGTGGGCGCCATCATGTTATTTGAAGTATCTATGGGTGGTTGCTAGGATCATTGTCTAAGTCACGTGGGCCTCTGACATCACAGGTCATGTGACCAGCAGACCACGTGACCCTCCATTGTTTGGAAACAGACTGTTTCCATTCAATACAAACTGTTTTCGTGTGGATTAAAGAAGGATTGAGATCATTTTTGCATAAATTAATACAGAACTGCACAGATATTATTTTTTTCTGAATTTCAAAAAACTAAAATCTGTGTTCAAATATCAAATGCGCATTGAATAATGCTATTTTCTTTCACGTTATCTTGATTCAATATCAATAAGATGCCATTTATAGGCATGTTGCCCCAAAACGGCACACCTAATTGTCAGGCTAAAAGGTAAAAGTCATGTTCATGCATGATTTAGCCATTTTCTCCACGAATATATCATTTAAATCTATAAATGAAGTAGTTATAATATGGATCCCAAAAGAACTTCAATCTTTTGATATGAAATACGCAATGAGCACACTGTTCCAATTCAGAATAGATAGTCTGAACCCTGTACATGTATGATTGAGTAAAATATATCATTTAAATTGACAAATGAAGTAATTATAATATGGATCCCAAAAGAACTTCAGTCTTTTGATATGAAATACGCAATGAGCACACTGTTCCAATTCAGAACAGATAGTCTGAACCCTGTACATGTATGATTGAGTAAAATATTCAAATCATGCACAAGAAAACTTGGTGTGATCACAGATCTTCGAAAAAGTACATATAAAAACAATGTTTTTCTCCAATAAATTACTGAATAAATGGGGTTTTTTCGTGTACAGATCATGCTTAAACTCTGCAAATGATATAAAACACTATTTCTACAATGTTTCAAAGATAAATACGATATATTTACCACTTTGTGAGACTGTGAAGAGCAATACTGTGAACGCCATCATGTTATTTGTTGTATCTATGGGTGGTTGCTAGGTTCATTGTCTATTGTCTAAGTCACGTGGGCCTCTGACATCACAGGTCACGTGACTAGCAGACCACGTGATCATCCATTGTTTGGACACTTTTTGCTCTGGATATTGACTGTTTTTGTGTAAATTAAATAAGGACTGGTCTATTTTTTTAATAAATTTAAACGGGAATGCTTAGAAATTAGGTTTTTTTCATCTTCTATTAACTAATGATTGTTTTCAAATGGCAGATGCGTATTGAATACAGATGTGAATATTAAAAATACGGCATTTATATAACTGTTGCCCCAAAATGGCTAACCTAATTGTCATGCCAAAAGGTAACAGTAAGAACTTGGCTTTCTCTCCTGCATCTTCTTTTTGCGTTTTTATCTTGTTTTTTTGGAGGAGGGCTTCTCGGGTTCCCTGGCAAAATAAAACAAAAGCCTACGGCACCTGGTATTCCCAGGCGGTCACCCATCCAAGTACTGACCAGGCCCGATGTTGCTTAACTTCGGTGATCAGACGAGAACCGGTGTGTTCAACATGGTATGGCCGTAGCCATGAACTATCTGTTCAAGAATCATCAAAACACAAAAAGGGGATAGTGGTCTATGTGTAAATCTCAATAGATTTCACATTGAAATCTCACTCAAATTGATAAAATAGATTAATGTATTCAAATGGCATATCATATGTGTCCAAGATTTACCCACTTTTCCCACATTTAAAGAATTTAAATAGACAAAATCACGTTTTTCATATGAAATGTGCAATGAACACACTCCTCTGACTCAGAGCAGATAGTCTGAATCCTGTACATGTATGATTGCGTAAAATATTCAAATCATGCACAGGAAAACTTGGTGTGATCACAGATGTTGTAAAAATAGCATATAAAAACGATATTTTTCTCCAATAAATCATCAAATAAGTGTTTTTTTCTTCGTGTACAGATCATGCCAAAACCCTGCAAATGATATAAAACACTATTTCTATCATTTCTTAAAGATAAATACGATATATTCACCACTTTGTGAGACTGTGAGTAGCAATACTGTGGGCGCCATCATGTTATTTGAAGTATCTATGGGTGGTTGCTAGGATCATTGTCTAAGTCACGTGGGCCTCTGACATCACAGGTCATGTGACCAGCAGACCACGTGACCCTCCATTGTTTGGAAACAGACTGTTTCCATTCAATACAAACTGTTTTCGTGTGGATTAAAGAAGGATTGAGATCATTTTTGCATAAATTAATACAGAACTGCACAGATATTATTTTTTTCTGAATTTCAAAAAACTAAAATCTGTGTTCAAATATCAAATGCGCATTGAATAATGCTATTTTCTTTCACGTTATCTTGATTCAATATCAATAAGATGCCATTTATAGGCATGTTGCCCCAAAACGGCACACCTAATTGTCAGGCTAAAAGGTAAAAGTCATGTTCATGCATGATTTAGCCATTTTCTCCACGAATATATCATTTAAATCTATAAATGAAGTAGTTATAATATGGATCCCAAAAGAACTTCAATCTTTTGATATGAAATACGCAATGAGCACACTGTTCCAATTCAGAATAGATAGTCTGAACCCTGTACATGTATGATTGAGTAAAATATATCATTTAAATTGACAAATGAAGTAATTATAATATGGATCCCAAAAGAACTTCAGTCTTTTGATATGAAATACGCAATGAGCACACTGTTCCAATTCAGAACAGATAGTCTGAACCCTGTACATGTATGATTGAGTAAAATATTCAAATCATGCACAAGAAAACTTGGTGTGATCACAGATCTTCGAAAAAGTACATATAAAAACAATGTTTTTCTCCAATAAATTACTGAATAAATGGGGTTTTTTCGTGTACAGATCATGCTTAAACTCTGCAAATGATATAAAACACTATTTCTACAATGTTTCAAAGATAAATACGATATATTTACCACTTTGTGAGACTGTGAAGAGCAATACTGTGAACGCCATCATGTTATTTGTTGTATCTATGGGTGGTTGCTAGGTTCATTGTCTATTGTCTAAGTCACGTGGGCCTCTGACATCACAGGTCACGTGACTAGCAGACCACGTGATCATCCATTGTTTGGACACTTTTTGCTCTGGATATTGACTGTTTTTGTGTAAATTAAATAAGGACTGGTCTATTTTTTTAATAAATTTAAACGGGAATGCTTAGAAATTAGGTTTTTTTCATCTTCTATTAACTAATGATTGTTTTCAAATGGCAGATGCGTATTGAATACAGATGTGAATATTAAAAATACGGCATTTATATAACTGTTGCCCCAAAATGGCTAACCTAATTGTCATGCCAAAAGGTAACAGTAAGAACTTGGCTTTCTCTCCTGCATCTTCTTTTTGCGTTTTTATCTTGTTTTTTTGGAGGAGGGCTTCTCGGGTTCCCTGGCAAAATAAAACAAAAGCCTACGGCACCTGGTATTCCCAGGCGGTCACCCATCCAAGTACTGACCAGGCCCGATGTTGCTTAACTTCGGTGATCAGACGAGAACCGGTGTGTTCAACATGGTATGGCCGTAGCCATGAACTATCTGTTCAAGAATCATCAAAACACAAAAAGGGGATAGTGGTCTATGTGTAAATCTCAATAGATTTCACATTGAAATCTCACTCAAATTGATAAAATAGATTAATGTATTCAAATGGCATATCATATGTGTCCAAGATTTACCCACTTTTCCCACATTTAAAGAATTTAAATAGACAAAATCACGTTTTTCATATGAAATGTGCAATGAACACACTCCTCTGACTCAGAGCAGATAGTCTGAATCCTGTACATGTATGATTGCGTAAAATATTCAAATCATGCACAGGAAAACTTGGTGTGATCACAGATGTTGTAAAAATAGCATATAAAAACGATATTTTTCTCCAATAAATCATCAAATAAGTGTTTTTTTCTTCGTGTACAGATCATGCCAAAACCCTGCAAATGATATAAAACACTATTTCTATCATTTCTTAAAGATAAATACGATATATTCACCACTTTGTGAGACTGTGAGTAGCAATACTGTGGGCGCCATCATGTTATTTGAAGTATCTATGGGTGGTTGCTAGGATCATTGTCTAAGTCACGTGGGCCTCTGACATCACAGGTCATGTGACCAGCAGACCACGTGACCCTCCATTGTTTGGAAACAGACTGTTTCCATTCAATACAAACTGTTTTCGTGTGGATTAAAGAAGGATTGAGATCATTTTTGCATAAATTAATACAGAACTGCACAGATATTATTTTTTTCTGAATTTCAAAAAACTAAAATCTGTGTTCAAATATCAAATGCGCATTGAATAATGCTATTTTCTTTCACGTTATCTTGATTCAATATCAATAAGATGCCATTTATAGGCATGTTGCCCCAAAACGGCACACCTAATTGTCAGGCTAAAAGGTAAAAGTCATGTTCATGCATGATTTAGCCATTTTCTCCACGAATATATCATTTAAATCTATAAATGAAGTAGTTATAATATGGATCCCAAAAGAACTTCAATCTTTTGATATGAAATACGCAATGAGCACACTGTTCCAATTCAGAATAGATAGTCTGAACCCTGTACATGTATGATTGAGTAAAATATATCATTTAAATTGACAAATGAAGTAATTATAATATGGATCCCAAAAGAACTTCAGTCTTTTGATATGAAATACGCAATGAGCACACTGTTCCAATTCAGAATAGATAGTCTGAACCCTGTACATGTATGATTGAGTAAAATATATCATTTAAATTGACAAATGAAGTAATTATAATATGGATCCCAAAAGAACTTCAGTCTTTTGATATGAAATACGCAATGAGCACACTGTTCCAATTCAGAATAGATAGTCTGAACCCTGTACATGTATGATTGAGTAAAATATATCATTTAAATTGACAAATGAAGTAATTATAATATGGATCCCAAAAGAACTTCAGTCTTTTGATATGAAATACGCAATGAGCACACTGTTCCAATTCAGAACAGATAGTCTGAACCCTGTACATGTATGATTGAGTAAAATATTCAAATCATGCACAAGAAAACTTGGTGTGATCACAGATCTTCGAAAAAGTACATATAAAAACAATGTTTTTCTCCAATAAATTACTGAATAAATGGGGTTTTTTCGTGTACAGATCATGCTTAAACTCTGCAAATGATATAAAACACTATTTCTACAATGTTTCAAAGATAAATACGATATATTTACCACTTTGTGAGACTGTGAAGAGCAATACTGTGAACGCCATCATGTTATTTGTTGTATCTATGGGTGGTTGCTAGGTTCATTGTCTATTGTCTAAGTCACGTGGGCCTCTGACATCACAGGTCACGTGACTAGCAGACCACGTGATCATCCATTGTTTGGACACTTTTTGCTCTGGATATTGACTGTTTTTGTGTAAATTAAATAAGGACTGGTCTATTTTTTTAATAAATTTAAACGGGAATGCTTAGAAATTAGGTTTTTTTCATCTTCTATTAACTAATGATTGTTTTCAAATGGCAGATGCGTATTGAATACAGATGTGAATATTAAAAATACGGCATTTATATAACTGTTGCCCCAAAATGGCTAACCTAATTGTCATGCCAAAAGGTAACAGTAAGAACTTGGCTTTCTCTCCTGCATCTTCTTTTTGCGTTTTTATCTTGTTTTTTTGGAGGAGGGCTTCTCGGGTTCCCTGGCAAAATAAAACAAAAGCCTACGGCACCTGGTATTCCCAGGCGGTCACCCATCCAAGTACTGACCAGGCCCGATGTTGCTTAACTTCGGTGATCAGACGAGAACCGGTGTGTTCAACATGGTATGGCCGTAGCCATGAACTATCTGTTCAAGAATCATCAAAACACAAAAAGGGGATAGTGGTCTATGTGTAAATCTCAATAGATTTCACATTGAAATCTCACTCAAATTGATAAAATAGATTAATGTATTCAAATGGCATATCATATGTGTCCAAGATTTACCCACTTTTCCCACATTTAAAGAATTTAAATAGACAAAATCACGTTTTTCATATGAAATGTGCAATGAACACACTCCTCTGACTCAGAGCAGATAGTCTGAATCCTGTACATGTATGATTGCGTAAAATATTCAAATCATGCACAGGAAAACTTGGTGTGATCACAGATGTTGTAAAAATAGCATATAAAAACGATATTTTTCTCCAATAAATCATCAAATAAGTGTTTTTTTCTTCGTGTACAGATCATGCCAAAACCCTGCAAATGATATAAAACACTATTTCTATCATTTCTTAAAGATAAATACGATATATTCACCACTTTGTGAGACTGTGAGTAGCAATACTGTGGGCGCCATCATGTTATTTGAAGTATCTATGGGTGGTTGCTAGGATCATTGTCTAAGTCACGTGGGCCTCTGACATCACAGGTCATGTGACCAGCAGACCACGTGACCCTCCATTGTTTGGAAACAGACTGTTTCCATTCAATACAAACTGTTTTCGTGTGGATTAAAGAAGGATTGAGATCATTTTTGCATAAATTAATACAGAACTGCACAGATATTATTTTTTTCTGAATTTCAAAAAACTAAAATCTGTGTTCAAATATCAAATGCGCATTGAATAATGCTATTTTCTTTCACGTTATCTTGATTCAATATCAATAAGATGCCATTTATAGGCATGTTGCCCCAAAACGGCACACCTAATTGTCAGGCTAAAAGGTAAAAGTCATGTTCATGCATGATTTAGCCATTTTCTCCACGAATATATCATTTAAATCTATAAATGAAGTAGTTATAATATGGATCCCAAAAGAACTTCAATCTTTTGATATGAAATACGCAATGAGCACACTGTTCCAATTCAGAATAGATAGTCTGAACCCTGTACATGTATGATTGAGTAAAATATATCATTTAAATTGACAAATGAAGTAATTATAATATGGATCCCAAAAGAACTTCAGTCTTTTGATATGAAATACGCAATGAGCACACTGTTCCAATTCAGAATAGATAGTCTGAACCCTGTACATGTATGATTGAGTAAAATATATCATTTAAATTGACAAATGAAGTAATTATAATATGGATCCCAAAAGAACTTCAGTCTTTTGATATGAAATACGCAATGAGCACACTGTTCCAATTCAGAATAGATAGTCTGAACCCTGTACATGTATGATTGAGTAAAATATATCATTTAAATTGACAAATGAAGTAATTATAATATGGATCCCAAAAGAACTTCAGTCTTTTGATATGAAATACGCAATGAGCACACTGTTCCAATTCAGAACAGATAGTCTGAACCCTGTACATGTATGATTGAGTAAAATATTCAAATCATGCACAAGAAAACTTGGTGTGATCACAGATCTTCGAAAAAGTACATATAAAAACAATGTTTTTCTCCAATAAATTACTGAATAAATGGGGTTTTTTCGTGTACAGATCATGCTTAAACTCTGCAAATGATATAAAACACTATTTCTACAATGTTTCAAAGATAAATACGATATATTTACCACTTTGTGAGACTGTGAAGAGCAATACTGTGAACGCCATCATGTTATTTGTTGTATCTATGGGTGGTTGCTAGGTTCATTGTCTATTGTCTAAGTCACGTGGGCCTCTGACATCACAGGTCACGTGACTAGCAGACCACGTGATCATCCATTGTTTGGACACTTTTTGCTCTGGATATTGACTGTTTTTGTGTAAATTAAATAAGGACTGGTCTATTTTTTTAATAAATTTAAACGGGAATGCTTAGAAATTAGGTTTTTTTCATCTTCTATTAACTAATGATTGTTTTCAAATGGCAGATGCGTATTGAATACAGATGTGAATATTAAAAATACGGCATTT
Source organism: Amphiduros pacificus (assembly GCA_949316495.1). Classification (NCBI taxonomy): domain Eukaryota; kingdom Metazoa; phylum Annelida; class Polychaeta; order Phyllodocida; family Hesionidae; genus Amphiduros; species Amphiduros pacificus. Next base: position 71,851 of record CASGGN010000003.1, on the reverse strand, counting down.
ATATAACTGTTGCCCCAAAATGGCTAACCTAATTGTCATGCCAAAAGGTAACAGTAAGAACTTGGCTTTCTCTCCTGCATCTTCTTTTTGCGTTTTTATCTTGTTTTTTTGGAGGAGGGCTTCTCGGGTTCCCTGGCAAAATAAAACAAAAGCCTACGGCACCTGGTATTCCCAGGCGGTCACCCATCCAAGTACTGACCAGGCCCGATGTTGCTTAACTTCGGTGATCAGACGAGAACCGGTGTGTTCAACATGGTATGGCCGTAGCCATGAACTATCTGTTCAAGAATCATCAAAACACAAAAAGGGGATAGTGGTCTATGTGTAAATCTCAATAGATTTCACATTGAAATCTCACTCAAATTGATAAAATAGATTAATGTATTCAAATGGCATATCATATGTGTCCAAGATTTACCCACTTTTCCCACATTTAAAGAATTTAAATAGACAAAATCACGTTTTTCATATGAAATGTGCAATGAACACACTCCTCTGACTCAGAGCAGATAGTCTGAATCCTGTACATGTATGATTGCGTAAAATATTCAAATCATGCACAGGAAAACTTGGTGTGATCACAGATGTTGTAAAAATAGCATATAAAAACGATATTTTTCTCCAATAAATCATCAAATAAGTGTTTTTTTCTTCGTGTACAGATCATGCCAAAACCCTGCAAATGATATAAAACACTATTTCTATCATTTCTTAAAGATAAATACGATATATTCACCACTTTGTGAGACTGTGAGTAGCAATACTGTGGGCGCCATCATGTTATTTGAAGTATCTATGGGTGGTTGCTAGGATCATTGTCTAAGTCACGTGGGCCTCTGACATCACAGGTCATGTGACCAGCAGACCACGTGACCCTCCATTGTTTGGAAACAGACTGTTTCCATTCAATACAAACTGTTTTCGTGTGGATTAAAGAAGGATTGAGATCATTTTTGCATAAATTAATACAGAACTGCACAGATATTATTTTTTTCTGAATTTCAAAAAACTAAAATCTGTGTTCAAATATCAAATGCGCATTGAATAATGCTATTTTCTTTCACGTTATCTTGATTCAATATCAATAAGATGCCATTTATAGGCATGTTGCCCCAAAACGGCACACCTAATTGTCAGGCTAAAAGGTAAAAGTCATGTTCATGCATGATTTAGCCATTTTCTCCACGAATATATCATTTAAATCTATAAATGAAGTAGTTATAATATGGATCCCAAAAGAACTTCAATCTTTTGATATGAAATACGCAATGAGCACACTGTTCCAATTCAGAATAGATAGTCTGAACCCTGTACATGTATGATTGAGTAAAATATATCATTTAAATTGACAAATGAAGTAATTATAATATGGATCCCAAAAGAACTTCAGTCTTTTGATATGAAATACGCAATGAGCACACTGTTCCAATTCAGAATAGATAGTCTGAACCCTGTACATGTATGATTGAGTAAAATATATCATTTAAATTGACAAATGAAGTAATTATAATATGGATCCCAAAAGAACTTCAGTCTTTTGATATGAAATACGCAATGAGCACACTGTTCCAATTCAGAATAGATAGTCTGAACCCTGTACATGTATGATTGAGTAAAATATATCATTTAAATTGACAAATGAAGTAATTATAATATGGATCCCAAAAGAACTTCAGTCTTTTGATATGAAATACGCAATGAGCACACTGTTCCAATTCAGAACAGATAGTCTGAACCCTGTACATGTATGATTGAGTAAAATATTCAAATCATGCACAAGAAAACTTGGTGTGATCACAGATCTTCGAAAAAGTACATATAAAAACAATGTTTTTCTCCAATAAATTACTGAATAAATGGGGTTTTTTCGTGTACAGATCATGCTTAAACTCTGCAAATGATATAAAACACTATTTCTACAATGTTTCAAAGATAAATACGATATATTTACCACTTTGTGAGACTGTGAAGAGCAATACTGTGAACGCCATCATGTTATTTGTTGTATCTATGGGTGGTTGCTAGGTTCATTGTCTATTGTCTAAGTCACGTGGGCCTCTGACATCACAGGTCACGTGACTAGCAGACCACGTGATCATCCATTGTTTGGACACTTTTTGCTCTGGATATTGACTGTTTTTGTGTAAATTAAATAAGGACTGGTCTATTTTTTTAATAAATTTAAACGGGAATGCTTAGAAATTAGGTTTTTTTCATCTTCTATTAACTAATGATTGTTTTCAAATGGCAGATGCGTATTGAATACAGATGTGAATATTAAAAATACGGCATTTATATAACTGTTGCCCCAAAATGGCTAACCTAATTGTCATGCCAAAAGGTAACAGTAAGAACTTGGCTTTCTCTCCTGCATCTTCTTTTTGCGTTTTTATCTTGTTTTTTTGGAGGAGGGCTTCTCGGGTTCCCTGGCAAAATAAAACAAAAGCCTACGGCACCTGGTATTCCCAGGCGGTCACCCATCCAAGTACTGACCAGGCCCGATGTTGCTTAACTTCGGTGATCAGACGAGAACCGGTGTGTTCAACATGGTATGGCCGTAGCCATGAACTATCTGTTCAAGAATCATCAAAACACAAAAAGGGGATAGTGGTCTATGTGTAAATCTCAATAGATTTCACATTGAAATCTCACTCAAATTGATAAAATAGATTAATGTATTCAAATGGCATATCATATGTGTCCAAGATTTACCCACTTTTCCCACATTTAAAGAATTTAAATAGACAAAATCACGTTTTTCATATGAAATGTGCAATGAACACACTCCTCTGACTCAGAGCAGATAGTCTGAATCCTGTACATGTATGATTGCGTAAAATATTCAAATCATGCACAGGAAAACTTGGTGTGATCACAGATGTTGTAAAAATAGCATATAAAAACGATATTTTTCTCCAATAAATCATCAAATAAGTGTTTTTTTCTTCGTGTACAGATCATGCCAAAACCCTGCAAATGATATAAAACACTATTTCTATCATTTCTTAAAGATAAATACGATATATTCACCACTTTGTGAGACTGTGAGTAGCAATACTGTGGGCGCCATCATGTTATTTGAAGTATCTATGGGTGGTTGCTAGGATCATTGTCTAAGTCACGTGGGCCTCTGACATCACAGGTCATGTGACCAGCAGACCACGTGACCCTCCATTGTTTGGAAACAGACTGTTTCCATTCAATACAAACTGTTTTCGTGTGGATTAAAGAAGGATTGAGATCATTTTTGCATAAATTAATACAGAACTGCACAGATATTATTTTTTTCTGAATTTCAAAAAACTAAAATCTGTGTTCAAATATCAAATGCGCATTGAATAATGCTATTTTCTTTCACGTTATCTTGATTCAATATCAATAAGATGCCATTTATAGGCATGTTGCCCCAAAACGGCACACCTAATTGTCAGGCTAAAAGGTAAAAGTCATGTTCATGCATGATTTAGCCATTTTCTCCACGAATATATCATTTAAATCTATAAATGAAGTAGTTATAATATGGATCCCAAAAGAACTTCAATCTTTTGATATGAAATACGCAATGAGCACACTGTTCCAATTCAGAATAGATAGTCTGAACCCTGTACATGTATGATTGAGTAAAATATATCATTTAAATTGACAAATGAAGTAATTATAATATGGATCCCAAAAGAACTTCAGTCTTTTGATATGAAATACGCAATGAGCACACTGTTCCAATTCAGAATAGATAGTCTGAACCCTGTACATGTATGATTGAGTAAAATATATCATTTAAATTGACAAATGAAGTAATTATAATATGGATCCCAAAAGAACTTCAGTCTTTTGATATGAAATACGCAATGAGCACACTGTTCCAATTCAGAACAGATAGTCTGAACCCTGTACATGTATGATTGAGTAAAATATTCAAATCATGCACAAGAAAACTTGGTGTGATCACAGATCTTCGAAAAAGTACATATAAAAACAATGTTTTTCTCCAATAAATTACTGAATAAATGGGGTTTTTTCGTGTACAGATCATGCTTAAACTCTGCAAATGATATAAAACACTATTTCTACAATGTTTCAAAGATAAATACGATATATTTACCACTTTGTGAGACTGTGAAGAGCAATACTGTGAACGCCATCATGTTATTTGTTGTATCTATGGGTGGTTGCTAGGTTCATTGTCTATTGTCTAAGTCACGTGGGCCTCTGACATCACAGGTCACGTGACTAGCAGACCACGTGATCATCCATTGTTTGGACACTTTTTGCTCTGGATATTGACTGTTTTTGTGTAAATTAAATAAGGACTGGTCTATTTTTTTAATAAATTTAAACGGGAATGCTTAGAAATTAGGTTTTTTTCATCTTCTATTAACTAATGATTGTTTTCAAATGGCAGATGCGTATTGAATACAGATGTGAATATTAAAAATACGGCATTTATATAACTGTTGCCCCAAAATGGCTAACCTAATTGTCATGCCAAAAGGTAACAGTAAGAACTTGGCTTTCTCTCCTGCATCTTCTTTTTGCGTTTTTATCTTGTTTTTTTGGAGGAGGGCTTCTCGGGTTCCCTGGCAAAATAAAACAAAAGCCTACGGCACCTGGTATTCCCAGGCGGTCACCCATCCAAGTACTGACCAGGCCCGATGTTGCTTAACTTCGGTGATCAGACGAGAACCGGTGTGTTCAACATGGTATGGCCGTAGCCATGAACTATCTGTTCAAGAATCATCAAAACACAAAAAGGGGATAGTGGTCTATGTGTAAATCTCAATAGATTTCACATTGAAATCTCACTCAAATTGATAAAATAGATTAATGTATTCAAATGGCATATCATATGTGTCCAAGATTTACCCACTTTTCCCACATTTAAAGAATTTAAATAGACAAAATCACGTTTTTCATATGAAATGTGCAATGAACACACTCCTCTGACTCAGAGCAGATAGTCTGAATCCTGTACATGTATGATTGCGTAAAATATTCAAATCATGCACAGGAAAACTTGGTGTGATCACAGATGTTGTAAAAATAGCATATAAAAACGATATTTTTCTCCAATAAATCATCAAATAAGTGTTTTTTTCTTCGTGTACAGATCATGCCAAAACCCTGCAAATGATATAAAACACTATTTCTATCATTTCTTAAAGATAAATACGATATATTCACCACTTTGTGAGACTGTGAGTAGCAATACTGTGGGCGCCATCATGTTATTTGAAGTATCTATGGGTGGTTGCTAGGATCATTGTCTAAGTCACGTGGGCCTCTGACATCACAGGTCATGTGACCAGCAGACCACGTGACCCTCCATTGTTTGGAAACAGACTGTTTCCATTCAATACAAACTGTTTTCGTGTGGATTAAAGAAGGATTGAGATCATTTTTGCATAAATTAATACAGAACTGCACAGATATTATTTTTTTCTGAATTTCAAAAAACTAAAATCTGTGTTCAAATATCAAATGCGCATTGAATAATGCTATTTTCTTTCACGTTATCTTGATTCAATATCAATAAGATGCCATTTATAGGCATGTTGCCCCAAAACGGCACACCTAATTGTCAGGCTAAAAGGTAAAAGTCATGTTCATGCATGATTTAGCCATTTTCTCCACGAATATATCATTTAAATCTATAAATGAAGTAGTTATAATATGGATCCCAAAAGAACTTCAATCTTTTGATATGAAATACGCAATGAGCACACTGTTCCAATTCAGAATAGATAGTCTGAACCCTGTACATGTATGATTGAGTAAAATATATCATTTAAATTGACAAATGAAGTAATTATAATATGGATCCCAAAAGAACTTCAGTCTTTTGATATGAAATACGCAATGAGCACACTGTTCCAATTCAGAATAGATAGTCTGAACCCTGTACATGTATGATTGAGTAAAATATATCATTTAAATTGACAAATGAAGTAATTATAATATGGATCCCAAAAGAACTTCAGTCTTTTGATATGAAATACGCAATGAGCACACTGTTCCAATTCAGAATAGATAGTCTGAACCCTGTACATGTATGATTGAGTAAAATATATCATTTAAATTGACAAATGAAGTAATTATAATATGGATCCCAAAAGAACTTCAGTCTTTTGATATGAAATACGCAATGAGCACACTGTTCCAATTCAGAACAGATAGTCTGAACCCTGTACATGTATGATTGAGTAAAATATTCAAATCATGCACAAGAAAACTTGGTGTGATCACAGATCTTCGAAAAAGTACATATAAAAACAATGTTTTTCTCCAATAAATTACTGAATAAATGGGGTTTTTTCGTGTACAGATCATGCTTAAACTCTGCAAATGATATAAAACACTATTTCTACAATGTTTCAAAGATAAATACGATATATTTACCACTTTGTGAGACTGTGAAGAGCAATACTGTGAACGCCATCATGTTATTTGTTGTATCTATGGGTGGTTGCTAGGTTCATTGTCTATTGTCTAAGTCACGTGGGCCTCTGACATCACAGGTCACGTGACTAGCAGACCACGTGATCATCCATTGTTTGGACACTTTTTGCTCTGGATATTGACTGTTTTTGTGTAAATTAAATAAGGACTGGTCTATTTTTTTAATAAATTTAAACGGGAATGCTTAGAAATTAGGTTTTTTTCATCTTCTATTAACTAATGATTGTTTTCAAATGGCAGATGCGTATTGAATACAGATGTGAATATTAAAAATACGGCATTTATATAACTGTTGCCCCAAAATGGCTAACCTAATTGTCATGCCAAAAGGTAACAGTAAGAACTTGGCTTTCTCTCCTGCATCTTCTTTTTGCGTTTTTATCTTGTTTTTTTGGAGGAGGGCTTCTCGGGTTCCCTGGCAAAATAAAACAAAAGCCTACGGCACCTGGTATTCCCAGGCGGTCACCCATCCAAGTACTGACCAGGCCCGATGTTGCTTAACTTCGGTGATCAGACGAGAACCGGTGTGTTCAACATGGTATGGCCGTAGCCATGAACTATCTGTTCAAGAATCATCAAAACACAAAAAGGGGATAGTGGTCTATGTGTAAATCTCAATAGATTTCACATTGAAATCTCACTCAAATTGATAAAATAGATTAATGTATTCAAATGGCATATCATATGTGTCCAAGATTTACCCACTTTTCCCACATTTAAAGAATTTAAATAGACAAAATCACGTTTTTCATATGAAATGTGCAATGAACACACTCCTCTGACTCAGAGCAGATAGTCTGAATCCTGTACATGTATGATTGCGTAAAATATTCAAATCATGCACAGGAAAACTTGGTGTGATCACAGATGTTGTAAAAATAGCATATAAAAACGATATTTTTCTCCAATAAATCATCAAATAAGTGTTTTTTTCTTCGTGTACAGATCATGCCAAAACCCTGCAAATGATATAAAACACTATTTCTATCATTTCTTAAAGATAAATACGATATATTCACCACTTTGTGAGACTGTGAGTAGCAATACTGTGGGCGCCATCATGTTATTTGAAGTATCTATGGGTGGTTGCTAGGATCATTGTCTAAGTCACGTGGGCCTCTGACATCACAGGTCATGTGACCAGCAGACCACGTGACCCTCCATTGTTTGGAAACAGACTGTTTCCATTCAATACAAACTGTTTTCGTGTGGATTAAAGAAGGATTGAGATCATTTTTGCATAAATTAATACAGAACTGCACAGATATTATTTTTTTCTGAATTTCAAAAAACTAAAATCTGTGTTCAAATATCAAATGCGCATTGAATAATGCTATTTTCTTTCACGTTATCTTGATTCAATATCAATAAGATGCCATTTATAGGCATGTTGCCCCAAAACGGCACACCTAATTGTCAGGCTAAAAGGTAAAAGTCATGTTCATGCATGATTTAGCCATTTTCTCCACGAATATATCATTTAAATCTATAAATGAAGTAGTTATAATATGGATCCCAAAAGAACTTCAATCTTTTGATATGAAATACGCAATGAGCACACTGTTCCAATTCAGAATAGATAGTCTGAACCCTGTACATGTATGATTGAGTAAAATATATCATTTAAATTGACAAATGAAGTAATTATAATATGGATCCCAAAAGAACTTCAGTCTTTTGATATGAAATACGCAATGAGCACACTGTTCCAATTCAGAATAGATAGTCTGAACCCTGTACATGTATGATTGAGTAAAATATATCATTTAAATTGACAAATGAAGTAATTATAATATGGATCCCAAAAGAACTTCAGTCTTTTGATATGAAATACGCAATGAGCACACTGTTCCAATTCAGAATAGATAGTCTGAACCCTGTACATGTATGATTGAGTAAAATATATCATTTAAATTGACAAATGAAGTAATTATAATATGGATCCCAAAAGAACTTCAGTCTTTTGATATGAAATACGCAATGAGCACACTGTTCCAATTCAGAACAGATAGTCTGAACCCTGTACATGTATGATTGAGTAAAATATTCAAATCATGCACAAGAAAACTTGGTGTGATCACAGATCTTCGAAAAAGTACATATAAAAACAATGTTTTTCTCCAATAAATTACTGAATAAATGGGGTTTTTTCGTGTACAGATCATGCTTAAACTCTGCAAATGATATAAAACACTATTTCTACAATGTTTCAAAGATAAATACGATATATTTACCACTTTGTGAGACTGTGAAGAGCAATACTGTGAACGCCATCATGTTATTTGTTGTATCTATGGGTGGTTGCTAGGTTCATTGTCTATTGTCTAAGTCACGTGGGCCTCTGACATCACAGGTCACGTGACTAGCAGACCACGTGATCATCCATTGTTTGGACACTTTTTGCTCTGGATATTGACTGTTTTTGTGTAAATTAAATAAGGACTGGTCTATTTTTTTAATAAATTTAAACGGGAATGCTTAGAAATTAGGTTTTTTTCATCTTCTATTAACTAATGATTGTTTTCAAATGGCAGATGCGTATTGAATACAGATGTGAATATTAAAAATACGGCATTTATATAACTGTTGCCCCAAAATGGCTAACCTAATTGTCATGCCAAAAGGTAACAGTAAGAACTTGGCTTTCTCTCCTGCATCTTCTTTTTGCGTTTTTATCTTGTTTTTTTGGAGGAGGGCTTCTCGGGTTCCCTGGCAAAATAAAACAAAAGCCTACGGCACCTGGTATTCCCAGGCGGTCACCCATCCAAGTACTGACCAGGCCCGATGTTGCTTAACTTCGGTGATCAGACGAGAACCGGTGTGTTCAACATGGTATGGCCGTAGCCATGAACTATCTGTTCAAGAATCATTAAAACACAAAAAGGGGATAGTGGTCTATGTGTAAATCTCAATAGATTTCACATTGAAATCTCACTCAAATTGATAAAATAGATTAATGTATTCAAATGGCATATCATATGTGTCCAAGATTTACCCACTTTTCCCACATTTAAAGAATTTAAATAGACAAAATCACGTTTTTCATATGAAATGTGCAATGAACACACTCCTCTGACTCAGAGCAGATAGTCTGAATCCTGTACATGTATGATTGCGTAAAATATTCAAATCATGCACAGGAAAACTTGGTGTGATCACAGATGTTGTAAAAATAGCATATAAAAACGATATTTTTCTCCAATAAATCATCAAATAAGTGTTTTTTTCTTCGTGTACAGATCATGCCAAAACCCTGCAAATGATATAAAACACTATTTCTATCATTTCTTAAAGATAAATACGATATATTCACCACTTTGTGAGACTGTGAGTAGCAATACTGTGGGCGCCATCATGTTATTTGAAGTATCTATGGGTGGTTGCTAGGATCATTGTCTAAGTCACGTGGGCCTCTGACATCACAGGTCATGTGACCAGCAGACCACGTGACCCTCCATTGTTTGGAAACAGACTGTTTCCATTCAATACAAACTGTTTTCGTGTGGATTAAAGAAGGATTGAGATCATTTTTGCATAAATTAATACAGAACTGCACAGATATTATTTTTTTCTGAATTTCAAAAAACTAAAATCTGTGTTCAAATATCAAATGCGCATTGAATAATGCTATTTTCTTTCACGTTATCTTGATTCAATATCAATAAGATGCCATTTATAGGCATGTTGCCCCAAAACGGCACACCTAATTGTCAGGCTAAAAGGTAAAAGTCATGTTCATGCATGATTTAGCCATTTTCTCCACGAATATATCATTTAAATCTATAAATGAAGTAGTTATAATATGGATCCCAAAAGAACTTCAATCTTTTGATATGAAATACGCAATGAGCACACTGTTCCAATTCAGAATAGATAGTCTGAACCCTGTACATGTATGATTGAGTAAAATATATCATTTAAATTGACAAATGAAGTAATTATAATATGGATCCCAAAAGAACTTCAGTCTTTTGATATGAAATACGCAATGAGCACACTGTTCCAATTCAGAACAGATAGTCTGAACCCTGTACATGTATGATTGAGTAAAATATTCAAATCATGCACAAGAAAACTTGGTGTGATCACAGATCTTCGAAAAAGTACATATAAAAACAATGTTTTTCTCCAATAAATTACTGAATAAATGGGGTTTTTTCGTGTACAGATCATGCTTAAACTCTGCAAATGATATAAAACACTATTTCTACAATGTTTCAAAGATAAATACGATATATTTACCACTTTGTGAGACTGTGAAGAGCAATACTGTGAACGCCATCATGTTATTTGTTGTATCTATGGGTGGTTGCTAGGTTCATTGTCTATTGTCTAAGTCACGTGGGCCTCTGACATCACAGGTCACGTGACTAGCAGACCACGTGATCATCCATTGTTTGGACACTTTTTGCTCTGGATATTGACTGTTTTTGTGTAAATTAAATAAGGACTGGTCTATTTTTTTAATAAATTTAAACGGGAATGCTTAGAAATTAGGTTTTTTTCATCTTCTATTAACGAATGATTGTTTTCAAATGGCAGATGCGTATTGAATACAGATGTGAATATTAAAAATACGGCATTTATATAACTGTTGCCCCAAAATGGCTAACCTAATTGTCATGCCAAAAGGTAACAGTAAGAACTTGGCTTTCTCTCCTGCATCTTCTTTTTGCGTTTTTATCTTGTTTTTTTGGAGGAGGGCTTCTCGGGTTCCCTGGCAAAATAAAACAAAAGCCTACGGCACCTGGTATTCCCAGGCGGTCACCCATCCAAGTACTGACCAGGCCCGATGTTGCTTAACTTCGGTGATCAGACGAGAACCGGTGTGTTCAACATGGTATGGCCGTAGCCATGAACTATCTGTTCAAGAATCATCAAAACACAAAAAGGGGATAGTGGTCTATGTGTAAATCTCAATAGATTTCACATTGAAATCTCACTCAAATTGATAAAATAGATTAATGTATTCAAATGGCATATCATATGTGTCCAAGATTTACCCACTTTTCCCACATTTAAAGAATTTAAATAGACAAAATCACGTTTTTCATATGAAATGTGCAATGAACACACTCCTCTGACTCAGAGCAGATAGTCTGAATCCTGTACATGTATGATTGCGTAAAATATTCAAATCATGCACAGGAAAACTTGGTGTGATCACAGATGTTGTAAAAATAGCATATAAAAACGATATTTTTCTCCAATAAATCATCAAATAAGTGTTTTTTTCTTCGTGTACAGATCATGCCAAAACCCTGCAAATGATATAAAACACTATTTCTATCATTTCTTAAAGATAAATACGATATATTCACCACTTTGTGAGACTGTGAGTAGCAATACTGTGGGCGCCATCATGTTATTTGAAGTATCTATGGGTGGTTGCTAGGATCATTGTCTAAGTCACGTGGGCCTCTGACATCACAGGTCATGTGACCAGCAGACCACGTGACCCTCCATTGTTTGGAAACAGACTGTTTCCATTCAATACAAACTGTTTTCGTGTGGATTAAAGAAGGATTGAGATCATTTTTGCATAAATTAATACAGAACTGCACAGATATTATTTTTTTCTGAATTTCAAAAAACTAAAATCTGTGTTCAAATATCAAATGCGCATTGAATAATGCTATTTTCTTTCACGTTATCTTGATTCAATATCAATAAGATGCCATTTATAGGCATGTTGCCCCAAAACGGCACACCTAATTGTCAGGCTAAAAGGTAAAAGTCATGTTCATGCATGATTTAGCCATTTTCTCCACGAATATATCATTTAAATCTATAAATGAAGTAGTTATAATATGGATCCCAAAAGAACTTCAATCTTTTGATATGAAATACGCAATGAGCACACTGTTCCAATTCAGAATAGATAGTCTGAACCCTGTACATGTATGATTGAGTAAAATATATCATTTAAATTGACAAATGAAGTAATTATAATATGGATCCCAAAAGAACTTCAGTCTTTTGATATGAAATACGCAATGAGCACACTGTTCCAATTCAGAACAGATAGTCTGAACCCTGTACATGTATGATTGAGTAAAATATTCAAATCATGCACAAGAAAACTTGGTGTGATCACAGATCTTCGAAAAAGTACATATAAAAACAATGTTTTTCTCCAATAAATTACTGAATAAATGGGGTTTTTTCGTGTACAGATCATGCTTAAACTCTGCAAATGATATAAAACACTATTTCTACAATGTTTCAAAGATAAATACGATATATTTACCACTTTGTGAGACTGTGAAGAGCAATACTGTGAACGCCATCATGTTATTTGTTGTATCTATGGGTGGTTGCTAGGTTCATTGTCTATTGTCTAAGTCACGTGGGCCTCTGACATCACAGGTCACGTGACTAGCAGACCACGTGATCATCCATTGTTTGGACACTTTTTGCTCTGGATATTGACTGTTTTTGTGTAAATTAAATAAGGACTGGTCTATTTTTTTAATAAATTTAAACGGGAATGCTTAGAAATTAGGTTTTTTTCATCTTCTATTAACTAATGATTGTTTTCAAATGGCAGATGCGTATTGAATACAGATGTGAATATTAAAAATACGGCATTTATATAACTGTTGCCCCAAAATGGCTAACCTAATTGTCATGCCAAAAGGTAACAGTAAGAACTTGGCTTTCTCTCCTGCATCTTCTTTTTGCGTTTTTATCTTGTTTTTTTGGAGGAGGGCTTCTCGGGTTCCCTGGCAAAATAAAACAAAAGCCTACGGCACCTGGTATTCCCAGGCGGTCACCCATCCAAGTACTGACCAGGCCCGATGTTGCTTAACTTCGGTGATCAGACGAGAACCGGTGTGTTCAACATGGTATGGCCGTAGCCATGAACTATCTGTTCAAGAATCATCAAAACACAAAAAGGGGATAGTGGTCTATGTGTAAATCTCAATAGATTTCACATTGAAATCTCACTCAAATTGATAAAATAGATTAATGTATTCAAATGGCATATCATATGTGTCCAAGATTTACCCACTTTTCCCACATTTAAAGAATTTAAATAGACAAAATCACGTTTTTCATATGAAATGTGCAATGAACACACTCCTCTGACTCAGAGCAGATAGTCTGAATCCTGTACATGTATGATTGCGTAAAATATTCAAATCATGCACAGGAAAACTTGGTGTGATCACAGATGTTGTAAAAATAGCATATAAAAACGATATTTTTCTCCAATAAATCATCAAATAAGTGTTTTTTTCTTCGTGTACAGATCATGCCAAAACCCTGCAAATGATATAAAACACTATTTCTATCATTTCTTAAAGATAAATACGATATATTCACCACTTTGTGAGACTGTGAGTAGCAATACTGTGGGCGCCATCATGTTATTTGAAGTATCTATGGGTGGTTGCTAGGATCATTGTCTAAGTCACGTGGGCCTCTGACATCACAGGTCATGTGACCAGCAGACCACGTGACCCTCCATTGTTTGGAAACAGACTGTTTCCATTCAATACAAACTGTTTTCGTGTGGATTAAAGAAGGATTGAGATCATTTTTGCATAAATTAATACAGAACTGCACAGATATTATTTTTTTCTGAATTTCAAAAAACTAAAATCTGTGTTCAAATATCAAATGCGCATTGAATAATGCTATTTTCTTTCACGTTATCTTGATTCAATATCAATAAGATGCCATTTATAGGCATGTTGCCCCAAAACGGCACACCTAATTGTCAGGCTAAAAGGTAAAAGTCATGTTCATGCATGATTTAGCCATTTTCTCCACGAATATATCATTTAAATCTATAAATGAAGTAGTTATAATATGGATCCCAAAAGAACTTCAATCTTTTGATATGAAATACGCAATGAGCACACTGTTCCAATTCAGAATAGATAGTCTGAACCCTGTACATGTATGATTGAGTAAAATATATCATTTAAATTGACAAATGAAGTAATTATAATATGGATCCCAAAAGAACTTCAGTCTTTTGATATGAAATACGCAATGAGCACACTGTTCCAATTCAGAATAGATAGTCTGAACCCTGTACATGTATGATTGAGTAAAATATATCATTTAAATTGACAAATGAAGTAATTATAATATGGATCCCAAAAGAACTTCAGTCTTTTGATATGAAATACGCAATGAGCACACTGTTCCAATTCAGAATAGATAGTCTGAACCCTGTACATGTATGATTGAGTAAAATATATCATTTAAATTGACAAATGAAGTAATTATAATATGGATCCCAAAAGAACTTCAGTCTTTTGATATGAAATACGCAATGAGCACACTGTTCCAATTCAGAACAGATAGTCTGAACCCTGTACATGTATGATTGAGTAAAATATTCAAATCATGCACAAGAAAACTTGGTGTGATCACAGATCTTCGAAAAAGTACATATAAAAACAATGTTTTTCTCCAATAAATTACTGAATAAATGGGGTTTTTTCGTGTACAGATCATGCTTAAACTCTGCAAATGATATAAAACACTATTTCTACAATGTTTCAAAGATAAATACGATATATTTACCACTTTGTGAGACTGTGAAGAGCAATACTGTGAACGCCATCATGTTATTTGTTGTATCTATGGGTGGTTGCTAGGTTCATTGTCTATTGTCTAAGTCACGTGGGCCTCTGACATCACAGGTCACGTGACTAGCAGACCACGTGATCATCCATTGTTTGGACACTTTTTGCTCTGGATATTGACTGTTTTTGTGTAAATTAAATAAGGACTGGTCTATTTTTTTAATAAATTTAAACGGGAATGCTTAGAAATTAGGTTTTTTTCATCTTCTATTAACTAATGATTGTTTTCAAATGGCAGATGCGTATTGAATACAGATGTGAATATTAAAAATACGGCATTTATATAACTGTTGCCCCAAAATGGCTAACCTAATTGTCATGCCAAAAGGTAACAGTAAGAACTTGGCTTTCTCTCCTGCATCTTCTTTTTGCGTTTTTATCTTGTTTTTTTGGAGGAGGGCTTCTCGGGTTCCCTGGCAAAATAAAACAAAAGCCTACGGCACCTGGTATTCCCAGGCGGTCACCCATCCAAGTACTGACCAGGCCCGATGTTGCTTAACTTCGGTGATCAGACGAGAACCGGTGTGTTCAACATGGTATGGCCGTAGCCATGAACTATCTGTTCAAGAATCATCAAAACACAAAAAGGGGATAGTGGTCTATGTGTAAATCTCAATAGATTTCACATTGAAATCTCACTCAAATTGATAAAATAGATTAATGTATTCAAATGGCATATCATATGTGTCCAAGATTTACCCACTTTTCCCACATTTAAAGAATTTAAATAGACAAAATCACGTTTTTCATATGAAATGTGCAATGAACACACTCCTCTGACTCAGAGCAGATAGTCTGAATCCTGTACATGTATGATTGCGTAAAATATTCAAATCATGCACAGGAAAACTTGGTGTGATCACAGATGTTGTAAAAATAGCATATAAAAACGATATTTTTCTCCAATAAATCATCAAATAAGTGTTTTTTTCTTCGTGTACAGATCATGCCAAAACCCTGCAAATGATATAAAACACTATTTCTATCATTTCTTAAAGATAAATACGATATATTCACCACTTTGTGAGACTGTGAGTAGCAATACTGTGGGCGCCATCATGTTATTTGAAGTATCTATGGGTGGTTGCTAGGATCATTGTCTAAGTCACGTGGGCCTCTGACATCACAGGTCATGTGACCAGCAGACCACGTGACCCTCCATTGTTTGGAAACAGACTGTTTCCATTCAATACAAACTGTTTTCGTGTGGATTAAAGAAGGATTGAGATCATTTTTGCATAAATTAATACAGAACTGCACAGATATTATTTTTTTCTGAATTTCAAAAAACTAAAATCTGTGTTCAAATATCAAATGCGCATTGAATAATGCTATTTTCTTTCACGTTATCTTGATTCAATATCAATAAGATGCCATTTATAGGCATGTTGCCCCAAAACGGCACACCTAATTGTCAGGCTAAAAGGTAAAAGTCATGTTCATGCATGATTTAGCCATTTTCTCCACGAATATATCATTTAAATCTATAAATGAAGTAGTTATAATATGGATCCCAAAAGAACTTCAATCTTTTGATATGAAATACGCAATGAGCACACTGTTCCAATTCAGAATAGATAGTCTGAACCCTGTACATGTATGATTGAGTAAAATATATCATTTAAATTGACAAATGAAGTAATTATAATATGGATCCCAAAAGAACTTCAGTCTTTTGATATGAAATACGCAATGAGCACACTGTTCCAATTCAGAACAGATAGTCTGAACCCTGTACATGTATGATTGAGTAAAATATTCAAATCATGCACAAGAAAACTTGGTGTGATCACAGATCTTCGAAAAAGTACATATAAAAACAATGTTTTTCTCCAATAAATTACTGAATAAATGGGGTTTTTTCGTGTACAGATCATGCTTAAACTCTGCAAATGATATAAAACACTATTTCTACAATGTTTCAAAGATAAATACGATATATTTACCACTTTGTGAGACTGTGAAGAGCAATACTGTGAACGCCATCATGTTATTTGTTGTATCTATGGGTGGTTGCTAGGTTCATTGTCTATTGTCTAAGTCACGTGGGCCTCTGACATCACAGGTCACGTGACTAGCAGACCACGTGATCATCCATTGTTTGGACACTTTTTGCTCTGGATATTGACTGTTTTTGTGTAAATTAAATAAGGACTGGTCTATTTTTTTAATAAATTTAAACGGGAATGCTTAGAAATTAGGTTTTTTTCATCTTCTATTAACTAATGATTGTTTTCAAATGGCAGATGCGTATTGAATACAGATGTGAATATTAAAAATACGGCATTTATATAACTGTTGCCCCAAAATGGCTAACCTAATTGTCATGCCAAAAGGTAACAGTAAGAACTTGGCTTTCTCTCCTGCATCTTCTTTTTGCGTTTTTATCTTGTTTTTTTGGAGGAGGGCTTCTCGGGTTCCCTGGCAAAATAAAACAAAAGCCTACGGCACCTGGTATTCCCAGGCGGTCACCCATCCAAGTACTGACCAGGCCCGATGTTGCTTAACTTCGGTGATCAGACGAGAACCGGTGTGTTCAACATGGTATGGCCGTAGCCATGAACTATCTGTTCAAGAATCATCAAAACACAAAAAGGGGATAGTGGTCTATGTGTAAATCTCAATAGATTTCACATTGAAATCTCACTCAAATTGATAAAATAGATTAATGTATTCAAATGGCATATCATATGTGTCCAAGATTTACCCACTTTTCCCACATTTAAAGAATTTAAATAGACAAAATCACGTTTTTCATATGAAATGTGCAATGAACACACTCCTCTGACTCAGAGCAGATAGTCTGAATCCTGTACATGTATGATTGCGTAAAATATTCAAATCATGCACAGGAAAACTTGGTGTGATCACAGATGTTGTAAAAATAGCATATAAAAACGATATTTTTCTCCAATAAATCATCAAATAAGTGTTTTTTTCTTCGTGTACAGATCATGCCAAAACCCTGCAAATGATATAAAACACTATTTCTATCATTTCTTAAAGATAAATACGATATATTCACCACTTTGTGAGACTGTGAGTAGCAATACTGTGGGCGCCATCATGTTATTTGAAGTATCTATGGGTGGTTGCTAGGATCATTGTCTAAGTCACGTGGGCCTCTGACATCACAGGTCATGTGACCAGCAGACCACGTGACCCTCCATTGTTTGGAAACAGACTGTTTCCATTCAATACAAACTGTTTTCGTGTGGATTAAAGAAGGATTGAGATCATTTTTGCATAAATTAATACAGAACTGCACAGATATTATTTTTTTCTGAATTTCAAAAAACTAAAATCTGTGTTCAAATATCAAATGCGCATTGAATAATGCTATTTTCTTTCACGTTATCTTGATTCAATATCAATAAGATGCCATTTATAGGCATGTTGCCCCAAAACGGTACACCTAATTGTCAGGCTAAAAGGTAAAAGTCATGTTCATGCATGATTTAGCCATTTTCTCCACGAATATATCATTTAAATCTATAAATGAAGTAGTTATAATATGGATCCCAAAAGAACTTCAATCTTTTGATATGAAATACGCAATGAGCACACTGTTCCAATTCAGAATAGATAGTCTGAACCCTGTACATGTATGATTGAGTAAAATATATCATTTAAATTGACAAATGAAGTAATTATAATATGGATCCCAAAAGAACTTCAGTCTTTTGATATGAAATACGCAATGAGCACACTGTTCCAATTCAGAATAGATAGTCTGAACCCTGTACATGTATGATTGAGTAAAATATATCATTTAAATTGACAAATGAAGTAATTATAATATGGATCCCAAAAGAACTTCAGTCTTTTGATATGAAATACGCAATGAGCACACTGTTCCAATTCAGAATAGATAGTCTGAACCCTGTACATGTATGATTGAGTAAAATATATCATTTAAATTGACAAATGAAGTAATTATAATATGGATCCCAAAAGAACTTCAGTCTTTTGATATGAAATACGCAATGAGCACACTGTTCCAATTCAGAACAGATAGTCTGAACCCTGTACATGTATGATTGAGTAAAATATTCAAATCATGCACAAGAAAACTTGGTGTGATCACAGATCTTCGAAAAAGTACATATAAAAACAATGTTTTTCTCCAATAAATTACTGAATAAATGGGGTTTTTTCGTGTACAGATCATGCTTAAACTCTGCAAATGATATAAAACACTATTTCTACAATGTTTCAAAGATAAATACGATATATTTACCACTTTGTGAGACTGTGAAGAGCAATACTGTGAACGCCATCATGTTATTTGTTGTATCTATGGGTGGTTGCTAGGTTCATTGTCTATTGTCTAAGTCACGTGGGCCTCTGACATCACAGGTCACGTGACTAGCAGACCACGTGATCATCCATTGTTTGGACACTTTTTGCTCTGGATATTGACTGTTTTTGTGTAAATTAAATAAGGACTGGTCTATTTTTTTAATAAATTTAAACGGGAATGCTTAGAAATTAGGTTTTTTTCATCTTCTATTAACTAATGATTGTTTTCAAATGGCAGATGCGTATTGAATACAGATGTGAATATTAAAAATACGGCATTTATATAACTGTTGCCCCAAAATGGCTAACCTAATTGTCATGCCAAAAGGTAACAGTAAGAACTTGGCTTTCTCTCCTGCATCTTCTTTTTGCGTTTTTATCTTGTTTTTTTGGAGGAGGGCTTCTCGGGTTCCCTGGCAAAATAAAACAAAAGCCTACGGCACCTGGTATTCCCAGGCGGTCACCCATCCAAGTACTGACCAGGCCCGATGTTGCTTAACTTCGGTGATCAGACGAGAACCGGTGTGTTCAACATGGTATGGCCGTAGCCATGAACTATCTGTTCAAGAATCATCAAAACACAAAAAGGGGATAGTGGTCTATGTGTAAATCTCAATAGATTTCACATTGAAATCTCACTCAAATTGATAAAATAGATTAATGTATTCAAATGGCATATCATATGTGTCCAAGATTTACCCACTTTTCCCACATTTAAAGAATTTAAATAGACAAAATCACGTTTTTCATATGAAATGTGCAATGAACACACTCCTCTGACTCAGAGCAGATAGTCTGAATCCTGTACATGTATGATTGCGTAAAATATTCAAATCATGCACAGGAAAACTTGGTGTGATCACAGATGTTGTAAAAATAGCATATAAAAACGATATTTTTCTCCAATAAATCATCAAATAAGTGTTTTTTTCTTCGTGTACAGATCATGCCAAAACCCTGCAAATGATATAAAACACTATTTCTATCATTTCTTAAAGATAAATACGATATATTCACCACTTTGTGAGACTGTGAGTAGCAATACTGTGGGCGCCATCATGTTATTTGAAGTATCTATGGGTGGTTGCTAGGATCATTGTCTAAGTCACGTGGGCCTCTGACATCACAGGTCATGTGACCAGCAGACCACGTGACCCTCCATTGTTTGGAAACAGACTGTTTCCATTCAATACAAACTGTTTTCGTGTGGATTAAAGAAGGATTGAGATCATTTTTGCATAAATTAATACAGAACTGCACAGATATTATTTTTTTCTGAATTTCAAAAAACTAAAATCTGTGTTCAAATATCAAATGCGCATTGAATAATGCTATTTTCTTTCACGTTATCTTGATTCAATATCAATAAGATGCCATTTATAGGCATGTTGCCCCAAAACGGCACACCTAATTGTCAGGCTAAAAGGTAAAAGTCATGTTCATGCATGATTTAGCCATTTTCTCCACGAATATATCATTTAAATCTATAAATGAAGTAGTTATAATATGGATCCCAAAAGAACTTCAATCTTTTGATATGAAATACGCAATGAGCACACTGTTCCAATTCAGAATAGATAGTCTGAACCCTGTACATGTATGATTGAGTAAAATATATCATTTAAATTGACAAATGAAGTAATTATAATATGGATCCCAAAAGAACTTCAGTCTTTTGATATGAAATACGCAATGAGCACACTGTTCCAATTCAGAATAGATAGTCTGAACCCTGTACATGTATGATTGAGTAAAATATATCATTTAAATTGACAAATGAAGTAATTATAATATGGATCCCAAAAGAACTTCAGTCTTTTGATATGAAATACGCAATGAGCACACTGTTCCAATTCAGAATAGATAGTCTGAACCCTGTACATGTATGATTGAGTAAAATATATCATTTAAATTGACAAATGAAGTAATTATAATATGGATCCCAAAAGAACTTCAGTCTTTTGATATGAAATACGCAATGAGCACACTGTTCCAATTCAGAACAGATAGTCTGAACCCTGTACATGTATGATTGAGTAAAATATTCAAATCATGCACAAGAAAACTTGGTGTGATCACAGATCTTCGAAAAAGTACATATAAAAACAATGTTTTTCTCCAATAAATTACTGAATAAATGGGGTTTTTTCGTGTACAGATCATGCTTAAACTCTGCAAATGATATAAAACACTATTTCTACAATGTTTCAAAGATAAATACGATATATTTACCACTTTGTGAGACTGTGAAGAGCAATACTGTGAACGCCATCATGTTATTTGTTGTATCTATGGGTGGTTGCTAGGTTCATTGTCTATTGTCTAAGTCACGTGGGCCTCTGACATCACAGGTCACGTGACTAGCAGACCACGTGATCATCCATTGTTTGGACACTTTTTGCTCTGGATATTGACTGTTTTTGTGTAAATTAAATAAGGACTGGTCTATTTTTTTAATAAATTTAAACGGGAATGCTTAGAAATTAGGTTTTTTTCATCTTCTATTAACGAATGATTGTTTTCAAATGGCAGATGCGTATTGAATACAGATGTGAATATTAAAAATACGGCATTTATATAACTGTTGCCCCAAAATGGCTAACCTAATTGTCATGCCAAAAGGTAACAGTAAGAACTTGGCTTTCTCTCCTGCATCTTCTTTTTGCGTTTTTATCTTGTTTTTTTGGAGGAGGGCTTCTCGGGTTCCCTGGCAAAATAAAACAAAAGCCTACGGCACCTGGTATTCCCAGGCGGTCACCCATCCAAGTACTGACCAGGCCCGATGTTGCTTAACTTCGGTGATCAGACGAGAACCGGTGTGTTCAACATGGTATGGCCGTAGCCATGAACTATCTGTTCAAGAATCATCAAAACACAAAAAGGGGATAGTGGTCTATGTGTAAATCTCAATAGATTTCACATTGAAATCTCACTCAAATTGATAAAATAGATTAATGTATTCAAATGGCATATCATATGTGTCCAAGATTTACCCACTTTTCCCACATTTAAAGAATTTAAATAGACAAAATCACGTTTTTCATATGAAATGTGCAATGAACACACTCCTCTGACTCAGAGCAGATAGTCTGAATCCTGTACATGTATGATTGCGTAAAATATTCAAATCATGCACAGGAAAACTTGGTGTGATCACAGATGTTGTAAAAATAGCATATAAAAACGATATTTTTCTCCAATAAATCATCAAATAAGTGTTTTTTTCTTCGTGTACAGATCATGCCAAAACCCTGCAAATGATATAAAACACTATTTCTATCATTTCTTAAAGATAAATACGATATATTCACCACTTTGTGAGACTGTGAGTAGCAATACTGTGGGCGCCATCATGTTATTTGAAGTATCTATGGGTGGTTGCTAGGATCATTGTCTAAGTCACGTGGGCCTCTGACATCACAGGTCATGTGACCAGCAGACCACGTGACCCTCCATTGTTTGGAAACAGACTGTTTCCATTCAATACAAACTGTTTTCGTGTGGATTAAAGAAGGATTGAGATCATTTTTGCATAAATTAATACAGAACTGCACAGATATTATTTTTTTCTGAATTTCAAAAAACTAAAATCTGTGTTCAAATATCAAATGCGCATTGAATAATGCTATTTTCTTTCACGTTATCTTGATTCAATATCAATAAGATGCCATTTATAGGCATGTTGCCCCAAAACGGCACACCTAATTGTCAGGCTAAAAGGTAAAAGTCATGTTCATGCATGATTTAGCCATTTTCTCCACGAATATATCATTTAAATCTATAAATGAAGTAGTTATAATATGGATCCCAAAAGAACTTCAATCTTTTGATATGAAATACGCAATGAGCACACTGTTCCAATTCAGAATAGATAGTCTGAACCCTGTACATGTATGATTGAGTAAAATATATCATTTAAATTGACAAATGAAGTAATTATAATATGGATCCCAAAAGAACTTCAGTCTTTTGATATGAAATACGCAATGAGCACACTGTTCCAATTCAGAACAGATAGTCTGAACCCTGTACATGTATGATTGAGTAAAATATTCAAATCATGCACAAGAAAACTTGGTGTGATCACAGATCTTCGAAAAAGTACATATAAAAACAATGTTTTTCTCCAATAAATTACTGAATAAATGGGGTTTTTTCGTGTACAGATCATGCTTAAACTCTGCAAATGATATAAAACACTATTTCTACAATGTTTCAAAGATAAATACGATATATTTACCACTTTGTGAGACTGTGAAGAGCAATACTGTGAACGCCATCATGTTATTTGTTGTATCTATGGGTGGTTGCTAGGTTCATTGTCTATTGTCTAAGTCACGTGGGCCTCTGACATCACAGGTCACGTGACTAGCAGACCACGTGATCATCCATTGTTTGGACACTTTTTGCTCTGGATATTGACTGTTTTTGTGTAAATTAAATAAGGACTGGTCTATTTTTTTAATAAATTTAAACGGGAATGCTTAGAAATTAGGTTTTTTTCATCTTCTATTAACTAATGATTGTTTTCAAATGGCAGATGCGTATTGAATACAGATGTGAATATTAAAAATACGGCATTTATATAACTGTTGCCCCAAAATGGCTAACCTAATTGTCATGCCAAAAGGTAACAGTAAGAACTTGGCTTTCTCTCCTGCATCTTCTTTTTGCGTTTTTATCTTGTTTTTTTGGAGGAGGGCTTCTCGGGTTCCCTGGCAAAATAAAACAAAAGCCTACGGCACCTGGTATTCCCAGGCGGTCACCCATCCAAGTACTGACCAGGCCCGATGTTGCTTAACTTCGGTGATCAGACGAGAACCGGTGTGTTCAACATGGTATGGCCGTAGCCATGAACTATCTGTTCAAGAATCATCAAAACACAAAAAGGGGATAGTGGTCTATGTGTAAATCTCAATAGATTTCACATTGAAATCTCACTCAAATTGATAAAATAGATTAATGTATTCAAATGGCATATCATATGTGTCCAAGATTTACCCACTTTTCCCACATTTAAAGAATTTAAATAGACAAAATCACGTTTTTCATATGAAATGTGCAATGAACACACTCCTCTGACTCAGAGCAGATAGTCTGAATCCTGTACATGTATGATTGCGTAAAATATTCAAATCATGCACAGGAAAACTTGGTGTGATCACAGATGTTGTAAAAATAGCATATAAAAACGATATTTTTCTCCAATAAATCATCAAATAAGTGTTTTTTTCTTCGTGTACAGATCATGCCAAAACCCTGCAAATGATATAAAACACTATTTCTATCATTTCTTAAAGATAAATACGATATATTCACCACTTTGTGAGACTGTGAGTAGCAATACTGTGGGCGCCATCATGTTATTTGAAGTATCTATGGGTGGTTGCTAGGATCATTGTCTAAGTCACGTGGGCCTCTGACATCACAGGTCATGTGACCAGCAGACCACGTGACCCTCCATTGTTTGGAAACAGACTGTTTCCATTCAATACAAACTGTTTTCGTGTGGATTAAAGAAGGATTGAGATCATTTTTGCATAAATTAATACAGAACTGCACAGATATTATTTTTTTCTGAATTTCAAAAAACTAAAATCTGTGTTCAAATATCAAATGCGCATTGAATAATGCTATTTTCTTTCACGTTATCTTGATTCAATATCAATAAGATGCCATTTATAGGCATGTTGCCCCAAAACGGTACACCTAATTGTCAGGCTAAAAGGTAAAAGTCATGTTCATGCATGATTTAGCCATTTTCTCCACGAATATATCATTTAAATCTATAAATGAAGTAGTTATAATATGGATCCCAAAAGAACTTCAATCTTTTGATATGAAATACGCAATGAGCACACTGTTCCAATTCAGAATAGATAGTCTGAACCCTGTACATGTATGATTGAGTAAAATATATCATTTAAATTGACAAATGAAGTAATTATAATATGGATCCCAAAAGAACTTCAGTCTTTTGATATGAAATACGCAATGAGCACACTGTTCCAATTCAGAATAGATAGTCTGAACCCTGTACATGTATGATTGAGTAAAATATATCATTTAAATTGACAAATGAAGTAATTATAATATGGATCCCAAAAGAACTTCAGTCTTTTGATATGAAATACGCAATGAGCACACTGTTCCAATTCAGAATAGATAGTCTGAACCCTGTACATGTATGATTGAGTAAAATATATCATTTAAATTGACAAATGAAGTAATTATAATATGGATCCCAAAAGAACTTCAGTCTTTTGATATGAAATACGCAATGAGCACACTGTTCCAATTCAGAACAGATAGTCTGAACCCTGTACATGTATGATTGAGTAAAATATTCAAATCATGCACAAGAAAACTTGGTGTGATCACAGATCTTCGAAAAAGTACATATAAAAACAATGTTTTTCTCCAATAAATTACTGAATAAATGGGGTTTTTTCGTGTACAGATCATGCTTAAACTCTGCAAATGATATAAAACACTATTTCTACAATGTTTCAAAGATAAATACGATATATTTACCACTTTGTGAGACTGTGAAGAGCAATACTGTGAACGCCATCATGTTATTTGTTGTATCTATGGGTGGTTGCTAGGTTCATTGTCTATTGTCTAAGTCACGTGGGCCTCTGACATCACAGGTCACGTGACTAGCAGACCACGTGATCATCCATTGTTTGGACACTTTTTGCTCTGGATATTGACTGTTTTTGTGTAAATTAAATAAGGACTGGTCTATTTTTTTAATAAATTTAAACGGGAATGCTTAGAAATTAGGTTTTTTTCATCTTCTATTAACTAATGATTGTTTTCAAATGGCAGATGCGTATTGAATACAGATGTGAATATTAAAAATACGGCATTTATATAACTGTTGCCCCAAAATGGCTAACCTAATTGTCATGCCAAAAGGTAACAGTAAGAACTTGGCTTTCTCTCCTGCATCTTCTTTTTGCGTTTTTATCTTGTTTTTTTGGAGGAGGGCTTCTCGGGTTCCCTGGCAAAATAAAACAAAAGCCTACGGCACCTGGTATTCCCAGGCGGTCACCCATCCAAGTACTGACCAGGCCCGATGTTGCTTAACTTCGGTGATCAGACGAGAACCGGTGTGTTCAACATGGTATGGCCGTAGCCATGAACTATCTGTTCAAGAATCATCAAAACACAAAAAGGGGATAGTGGTCTATGTGTAAATCTCAATAGATTTCACATTGAAATCTCACTCAAATTGATAAAATAGATTAATGTATTCAAATGGCATATCATATGTGTCCAAGATTTACCCACTTTTCCCACATTTAAAGAATTTAAATAGACAAAATCACGTTTTTCATATGAAATGTGCAATGAACACACTCCTCTGACTCAGAGCAGATAGTCTGAATCCTGTACATGTATGATTGCGTAAAATATTCAAATCATGCACAGGAAAACTTGGTGTGATCACAGATGTTGTAAAAATAGCATATAAAAACGATATTTTTCTCCAATAAATCATCAAATAAGTGTTTTTTTCTTCGTGTACAGATCATGCCAAAACCCTGCAAATGATATAAAACACTATTTCTATCATTTCTTAAAGATAAATACGATATATTCACCACTTTGTGAGACTGTGAGTAGCAATACTGTGGGCGCCATCATGTTATTTGAAGTATCTATGGGTGGTTGCTAGGATCATTGTCTAAGTCACGTGGGCCTCTGACATCACAGGTCATGTGACCAGCAGACCACGTGACCCTCCATTGTTTGGAAACAGACTGTTTCCATTCAATACAAACTGTTTTCGTGTGGATTAAAGAAGGATTGAGATCATTTTTGCATAAATTAATACAGAACTGCACAGATATTATTTTTTTCTGAATTTCAAAAAACTAAAATCTGTGTTCAAATATCAAATGCGCATTGAATAATGCTATTTTCTTTCACGTTATCTTGATTCAATATCAATAAGATGCCATTTATAGGCATGTTGCCCCAAAACGGCACACCTAATTGTCAGGCTAAAAGGTAAAAGTCATGTTCATGCATGATTTAGCCATTTTCTCCACGAATATATCATTTAAATCTATAAATGAAGTAGTTATAATATGGATCCCAAAAGAACTTCAATCTTTTGATATGAAATACGCAATGAGCACACTGTTCCAATTCAGAATAGATAGTCTGAACCCTGTACATGTATGATTGAGTAAAATATATCATTTAAATTGACAAATGAAGTAATTATAATATGGATCCCAAAAGAACTTCAGTCTTTTGATATGAAATACGCAATGAGCACACTGTTCCAATTCAGAACAGATAGTCTGAACCCTGTACATGTATGATTGAGTAAAATATTCAAATCATGCACAAGAAAACTTGGTGTGATCACAGATCTTCGAAAAAGTACATATAAAAACAATGTTTTTCTCCAATAAATTACTGAATAAATGGGGTTTTTTCGTGTACAGATCATGCTTAAACTCTGCAAATGATATAAAACACTATTTCTACAATGTTTCAAAGATAAATACGATATATTTACCACTTTGTGAGACTGTGAAGAGCAATACTGTGAACGCCATCATGTTATTTGTTGTATCTATGGGTGGTTGCTAGGTTCATTGTCTATTGTCTAAGTCACGTGGGCCTCTGACATCACAGGTCACGTGACTAGCAGACCACGTGATCATCCATTGTTTGGACACTTTTTGCTCTGGATATTGACTGTTTTTGTGTAAATTAAATAAGGACTGGTCTATTTTTTTAATAAATTTAAACGGGAATGCTTAGAAATTAGGTTTTTTTCATCTTCTATTAACTAATGATTGTTTTCAAATGGCAGATGCGTATTGAATACAGATGTGAATATTAAAAATACGGCATTTATATAACTGTTGCCCCAAAATGGCTAACCTAATTGTCATGCCAAAAGGTAACAGTAAGAACTTGGCTTTCTCTCCTGCATCTTCTTTTTGCGTTTTTATCTTGTTTTTTTGGAGGAGGGCTTCTCGGGTTCCCTGGCAAAATAAAACAAAAGCCTACGGCACCTGGTATTCCCAGGCGGTCACCCATCCAAGTACTGACCAGGCCCGATGTTGCTTAACTTCGGTGATCAGACGAGAACCGGTGTGTTCAACATGGTATGGCCGTAGCCATGAACTATCTGTTCAAGAATCATCAAAACACAAAAAGGGGATAGTGGTCTATGTGTAAATCTCAATAGATTTCACATTGAAATCTCACTCAAATTGATAAAATAGATTAATGTATTCAAATGGCATATCATATGTGTCCAAGATTTACCCACTTTTCCCACATTTAAAGAATTTAAATAGACAAAATCACGTTTTTCATATGAAATGTGCAATGAACACACTCCTCTGACTCAGAGCAGATAGTCTGAATCCTGTACATGTATGATTGCGTAAAATATTCAAATCATGCACAGGAAAACTTGGTGTGATCACAGATGTTGTAAAAATAGCATATAAAAACGATATTTTTCTCCAATAAATCATCAAATAAGTGTTTTTTTCTTCGTGTACAGATCATGCCAAAACCCTGCAAATGATATAAAACACTATTTCTATCATTTCTTAAAGATAAATACGATATATTCACCACTTTGTGAGACTGTGAGTAGCAATACTGTGGGCGCCATCATGTTATTTGAAGTATCTATGGGTGGTTGCTAGGATCATTGTCTAAGTCACGTGGGCCTCTGACATCACAGGTCATGTGACCAGCAGACCACGTGACCCTCCATTGTTTGGAAACAGACTGTTTCCATTCAATACAAACTGTTTTCGTGTGGATTAAAGAAGGATTGAGATCATTTTTGCATAAATTAATACAGAACTGCACAGATATTATTTTTTTCTGAATTTCAAAAAACTAAAATCTGTGTTCAAATATCAAATGCGCATTGAATAATGCTATTTTCTTTCACGTTATCTTGATTCAATATCAATAAGATGCCATTTATAGGCATGTTGCCCCAAAACGGTACACCTAATTGTCAGGCTAAAAGGTAAAAGTCATGTTCATGCATGATTTAGCCATTTTCTCCACGAATATATCATTTAAATCTATAAATGAAGTAGTTATAATATGGATCCCAAAAGAACTTCAATCTTTTGATATGAAATACGCAATGAGCACACTGTTCCAATTCAGAATAGATAGTCTGAACCCTGTACATGTATGATTGAGTAAAATATATCATTTAAATTGACAAATGAAGTAATTATAATATGGATCCCAAAAGAACTTCAGTCTTTTGATATGAAATACGCAATGAGCACACTGTTCCAATTCAGAATAGATAGTCTGAACCCTGTACATGTATGATTGAGTAAAATATATCATTTAAATTGACAAATGAAGTAATTATAATATGGATCCCAAAAGAACTTCAGTCTTTTGATATGAAATACGCAATGAGCACACTGTTCCAATTCAGAATAGATAGTCTGAACCCTGTACATGTATGATTGAGTAAAATATATCATTTAAATTGACAAATGAAGTAATTATAATATGGATCCCAAAAGAACTTCAGTCTTTTGATATGAAATACGCAATGAGCACACTGTTCCAATTCAGAACAGATAGTCTGAACCCTGTACATGTATGATTGAGTAAAATATTCAAATCATGCACAAGAAAACTTGGTGTGATCACAGATCTTCGAAAAAGTACATATAAAAACAATGTTTTTCTCCAATAAATTACTGAATAAATGGGGTTTTTTCGTGTACAGATCATGCTTAAACTCTGCAAATGATATAAAACACTATTTCTACAATGTTTCAAAGATAAATACGATATATTTACCACTTTGTGAGACTGTGAAGAGCAATACTGTGAACGCCATCATGTTATTTGTTGTATCTATGGGTGGTTGCTAGGTTCATTGTCTATTGTCTAAGTCACGTGGGCCTCTGACATCACAGGTCACGTGACTAGCAGACCACGTGATCATCCATTGTTTGGACACTTTTTGCTCTGGATATTGACTGTTTTTGTGTAAATTAAATAAGGACTGGTCTATTTTTTTAATAAATTTAAACGGGAATGCTTAGAAATTAGGTTTTTTTCATCTTCTATTAACTAATGATTGTTTTCAAATGGCAGATGCGTATTGAATACAGATGTGAATATTAAAAATACGGCATTTATATAACTGTTGCCCCAAAATGGCTAACCTAATTGTCATGCCAAAAGGTAACAGTAAGAACTTGGCTTTCTCTCCTGCATCTTCTTTTTGCGTTTTTATCTTGTTTTTTTGGAGGAGGGCTTCTCGGGTTCCCTGGCAAAATAAAACAAAAGCCTACGGCACCTGGTATTCCCAGGCGGTCACCCATCCAAGTACTGACCAGGCCCGATGTTGCTTAACTTCGGTGATCAGACGAGAACCGGTGTGTTCAACATGGTATGGCCGTAGCCATGAACTATCTGTTCAAGAATCATCAAAACACAAAAAGGGGATAGTGGTCTATGTGTAAATCTCAATAGATTTCACATTGAAATCTCACTCAAATTGATAAAATAGATTAATGTATTCAAATGGCATATCATATGTGTCCAAGATTTACCCACTTTTCCCACATTTAAAGAATTTAAATAGACAAAATCACGTTTTTCATATGAAATGTGCAATGAACACACTCCTCTGACTCAGAGCAGATAGTCTGAATCCTGTACATGTATGATTGCGTAAAATATTCAAATCATGCACAGGAAAACTTGGTGTGATCACAGATGTTGTAAAAATAGCATATAAAAACGATATTTTTCTCCAATAAATCATCAAATAAGTGTTTTTTTCTTCGTGTACAGATCATGCCAAAACCCTGCAAATGATATAAAACACTATTTCTATCATTTCTTAAAGATAAATACGATATATTCACCACTTTGTGAGACTGTGAGTAGCAATACTGTGGGCGCCATCATGTTATTTGAAGTATCTATGGGTGGTTGCTAGGATCATTGTCTAAGTCACGTGGGCCTCTGACATCACAGGTCATGTGACCAGCAGACCACGTGACCCTCCATTGTTTGGAAACAGACTGTTTCCATTCAATACAAACTGTTTTCGTGTGGATTAAAGAAGGATTGAGATCATTTTTGCATAAATTAATACAGAACTGCACAGATATTATTTTTTTCTGAATTTCAAAAAACTAAAATCTGTGTTCAAATATCAAATGCGCATTGAATAATGCTATTTTCTTTCACGTTATCTTGATTCAATATCAATAAGATGCCATTTATAGGCATGTTGCCCCAAAACGGTACACCTAATTGTCAGGCTAAAAGGTAAAAGTCATGTTCATGCATGATTTAGCCATTTTCTCCACGAATATATCATTTAAATCTATAAATGAAGTAGTTATAATATGGATCCCAAAAGAACTTCAATCTTTTGATATGAAATACGCAATGAGCACACTGTTCCAATTCAGAATAGATAGTCTGAACCCTGTACATGTATGATTGAGTAAAATATATCATTTAAATTGACAAATGAAGTAATTATAATATGGATCCCAAAAGAACTTCAGTCTTTTGATATGAAATACGCAATGAGCACACTGTTCCAATTCAGAATAGATAGTCTGAACCCTGTACATGTATGATTGAGTAAAATATATCATTTAAATTGACAAATGAAGTAATTATAATATGGATCCCAAAAGAACTTCAGTCTTTTGATATGAAATACGCAATGAGCACACTGTTCCAATTCAGAATAGATAGTCTGAACCCTGTACATGTATGATTGAGTAAAATATATCATTTAAATTGACAAATGAAGTAATTATAATATGGATCCCAAAAGAACTTCAGTCTTTTGATATGAAATACGCAATGAGCACACTGTTCCAATTCAGAACAGATAGTCTGAACCCTGTACATGTATGATTGAGTAAAATATTCAAATCATGCACAAGAAAACTTGGTGTGATCACAGATCTTCGAAAAAGTACATATAAAAACAATGTTTTTCTCCAATAAATTACTGAATAAATGGGGTTTTTTCGTGTACAGATCATGCTTAAACTCTGCAAATGATATAAAACACTATTTCTACAATGTTTCAAAGATAAATACGATATATTTACCACTTTGTGAGACTGTGAAGAGCAATACTGTGAACGCCATCATGTTATTTGTTGTATCTATGGGTGGTTGCTAGGTTCATTGTCTATTGTCTAAGTCACGTGGGCCTCTGACATCACAGGTCACGTGACTAGCAGACCACGTGATCATCCATTGTTTGGACACTTTTTGCTCTGGATATTGACTGTTTTTGTGTAAATTAAATAAGGACTGGTCTATTTTTTTAATAAATTTAAACGGGAATGCTTAGAAATTAGGTTTTTTTCATCTTCTATTAACTAATGATTGTTTTCAAATGGCAGATGCGTATTGAATACAGATGTGAATATTAAAAATACGGCATTTATATAACTGTTGCCCCAAAATGGCTAACCTAATTGTCATGCCAAAAGGTAACAGTAAGAACTTGGCTTTCTCTCCTGCATCTTCTTTTTGCGTTTTTATCTTGTTTTTTTGGAGGAGGGCTTCTCGGGTTCCCTGGCAAAATAAAACAAAAGCCTACGGCACCTGGTATTCCCAGGCGGTCACCCATCCAAGTACTGACCAGGCCCGATGTTGCTTAACTTCGGTGATCAGACGAGAACCGGTGTGTTCAACATGGTATGGCCGTAGCCATGAACTATCTGTTCAAGAATCATCAAAACACAAAAAGGGGATAGTGGTCTATGTGTAAATCTCAATAGATTTCACATTGAAATCTCACTCAAATTGATAAAATAGATTAATGTATTCAAATGGCATATCATATGTGTCCAAGATTTACCCACTTTTCCCACATTTAAAGAATTTAAATAGACAAAATCACGTTTTTCATATGAAATGTGCAATGAACACACTCCTCTGACTCAGAGCAGATAGTCTGAATCCTGTACATGTATGATTGCGTAAAATATTCAAATCATGCACAGGAAAACTTGGTGTGATCACAGATGTTGTAAAAATAGCATATAAAAACGATATTTTTCTCCAATAAATCATCAAATAAGTGTTTTTTTCTTCGTGTACAGATCATGCCAAAACCCTGCAAATGATATAAAACACTATTTCTATCATTTCTTAAAGATAAATACGATATATTCACCACTTTGTGAGACTGTGAGTAGCAATACTGTGGGCGCCATCATGTTATTTGAAGTATCTATGGGTGGTTGCTAGGATCATTGTCTAAGTCACGTGGGCCTCTGACATCACAGGTCATGTGACCAGCAGACCACGTGACCCTCCATTGTTTGGAAACAGACTGTTTCCATTCAATACAAACTGTTTTCGTGTGGATTAAAGAAGGATTGAGATCATTTTTGCATAAATTAATACAGAACTGCACAGATATTATTTTTTTCTGAATTTCAAAAAACTAAAATCTGTGTTCAAATATCAAATGCGCATTGAATAATGCTATTTTCTTTCACGTTATCTTGATTCAATATCAATAAGATGCCATTTATAGGCATGTTGCCCCAAAACGGTACACCTAATTGTCAGGCTAAAAGGTAAAAGTCATGTTCATGCATGATTTAGCCATTTTCTCCACGAATATATCATTTAAATCTATAAATGAAGTAGTTATAATATGGATCCCAAAAGAACTTCAATCTTTTGATATGAAATACGCAATGAGCACACTGTTCCAATTCAGAATAGATAGTCTGAACCCTGTACATGTATGATTGAGTAAAATATATCATTTAAATTGACAAATGAAGTAATTATAATATGGATCCCAAAAGAACTTCAGTCTTTTGATATGAAATACGCAATGAGCACACTGTTCCAATTCAGAATAGATAGTCTGAACCCTGTACATGTATGATTGAGTAAAATATATCATTTAAATTGACAAATGAAGTAATTATAATATGGATCCCAAAAGAACTTCAGTCTTTTGATATGAAATACGCAATGAGCACACTGTTCCAATTCAGAATAGATAGTCTGAACCCTGTACATGTATGATTGAGTAAAATATATCATTTAAATTGACAAATGAAGTAATTATAATATGGATCCCAAAAGAACTTCAGTCTTTTGATATGAAATACGCAATGAGCACACTGTTCCAATTCAGAACAGATAGTCTGAACCCTGTACATGTATGATTGAGTAAAATATTCAAATCATGCACAAGAAAACTTGGTGTGATCACAGATCTTCGAAAAAGTACATATAAAAACAATGTTTTTCTCCAATAAATTACTGAATAAATGGGGTTTTTTCGTGTACAGATCATGCTTAAACTCTGCAAATGATATAAAACACTATTTCTACAATGTTTCAAAGATAAATACGATATATTTACCACTTTGTGAGACTGTGAAGAGCAATACTGTGAACGCCATCATGTTATTTGTTGTATCTATGGGTGGTTGCTAGGTTCATTGTCTATTGTCTAAGTCACGTGGGCCTCTGACATCACAGGTCACGTGACTAGCAGACCACGTGATCATCCATTGTTTGGACACTTTTTGCTCTGGATATTGACTGTTTTTGTGTAAATTAAATAAGGACTGGTCTATTTTTTTAATAAATTTAAACGGGAATGCTTAGAAATTAGGTTTTTTTCATCTTCTATTAACTAATGATTGTTTTCAAATGGCAGATGCGTATTGAATACAGATGTGAATATTAAAAATACGGCATTTATATAACTGTTGCCCCAAAATGGCTAACCTAATTGTCATGCCAAAAGGTAACAGTAAGAACTTGGCTTTCTCTCCTGCATCTTCTTTTTGCGTTTTTATCTTGTTTTTTTGGAGGAGGGCTTCTCGGGTTCCCTGGCAAAATAAAACAAAAGCCTACGGCACCTGGTATTCCCAGGCGGTCACCCATCCAAGTACTGACCAGGCCCGATGTTGCTTAACTTCGGTGATCAGACGAGAACCGGTGTGTTCAACATGGTATGGCCGTAGCCATGAACTATCTGTTCAAGAATCATCAAAACACAAAAAGGGGATAGTGGTCTATGTGTAAATCTCAATAGATTTCACATTGAAATCTCACTCAAATTGATAAAATAGATTAATGTATTCAAATGGCATATCATATGTGTCCAAGATTTACCCACTTTTCCCACATTTAAAGAATTTAAATAGACAAAATCACGTTTTTCATATGAAATGTGCAATGAACACACTCCTCTGACTCAGAGCAGATAGTCTGAATCCTGTACATGTATGATTGCGTAAAATATTCAAATCATGCACAGGAAAACTTGGTGTGATCACAGATGTTGTAAAAATAGCATATAAAAACGATATTTTTCTCCAATAAATCATCAAATAAGTGTTTTTTTCTTCGTGTACAGATCATGCCAAAACCCTGCAAATGATATAAAACACTATTTCTATCATTTCTTAAAGATAAATACGATATATTCACCACTTTGTGAGACTGTGAGTAGCAATACTGTGGGCGCCATCATGTTATTTGAAGTATCTATGGGTGGTTGCTAGGATCATTGTCTAAGTCACGTGGGCCTCTGACATCACAGGTCATGTGACCAGCAGACCACGTGACCCTCCATTGTTTGGAAACAGACTGTTTCCATTCAATACAAACTGTTTTCGTGTGGATTAAAGAAGGATTGAGATCATTTTTGCATAAATTAATACAGAACTGCACAGATATTATTTTTTTCTGAATTTCAAAAAACTAAAATCTGTGTTCAAATATCAAATGCGCATTGAATAATGCTATTTTCTTTCACGTTATCTTGATTCAATATCAATAAGATGCCATTTATAGGCATGTTGCCCCAAAACGGTACACCTAATTGTCAGGCTAAAAGGTAAAAGTCATGTTCATGCATGATTTAGCCATTTTCTCCACGAATATATCATTTAAATCTATAAATGAAGTAGTTATAATATGGATCCCAAAAGAACTTCAATCTTTTGATATGAAATACGCAATGAGCACACTGTTCCAATTCAGAATAGATAGTCTGAACCCTGTACATGTATGATTGAGTAAAATATATCATTTAAATTGACAAATGAAGTAATTATAATATGGATCCCAAAAGAACTTCAGTCTTTTGATATGAAATACGCAATGAGCACACTGTTCCAATTCAGAATAGATAGTCTGAACCCTGTACATGTATGATTGAGTAAAATATATCATTTAAATTGACAAATGAAGTAATTATAATATGGATCCCAAAAGAACTTCAGTCTTTTGATATGAAATACGCAATGAGCACACTGTTCCAATTCAGAATAGATAGTCTGAACCCTGTACATGTATGATTGAGTAAAATATATCATTTAAATTGACAAATGAAGTAATTATAATATGGATCCCAAAAGAACTTCAGTCTTTTGATATGAAATACGCAATGAGCACACTGTTCCAATTCAGAACAGATAGTCTGAACCCTGTACATGTATGATTGAGTAAAATATTCAAATCATGCACAAGAAAACTTGGTGTGATCACAGATCTTCGAAAAAGTACATATAAAAACAATGTTTTTCTCCAATAAATTACTGAATAAATGGGGTTTTTTCGTGTACAGATCATGCTTAAACTCTGCAAATGATATAAAACACTATTTCTACAATGTTTCAAAGATAAATACGATATATTTACCACTTTGTGAGACTGTGAAGAGCAATACTGTGAACGCCATCATGTTATTTGTTGTATCTATGGGTGGTTGCTAGGTTCATTGTCTATTGTCTAAGTCACGTGGGCCTCTGACATCACAGGTCACGTGACTAGCAGACCACGTGATCATCCATTGTTTGGACACTTTTTGCTCTGGATATTGACTGTTTTTGTGTAAATTAAATAAGGACTGGTCTATTTTTTTAATAAATTTAAACGGGAATGCTTAGAAATTAGGTTTTTTTCATCTTCTATTAACTAATGATTGTTTTCAAATGGCAGATGCGTATTGAATACAGATGTGAATATTAAAAATACGGCATTTATATAACTGTTGCCCCAAAATGGCTAACCTAATTGTCATGCCAAAAGGTAACAGTAAGAACTTGGCTTTCTCTCCTGCATCTTCTTTTTGCGTTTTTATCTTGTTTTTTTGGAGGAGGGCTTCTCGGGTTCCCTGGCAAAATAAAACAAAAGCCTACGGCACCTGGTATTCCCAGGCGGTCACCCATCCAAGTACTGACCAGGCCCGATGTTGCTTAACTTCGGTGATCAGACGAGAACCGGTGTGTTCAACATGGTATGGCCGTAGCCATGAACTATCTGTTCAAGAATCATCAAAACACAAAAAGGGGATAGTGGTCTATGTGTAAATCTCAATAGATTTCACATTGAAATCTCACTCAAATTGATAAAATAGATTAATGTATTCAAATGGCATATCATATGTGTCCAAGATTTACCCACTTTTCCCACATTTAAAGAATTTAAATAGACAAAATCACGTTTTTCATATGAAATGTGCAATGAACACACTCCTCTGACTCAGAGCAGATAGTCTGAATCCTGTACATGTATGATTGCGTAAAATATTCAAATCATGCACAGGAAAACTTGGTGTGATCACAGATGTTGTAAAAATAGCATATAAAAACGATATTTTTCTCCAATAAATCATCAAATAAGTGTTTTTTTCTTCGTGTACAGATCATGCCAAAACCCTGCAAATGATATAAAACACTATTTCTATCATTTCTTAAAGATAAATACGATATATTCACCACTTTGTGAGACTGTGAGTAGCAATACTGTGGGCGCCATCATGTTATTTGAAGTATCTATGGGTGGTTGCTAGGATCATTGTCTAAGTCACGTGGGCCTCTGACATCACAGGTCATGTGACCAGCAGACCACGTGACCCTCCATTGTTTGGAAACAGACTGTTTCCATTCAATACAAACTGTTTTCGTGTGGATTAAAGAAGGATTGAGATCATTTTTGCATAAATTAATACAGAACTGCACAGATATTATTTTTTTCTGAATTTCAAAAAACTAAAATCTGTGTTCAAATATCAAATGCGCATTGAATAATGCTATTTTCTTTCACGTTATCTTGATTCAATATCAATAAGATGCCATTTATAGGCATGTTGCCCCAAAACGGTACACCTAATTGTCAGGCTAAAAGGTAAAAGTCATGTTCATGCATGATTTAGCCATTTTCTCCACGAATATATCATTTAAATCTATAAATGAAGTAGTTATAATATGGATCCCAAAAGAACTTCAATCTTTTGATATGAAATACGCAATGAGCACACTGTTCCAATTCAGAATAGATAGTCTGAACCCTGTACATGTATGATTGAGTAAAATATATCATTTAAATTGACAAATGAAGTAATTATAATATGGATCCCAAAAGAACTTCAGTCTTTTGATATGAAATACGCAATGAGCACACTGTTCCAATTCAGAATAGATAGTCTGAACCCTGTACATGTATGATTGAGTAAAATATATCATTTAAATTGACAAATGAAGTAATTATAATATGGATCCCAAAAGAACTTCAGTCTTTTGATATGAAATACGCAATGAGCACACTGTTCCAATTCAGAATAGATAGTCTGAACCCTGTACATGTATGATTGAGTAAAATATATCATTTAAATTGACAAATGAAGTAATTATAATATGGATCCCAAAAGAACTTCAGTCTTTTGATATGAAATACGCAATGAGCACACTGTTCCAATTCAGAACAGATAGTCTGAACCCTGTACATGTATGATTGAGTAAAATATTCAAATCATGCACAAGAAAACTTGGTGTGATCACAGATCTTCGAAAAAGTACATATAAAAACAATGTTTTTCTCCAATAAATTACTGAATAAATGGGGTTTTTTCGTGTACAGATCATGCTTAAACTCTGCAAATGATATAAAACACTATTTCTACAATGTTTCAAAGATAAATACGATATATTTACCACTTTGTGAGACTGTGAAGAGCAATACTGTGAACGCCATCATGTTATTTGTTGTATCTATGGGTGGTTGCTAGGTTCATTGTCTATTGTCTAAGTCACGTGGGCCTCTGACATCACAGGTCACGTGACTAGCAGACCACGTGATCATCCATTGTTTGGACACTTTTTGCTCTGGATATTGACTGTTTTTGTGTAAATTAAATAAGGACTGGTCTATTTTTTTAATAAATTTAAACGGGAATGCTTAGAAATTAGGTTTTTTTCATCTTCTATTAACTAATGATTGTTTTCAAATGGCAGATGCGTATTGAATACAGATGTGAATATTAAAAATACGGCATTTATATAACTGTTGCCCCAAAATGGCTAACCTAATTGTCATGCCAAAAGGTAACAGTAAGAACTTGGCTTTCTCTCCTGCATCTTCTTTTTGCGTTTTTATCTTGTTTTTTTGGAGGAGGGCTTCTCGGGTTCCCTGGCAAAATAAAACAAAAGCCTACGGCACCTGGTATTCCCAGGCGGTCACCCATCCAAGTACTGACCAGGCCCGATGTTGCTTAACTTCGGTGATCAGACGAGAACCGGTGTGTTCAACATGGTATGGCCGTAGCCATGAACTATCTGTTCAAGAATCATCAAAACACAAAAAGGGGATAGTGGTCTATGTGTAAATCTCAATAGATTTCACATTGAAATCTCACTCAAATTGATAAAATAGATTAATGTATTCAAATGGCATATCATATGTGTCCAAGATTTACCCACTTTTCCCACATTTAAAGAATTTAAATAGACAAAATCACGTTTTTCATATGAAATGTGCAATGAACACACTCCTCTGACTCAGAGCAGATAGTCTGAATCCTGTACATGTATGATTGCGTAAAATATTCAAATCATGCACAGGAAAACTTGGTGTGATCACAGATGTTGTAAAAATAGCATATAAAAACGATATTTTTCTCCAATAAATCATCAAATAAGTGTTTTTTTCTTCGTGTACAGATCATGCCAAAACCCTGCAAATGATATAAAACACTATTTCTATCATTTCTTAAAGATAAATACGATATATTCACCACTTTGTGAGACTGTGAGTAGCAATACTGTGGGCGCCATCATGTTATTTGAAGTATCTATGGGTGGTTGCTAGGATCATTGTCTAAGTCACGTGGGCCTCTGACATCACAGGTCATGTGACCAGCAGACCACGTGACCCTCCATTGTTTGGAAACAGACTGTTTCCATTCAATACAAACTGTTTTCGTGTGGATTAAAGAAGGATTGAGATCATTTTTGCATAAATTAATACAGAACTGCACAGATATTATTTTTTTCTGAATTTCAAAAAACTAAAATCTGTGTTCAAATATCAAATGCGCATTGAATAATGCTATTTTCTTTCACGTTATCTTGATTCAATATCAATAAGATGCCATTTATAGGCATGTTGCCCCAAAACGGCACACCTAATTGTCAGGCTAAAAGGTAAAAGTCATGTTCATGCATGATTTAGCCATTTTCTCCACGAATATATCATTTAAATCTATAAATGAAGTAGTTATAATATGGATCCCAAAAGAACTTCAATCTTTTGATATGAAATACGCAATGAGCACACTGTTCCAATTCAGAATAGATAGTCTGAACCCTGTACATGTATGATTGAGTAAAATATATCATTTAAATTGACAAATGAAGTAATTATAATATGGATCCCAAAAGAACTTCAGTCTTTTGATATGAAATACGCAATGAGCACACTGTTCCAATTCAGAATAGATAGTCTGAACCCTGTACATGTATGATTGAGTAAAATATATCATTTAAATTGACAAATGAAGTAATTATAATATGGATCCCAAAAGAACTTCAGTCTTTTGATATGAAATACGCAATGAGCACACTGTTCCAATTCAGAATAGATAGTCTGAACCCTGTACATGTATGATTGAGTAAAATATATCATTTAAATTGACAAATGAAGTAATTATAATATGGATCCCAAAAGAACTTCAGTCTTTTGATATGAAATACGCAATGAGCACACTGTTCCAATTCAGAACAGATAGTCTGAACCCTGTACATGTATGATTGAGTAAAATATTCAAATCATGCACAAGAAAACTTGGTGTGATCACAGATCTTCGAAAAAGTACATATAAAAACAATGTTTTTCTCCAATAAATTACTGAATAAATGGGGTTTTTTCGTGTACAGATCATGCTTAAACTCTGCAAATGATATAAAACACTATTTCTACAATGTTTCAAAGATAAATACGATATATTTACCACTTTGTGAGACTGTGAAGAGCAATACTGTGAACGCCATCATGTTATTTGTTGTATCTATGGGTGGTTGCTAGGTTCATTGTCTATTGTCTAAGTCACGTGGGCCTCTGACATCACAGGTCACGTGACTAGCAGACCACGTGATCATCCATTGTTTGGACACTTTTTGCTCTGGATATTGACTGTTTTTGTGTAAATTAAATAAGGACTGGTCTATTTTTTTAATAAATTTAAACGGGAATGCTTAGAAATTAGGTTTTTTTCATCTTCTATTAACTAATGATTGTTTTCAAATGGCAGATGCGTATTGAATACAGATGTGAATATTAAAAATACGGCATTTATATAACTGTTGCCCCAAAATGGCTAACCTAATTGTCATGCCAAAAGGTAACAGTAAGAACTTGGCTTTCTCTCCTGCATCTTCTTTTTGCGTTTTTATCTTGTTTTTTTGGAGGAGGGCTTCTCGGGTTCCCTGGCAAAATAAAACAAAAGCCTACGGCACCTGGTATTCCCAGGCGGTCACCCATCCAAGTACTGACCAGGCCCGATGTTGCTTAACTTCGGTGATCAGACGAGAACCGGTGTGTTCAACATGGTATGGCCGTAGCCATGAACTATCTGTTCAAGAATCATTAAAACACAAAAAGGGGATAGTGGTCTATGTGTAAATCTCAATAGATTTCACATTGAAATCTCACTCAAATTGATAAAATAGATTAATGTATTCAAATGGCATATCATATGTGTCCAAGATTTACCCACTTTTCCCACATTTAAAGAATTTAAATAGACAAAATCACGTTTTTCATATGAAATGTGCAATGAACACACTCCTCTGACTCAGAGCAGATAGTCTGAATCCTGTACATGTATGATTGCGTAAAATATTCAAATCATGCACAGGAAAACTTGGTGTGATCACAGATGTTGTAAAAATAGCATATAAAAACGATATTTTTCTCCAATAAATCATCAAATAAGTGTTTTTTTCTTCGTGTACAGATCATGCCAAAACCCTGCAAATGATATAAAACACTATTTCTATCATTTCTTAAAGATAAATACGATATATTCACCACTTTGTGAGACTGTGAGTAGCAATACTGTGGGCGCCATCATGTTATTTGAAGTATCTATGGGTGGTTGCTAGGATCATTGTCTAAGTCACGTGGGCCTCTGACATCACAGGTCATGTGACCAGCAGACCACGTGACCCTCCATTGTTTGGAAACAGACTGTTTCCATTCAATACAAACTGTTTTCGTGTGGATTAAAGAAGGATTGAGATCATTTTTGCATAAATTAATACAGAACTGCACAGATATTATTTTTTTCTGAATTTCAAAAAACTAAAATCTGTGTTCAAATATCAAATGCGCATTGAATAATGCTATTTTCTTTCACGTTATCTTGATTCAATATCAATAAGATGCCATTTATAGGCATGTTGCCCCAAAACGGCACACCTAATTGTCAGGCTAAAAGGTAAAAGTCATGTTCATGCATGATTTAGCCATTTTCTCCACGAATATATCATTTAAATCTATAAATGAAGTAGTTATAATATGGATCCCAAAAGAACTTCAATCTTTTGATATGAAATACGCAATGAGCACACTGTTCCAATTCAGAATAGATAGTCTGAACCCTGTACATGTATGATTGAGTAAAATATATCATTTAAATTGACAAATGAAGTAATTATAATATGGATCCCAAAAGAACTTCAGTCTTTTGATATGAAATACGCAATGAGCACACTGTTCCAATTCAGAACAGATAGTCTGAACCCTGTACATGTATGATTGAGTAAAATATTCAAATCATGCACAAGAAAACTTGGTGTGATCACAGATCTTCGAAAAAGTACATATAAAAACAATGTTTTTCTCCAATAAATTACTGAATAAATGGGGTTTTTTCGTGTACAGATCATGCTTAAACTCTGCAAATGATATAAAACACTATTTCTACAATGTTTCAAAGATAAATACGATATATTTACCACTTTGTGAGACTGTGAAGAGCAATACTGTGAACGCCATCATGTTATTTGTTGTATCTATGGGTGGTTGCTAGGTTCATTGTCTATTGTCTAAGTCACGTGGGCCTCTGACATCACAGGTCACGTGACTAGCAGACCACGTGATCATCCATTGTTTGGACACTTTTTGCTCTGGATATTGACTGTTTTTGTGTAAATTAAATAAGGACTGGTCTATTTTTTTAATAAATTTAAACGGGAATGCTTAGAAATTAGGTTTTTTTCATCTTCTATTAACGAATGATTGTTTTCAAATGGCAGATGCGTATTGAATACAGATGTGAATATTAAAAATACGGCATTTATATAACTGTTGCCCCAAAATGGCTAACCTAATTGTCATGCCAAAAGGTAACAGTAAGAACTTGGCTTTCTCTCCTGCATCTTCTTTTTGCGTTTTTATCTTGTTTTTTTGGAGGAGGGCTTCTCGGGTTCCCTGGCAAAATAAAACAAAAGCCTACGGCACCTGGTATTCCCAGGCGGTCACCCATCCAAGTACTGACCAGGCCCGATGTTGCTTAACTTCGGTGATCAGACGAGAACCGGTGTGTTCAACATGGTATGGCCGTAGCCATGAACTATCTGTTCAAGAATCATCAAAACACAAAAAGGGGATAGTGGTCTATGTGTAAATCTCAATAGATTTCACATTGAAATCTCACTCAAATTGATAAAATAGATTAATGTATTCAAATGGCATATCATATGTGTCCAAGATTTACCCACTTTTCCCACATTTAAAGAATTTAAATAGACAAAATCACGTTTTTCATATGAAATGTGCAATGAACACACTCCTCTGACTCAGAGCAGATAGTCTGAATCCTGTACATGTATGATTGCGTAAAATATTCAAATCATGCACAGGAAAACTTGGTGTGATCACAGATGTTGTAAAAATAGCATATAAAAACGATATTTTTCTCCAATAAATCATCAAATAAGTGTTTTTTTCTTCGTGTACAGATCATGCCAAAACCCTGCAAATGATATAAAACACTATTTCTATCATTTCTTAAAGATAAATACGATATATTCACCACTTTGTGAGACTGTGAGTAGCAATACTGTGGGCGCCATCATGTTATTTGAAGTATCTATGGGTGGTTGCTAGGATC
This sequence comes from Amphiduros pacificus, assembly GCA_949316495.1. Lineage (NCBI taxonomy): Eukaryota > Metazoa > Annelida > Polychaeta > Phyllodocida > Hesionidae > Amphiduros > Amphiduros pacificus. The sequence goes on along the minus strand of CASGGN010000003.1, from coordinate 27,016 downwards.
ATTGTCTAAGTCACGTGGGCCTCTGACATCACAGGTCATGTGACCAGCAGACCACGTGACCCTCCATTGTTTGGAAACAGACTGTTTCCATTCAATACAAACTGTTTTCGTGTGGATTAAAGAAGGATTGAGATCATTTTTGCATAAATTAATACAGAACTGCACAGATATTATTTTTTTCTGAATTTCAAAAAACTAAAATCTGTGTTCAAATATCAAATGCGCATTGAATAATGCTATTTTCTTTCACGTTATCTTGATTCAATATCAATAAGATGCCATTTATAGGCATGTTGCCCCAAAACGGCACACCTAATTGTCAGGCTAAAAGGTAAAAGTCATGTTCATGCATGATTTAGCCATTTTCTCCACGAATATATCATTTAAATCTATAAATGAAGTAGTTATAATATGGATCCCAAAAGAACTTCAATCTTTTGATATGAAATACGCAATGAGCACACTGTTCCAATTCAGAATAGATAGTCTGAACCCTGTACATGTATGATTGAGTAAAATATATCATTTAAATTGACAAATGAAGTAATTATAATATGGATCCCAAAAGAACTTCAGTCTTTTGATATGAAATACGCAATGAGCACACTGTTCCAATTCAGAACAGATAGTCTGAACCCTGTACATGTATGATTGAGTAAAATATTCAAATCATGCACAAGAAAACTTGGTGTGATCACAGATCTTCGAAAAAGTACATATAAAAACAATGTTTTTCTCCAATAAATTACTGAATAAATGGGGTTTTTTCGTGTACAGATCATGCTTAAACTCTGCAAATGATATAAAACACTATTTCTACAATGTTTCAAAGATAAATACGATATATTTACCACTTTGTGAGACTGTGAAGAGCAATACTGTGAACGCCATCATGTTATTTGTTGTATCTATGGGTGGTTGCTAGGTTCATTGTCTATTGTCTAAGTCACGTGGGCCTCTGACATCACAGGTCACGTGACTAGCAGACCACGTGATCATCCATTGTTTGGACACTTTTTGCTCTGGATATTGACTGTTTTTGTGTAAATTAAATAAGGACTGGTCTATTTTTTTAATAAATTTAAACGGGAATGCTTAGAAATTAGGTTTTTTTCATCTTCTATTAACTAATGATTGTTTTCAAATGGCAGATGCGTATTGAATACAGATGTGAATATTAAAAATACGGCATTTATATAACTGTTGCCCCAAAATGGCTAACCTAATTGTCATGCCAAAAGGTAACAGTAAGAACTTGGCTTTCTCTCCTGCATCTTCTTTTTGCGTTTTTATCTTGTTTTTTTGGAGGAGGGCTTCTCGGGTTCCCTGGCAAAATAAAACAAAAGCCTACGGCACCTGGTATTCCCAGGCGGTCACCCATCCAAGTACTGACCAGGCCCGATGTTGCTTAACTTCGGTGATCAGACGAGAACCGGTGTGTTCAACATGGTATGGCCGTAGCCATGAACTATCTGTTCAAGAATCATCAAAACACAAAAAGGGGATAGTGGTCTATGTGTAAATCTCAATAGATTTCACATTGAAATCTCACTCAAATTGATAAAATAGATTAATGTATTCAAATGGCATATCATATGTGTCCAAGATTTACCCACTTTTCCCACATTTAAAGAATTTAAATAGACAAAATCACGTTTTTCATATGAAATGTGCAATGAACACACTCCTCTGACTCAGAGCAGATAGTCTGAATCCTGTACATGTATGATTGCGTAAAATATTCAAATCATGCACAGGAAAACTTGGTGTGATCACAGATGTTGTAAAAATAGCATATAAAAACGATATTTTTCTCCAATAAATCATCAAATAAGTGTTTTTTTCTTCGTGTACAGATCATGCCAAAACCCTGCAAATGATATAAAACACTATTTCTATCATTTCTTAAAGATAAATACGATATATTCACCACTTTGTGAGACTGTGAGTAGCAATACTGTGGGCGCCATCATGTTATTTGAAGTATCTATGGGTGGTTGCTAGGATCATTGTCTAAGTCACGTGGGCCTCTGACATCACAGGTCATGTGACCAGCAGACCACGTGACCCTCCATTGTTTGGAAACAGACTGTTTCCATTCAATACAAACTGTTTTCGTGTGGATTAAAGAAGGATTGAGATCATTTTTGCATAAATTAATACAGAACTGCACAGATATTATTTTTTTCTGAATTTCAAAAAACTAAAATCTGTGTTCAAATATCAAATGCGCATTGAATAATGCTATTTTCTTTCACGTTATCTTGATTCAATATCAATAAGATGCCATTTATAGGCATGTTGCCCCAAAACGGCACACCTAATTGTCAGGCTAAAAGGTAAAAGTCATGTTCATGCATGATTTAGCCATTTTCTCCACGAATATATCATTTAAATCTATAAATGAAGTAGTTATAATATGGATCCCAAAAGAACTTCAATCTTTTGATATGAAATACGCAATGAGCACACTGTTCCAATTCAGAATAGATAGTCTGAACCCTGTACATGTATGATTGAGTAAAATATATCATTTAAATTGACAAATGAAGTAATTATAATATGGATCCCAAAAGAACTTCAGTCTTTTGATATGAAATACGCAATGAGCACACTGTTCCAATTCAGAATAGATAGTCTGAACCCTGTACATGTATGATTGAGTAAAATATATCATTTAAATTGACAAATGAAGTAATTATAATATGGATCCCAAAAGAACTTCAGTCTTTTGATATGAAATACGCAATGAGCACACTGTTCCAATTCAGAATAGATAGTCTGAACCCTGTACATGTATGATTGAGTAAAATATATCATTTAAATTGACAAATGAAGTAATTATAATATGGATCCCAAAAGAACTTCAGTCTTTTGATATGAAATACGCAATGAGCACACTGTTCCAATTCAGAACAGATAGTCTGAACCCTGTACATGTATGATTGAGTAAAATATTCAAATCATGCACAAGAAAACTTGGTGTGATCACAGATCTTCGAAAAAGTACATATAAAAACAATGTTTTTCTCCAATAAATTACTGAATAAATGGGGTTTTTTCGTGTACAGATCATGCTTAAACTCTGCAAATGATATAAAACACTATTTCTACAATGTTTCAAAGATAAATACGATATATTTACCACTTTGTGAGACTGTGAAGAGCAATACTGTGAACGCCATCATGTTATTTGTTGTATCTATGGGTGGTTGCTAGGTTCATTGTCTATTGTCTAAGTCACGTGGGCCTCTGACATCACAGGTCACGTGACTAGCAGACCACGTGATCATCCATTGTTTGGACACTTTTTGCTCTGGATATTGACTGTTTTTGTGTAAATTAAATAAGGACTGGTCTATTTTTTTAATAAATTTAAACGGGAATGCTTAGAAATTAGGTTTTTTTCATCTTCTATTAACTAATGATTGTTTTCAAATGGCAGATGCGTATTGAATACAGATGTGAATATTAAAAATACGGCATTTATATAACTGTTGCCCCAAAATGGCTAACCTAATTGTCATGCCAAAAGGTAACAGTAAGAACTTGGCTTTCTCTCCTGCATCTTCTTTTTGCGTTTTTATCTTGTTTTTTTGGAGGAGGGCTTCTCGGGTTCCCTGGCAAAATAAAACAAAAGCCTACGGCACCTGGTATTCCCAGGCGGTCACCCATCCAAGTACTGACCAGGCCCGATGTTGCTTAACTTCGGTGATCAGACGAGAACCGGTGTGTTCAACATGGTATGGCCGTAGCCATGAACTATCTGTTCAAGAATCATCAAAACACAAAAAGGGGATAGTGGTCTATGTGTAAATCTCAATAGATTTCACATTGAAATCTCACTCAAATTGATAAAATAGATTAATGTATTCAAATGGCATATCATATGTGTCCAAGATTTACCCACTTTTCCCACATTTAAAGAATTTAAATAGACAAAATCACGTTTTTCATATGAAATGTGCAATGAACACACTCCTCTGACTCAGAGCAGATAGTCTGAATCCTGTACATGTATGATTGCGTAAAATATTCAAATCATGCACAGGAAAACTTGGTGTGATCACAGATGTTGTAAAAATAGCATATAAAAACGATATTTTTCTCCAATAAATCATCAAATAAGTGTTTTTTTCTTCGTGTACAGATCATGCCAAAACCCTGCAAATGATATAAAACACTATTTCTATCATTTCTTAAAGATAAATACGATATATTCACCACTTTGTGAGACTGTGAGTAGCAATACTGTGGGCGCCATCATGTTATTTGAAGTATCTATGGGTGGTTGCTAGGATCATTGTCTAAGTCACGTGGGCCTCTGACATCACAGGTCATGTGACCAGCAGACCACGTGACCCTCCATTGTTTGGAAACAGACTGTTTCCATTCAATACAAACTGTTTTCGTGTGGATTAAAGAAGGATTGAGATCATTTTTGCATAAATTAATACAGAACTGCACAGATATTATTTTTTTCTGAATTTCAAAAAACTAAAATCTGTGTTCAAATATCAAATGCGCATTGAATAATGCTATTTTCTTTCACGTTATCTTGATTCAATATCAATAAGATGCCATTTATAGGCATGTTGCCCCAAAACGGCACACCTAATTGTCAGGCTAAAAGGTAAAAGTCATGTTCATGCATGATTTAGCCATTTTCTCCACGAATATATCATTTAAATCTATAAATGAAGTAGTTATAATATGGATCCCAAAAGAACTTCAATCTTTTGATATGAAATACGCAATGAGCACACTGTTCCAATTCAGAATAGATAGTCTGAACCCTGTACATGTATGATTGAGTAAAATATATCATTTAAATTGACAAATGAAGTAATTATAATATGGATCCCAAAAGAACTTCAGTCTTTTGATATGAAATACGCAATGAGCACACTGTTCCAATTCAGAACAGATAGTCTGAACCCTGTACATGTATGATTGAGTAAAATATTCAAATCATGCACAAGAAAACTTGGTGTGATCACAGATCTTCGAAAAAGTACATATAAAAACAATGTTTTTCTCCAATAAATTACTGAATAAATGGGGTTTTTTCGTGTACAGATCATGCTTAAACTCTGCAAATGATATAAAACACTATTTCTACAATGTTTCAAAGATAAATACGATATATTTACCACTTTGTGAGACTGTGAAGAGCAATACTGTGAACGCCATCATGTTATTTGTTGTATCTATGGGTGGTTGCTAGGTTCATTGTCTATTGTCTAAGTCACGTGGGCCTCTGACATCACAGGTCACGTGACTAGCAGACCACGTGATCATCCATTGTTTGGACACTTTTTGCTCTGGATATTGACTGTTTTTGTGTAAATTAAATAAGGACTGGTCTATTTTTTTAATAAATTTAAACGGGAATGCTTAGAAATTAGGTTTTTTTCATCTTCTATTAACTAATGATTGTTTTCAAATGGCAGATGCGTATTGAATACAGATGTGAATATTAAAAATACGGCATTTATATAACTGTTGCCCCAAAATGGCTAACCTAATTGTCATGCCAAAAGGTAACAGTAAGAACTTGGCTTTCTCTCCTGCATCTTCTTTTTGCGTTTTTATCTTGTTTTTTTGGAGGAGGGCTTCTCGGGTTCCCTGGCAAAATAAAACAAAAGCCTACGGCACCTGGTATTCCCAGGCGGTCACCCATCCAAGTACTGACCAGGCCCGATGTTGCTTAACTTCGGTGATCAGACGAGAACCGGTGTGTTCAACATGGTATGGCCGTAGCCATGAACTATCTGTTCAAGAATCATCAAAACACAAAAAGGGGATAGTGGTCTATGTGTAAATCTCAATAGATTTCACATTGAAATCTCACTCAAATTGATAAAATAGATTAATGTATTCAAATGGCATATCATATGTGTCCAAGATTTACCCACTTTTCCCACATTTAAAGAATTTAAATAGACAAAATCACGTTTTTCATATGAAATGTGCAATGAACACACTCCTCTGACTCAGAGCAGATAGTCTGAATCCTGTACATGTATGATTGCGTAAAATATTCAAATCATGCACAGGAAAACTTGGTGTGATCACAGATGTTGTAAAAATAGCATATAAAAACGATATTTTTCTCCAATAAATCATCAAATAAGTGTTTTTTTCTTCGTGTACAGATCATGCCAAAACCCTGCAAATGATATAAAACACTATTTCTATCATTTCTTAAAGATAAATACGATATATTCACCACTTTGTGAGACTGTGAGTAGCAATACTGTGGGCGCCATCATGTTATTTGAAGTATCTATGGGTGGTTGCTAGGATCATTGTCTAAGTCACGTGGGCCTCTGACATCACAGGTCATGTGACCAGCAGACCACGTGACCCTCCATTGTTTGGAAACAGACTGTTTCCATTCAATACAAACTGTTTTCGTGTGGATTAAAGAAGGATTGAGATCATTTTTGCATAAATTAATACAGAACTGCACAGATATTATTTTTTTCTGAATTTCAAAAAACTAAAATCTGTGTTCAAATATCAAATGCGCATTGAATAATGCTATTTTCTTTCACGTTATCTTGATTCAATATCAATAAGATGCCATTTATAGGCATGTTGCCCCAAAACGGTACACCTAATTGTCAGGCTAAAAGGTAAAAGTCATGTTCATGCATGATTTAGCCATTTTCTCCACGAATATATCATTTAAATCTATAAATGAAGTAGTTATAATATGGATCCCAAAAGAACTTCAATCTTTTGATATGAAATACGCAATGAGCACACTGTTCCAATTCAGAATAGATAGTCTGAACCCTGTACATGTATGATTGAGTAAAATATATCATTTAAATTGACAAATGAAGTAATTATAATATGGATCCCAAAAGAACTTCAGTCTTTTGATATGAAATACGCAATGAGCACACTGTTCCAATTCAGAATAGATAGTCTGAACCCTGTACATGTATGATTGAGTAAAATATATCATTTAAATTGACAAATGAAGTAATTATAATATGGATCCCAAAAGAACTTCAGTCTTTTGATATGAAATACGCAATGAGCACACTGTTCCAATTCAGAATAGATAGTCTGAACCCTGTACATGTATGATTGAGTAAAATATATCATTTAAATTGACAAATGAAGTAATTATAATATGGATCCCAAAAGAACTTCAGTCTTTTGATATGAAATACGCAATGAGCACACTGTTCCAATTCAGAACAGATAGTCTGAACCCTGTACATGTATGATTGAGTAAAATATTCAAATCATGCACAAGAAAACTTGGTGTGATCACAGATCTTCGAAAAAGTACATATAAAAACAATGTTTTTCTCCAATAAATTACTGAATAAATGGGGTTTTTTCGTGTACAGATCATGCTTAAACTCTGCAAATGATATAAAACACTATTTCTACAATGTTTCAAAGATAAATACGATATATTTACCACTTTGTGAGACTGTGAAGAGCAATACTGTGAACGCCATCATGTTATTTGTTGTATCTATGGGTGGTTGCTAGGTTCATTGTCTATTGTCTAAGTCACGTGGGCCTCTGACATCACAGGTCACGTGACTAGCAGACCACGTGATCATCCATTGTTTGGACACTTTTTGCTCTGGATATTGACTGTTTTTGTGTAAATTAAATAAGGACTGGTCTATTTTTTTAATAAATTTAAACGGGAATGCTTAGAAATTAGGTTTTTTTCATCTTCTATTAACTAATGATTGTTTTCAAATGGCAGATGCGTATTGAATACAGATGTGAATATTAAAAATACGGCATTTATATAACTGTTGCCCCAAAATGGCTAACCTAATTGTCATGCCAAAAGGTAACAGTAAGAACTTGGCTTTCTCTCCTGCATCTTCTTTTTGCGTTTTTATCTTGTTTTTTTGGAGGAGGGCTTCTCGGGTTCCCTGGCAAAATAAAACAAAAGCCTACGGCACCTGGTATTCCCAGGCGGTCACCCATCCAAGTACTGACCAGGCCCGATGTTGCTTAACTTCGGTGATCAGACGAGAACCGGTGTGTTCAACATGGTATGGCCGTAGCCATGAACTATCTGTTCAAGAATCATCAAAACACAAAAAGGGGATAGTGGTCTATGTGTAAATCTCAATAGATTTCACATTGAAATCTCACTCAAATTGATAAAATAGATTAATGTATTCAAATGGCATATCATATGTGTCCAAGATTTACCCACTTTTCCCACATTTAAAGAATTTAAATAGACAAAATCACGTTTTTCATATGAAATGTGCAATGAACACACTCCTCTGACTCAGAGCAGATAGTCTGAATCCTGTACATGTATGATTGCGTAAAATATTCAAATCATGCACAGGAAAACTTGGTGTGATCACAGATGTTGTAAAAATAGCATATAAAAACGATATTTTTCTCCAATAAATCATCAAATAAGTGTTTTTTTCTTCGTGTACAGATCATGCCAAAACCCTGCAAATGATATAAAACACTATTTCTATCATTTCTTAAAGATAAATACGATATATTCACCACTTTGTGAGACTGTGAGTAGCAATACTGTGGGCGCCATCATGTTATTTGAAGTATCTATGGGTGGTTGCTAGGATCATTGTCTAAGTCACGTGGGCCTCTGACATCACAGGTCATGTGACCAGCAGACCACGTGACCCTCCATTGTTTGGAAACAGACTGTTTCCATTCAATACAAACTGTTTTCGTGTGGATTAAAGAAGGATTGAGATCATTTTTGCATAAATTAATACAGAACTGCACAGATATTATTTTTTTCTGAATTTCAAAAAACTAAAATCTGTGTTCAAATATCAAATGCGCATTGAATAATGCTATTTTCTTTCACGTTATCTTGATTCAATATCAATAAGATGCCATTTATAGGCATGTTGCCCCAAAACGGCACACCTAATTGTCAGGCTAAAAGGTAAAAGTCATGTTCATGCATGATTTAGCCATTTTCTCCACGAATATATCATTTAAATCTATAAATGAAGTAGTTATAATATGGATCCCAAAAGAACTTCAATCTTTTGATATGAAATACGCAATGAGCACACTGTTCCAATTCAGAATAGATAGTCTGAACCCTGTACATGTATGATTGAGTAAAATATATCATTTAAATTGACAAATGAAGTAATTATAATATGGATCCCAAAAGAACTTCAGTCTTTTGATATGAAATACGCAATGAGCACACTGTTCCAATTCAGAATAGATAGTCTGAACCCTGTACATGTATGATTGAGTAAAATATATCATTTAAATTGACAAATGAAGTAATTATAATATGGATCCCAAAAGAACTTCAGTCTTTTGATATGAAATACGCAATGAGCACACTGTTCCAATTCAGAATAGATAGTCTGAACCCTGTACATGTATGATTGAGTAAAATATATCATTTAAATTGACAAATGAAGTAATTATAATATGGATCCCAAAAGAACTTCAGTCTTTTGATATGAAATACGCAATGAGCACACTGTTCCAATTCAGAACAGATAGTCTGAACCCTGTACATGTATGATTGAGTAAAATATTCAAATCATGCACAAGAAAACTTGGTGTGATCACAGATCTTCGAAAAAGTACATATAAAAACAATGTTTTTCTCCAATAAATTACTGAATAAATGGGGTTTTTTCGTGTACAGATCATGCTTAAACTCTGCAAATGATATAAAACACTATTTCTACAATGTTTCAAAGATAAATACGATATATTTACCACTTTGTGAGACTGTGAAGAGCAATACTGTGAACGCCATCATGTTATTTGTTGTATCTATGGGTGGTTGCTAGGTTCATTGTCTATTGTCTAAGTCACGTGGGCCTCTGACATCACAGGTCACGTGACTAGCAGACCACGTGATCATCCATTGTTTGGACACTTTTTGCTCTGGATATTGACTGTTTTTGTGTAAATTAAATAAGGACTGGTCTATTTTTTTAATAAATTTAAACGGGAATGCTTAGAAATTAGGTTTTTTTCATCTTCTATTAACGAATGATTGTTTTCAAATGGCAGATGCGTATTGAATACAGATGTGAATATTAAAAATACGGCATTTATATAACTGTTGCCCCAAAATGGCTAACCTAATTGTCATGCCAAAAGGTAACAGTAAGAACTTGGCTTTCTCTCCTGCATCTTCTTTTTGCGTTTTTATCTTGTTTTTTTGGAGGAGGGCTTCTCGGGTTCCCTGGCAAAATAAAACAAAAGCCTACGGCACCTGGTATTCCCAGGCGGTCACCCATCCAAGTACTGACCAGGCCCGATGTTGCTTAACTTCGGTGATCAGACGAGAACCGGTGTGTTCAACATGGTATGGCCGTAGCCATGAACTATCTGTTCAAGAATCATCAAAACACAAAAAGGGGATAGTGGTCTATGTGTAAATCTCAATAGATTTCACATTGAAATCTCACTCAAATTGATAAAATAGATTAATGTATTCAAATGGCATATCATATGTGTCCAAGATTTACCCACTTTTCCCACATTTAAAGAATTTAAATAGACAAAATCACGTTTTTCATATGAAATGTGCAATGAACACACTCCTCTGACTCAGAGCAGATAGTCTGAATCCTGTACATGTATGATTGCGTAAAATATTCAAATCATGCACAGGAAAACTTGGTGTGATCACAGATGTTGTAAAAATAGCATATAAAAACGATATTTTTCTCCAATAAATCATCAAATAAGTGTTTTTTTCTTCGTGTACAGATCATGCCAAAACCCTGCAAATGATATAAAACACTATTTCTATCATTTCTTAAAGATAAATACGATATATTCACCACTTTGTGAGACTGTGAGTAGCAATACTGTGGGCGCCATCATGTTATTTGAAGTATCTATGGGTGGTTGCTAGGATCATTGTCTAAGTCACGTGGGCCTCTGACATCACAGGTCATGTGACCAGCAGACCACGTGACCCTCCATTGTTTGGAAACAGACTGTTTCCATTCAATACAAACTGTTTTCGTGTGGATTAAAGAAGGATTGAGATCATTTTTGCATAAATTAATACAGAACTGCACAGATATTATTTTTTTCTGAATTTCAAAAAACTAAAATCTGTGTTCAAATATCAAATGCGCATTGAATAATGCTATTTTCTTTCACGTTATCTTGATTCAATATCAATAAGATGCCATTTATAGGCATGTTGCCCCAAAACGGCACACCTAATTGTCAGGCTAAAAGGTAAAAGTCATGTTCATGCATGATTTAGCCATTTTCTCCACGAATATATCATTTAAATCTATAAATGAAGTAGTTATAATATGGATCCCAAAAGAACTTCAATCTTTTGATATGAAATACGCAATGAGCACACTGTTCCAATTCAGAATAGATAGTCTGAACCCTGTACATGTATGATTGAGTAAAATATATCATTTAAATTGACAAATGAAGTAATTATAATATGGATCCCAAAAGAACTTCAGTCTTTTGATATGAAATACGCAATGAGCACACTGTTCCAATTCAGAACAGATAGTCTGAACCCTGTACATGTATGATTGAGTAAAATATTCAAATCATGCACAAGAAAACTTGGTGTGATCACAGATCTTCGAAAAAGTACATATAAAAACAATGTTTTTCTCCAATAAATTACTGAATAAATGGGGTTTTTTCGTGTACAGATCATGCTTAAACTCTGCAAATGATATAAAACACTATTTCTACAATGTTTCAAAGATAAATACGATATATTTACCACTTTGTGAGACTGTGAAGAGCAATACTGTGAACGCCATCATGTTATTTGTTGTATCTATGGGTGGTTGCTAGGTTCATTGTCTATTGTCTAAGTCACGTGGGCCTCTGACATCACAGGTCACGTGACTAGCAGACCACGTGATCATCCATTGTTTGGACACTTTTTGCTCTGGATATTGACTGTTTTTGTGTAAATTAAATAAGGACTGGTCTATTTTTTTAATAAATTTAAACGGGAATGCTTAGAAATTAGGTTTTTTTCATCTTCTATTAACTAATGATTGTTTTCAAATGGCAGATGCGTATTGAATACAGATGTGAATATTAAAAATACGGCATTTATATAACTGTTGCCCCAAAATGGCTAACCTAATTGTCATGCCAAAAGGTAACAGTAAGAACTTGGCTTTCTCTCCTGCATCTTCTTTTTGCGTTTTTATCTTGTTTTTTTGGAGGAGGGCTTCTCGGGTTCCCTGGCAAAATAAAACAAAAGCCTACGGCACCTGGTATTCCCAGGCGGTCACCCATCCAAGTACTGACCAGGCCCGATGTTGCTTAACTTCGGTGATCAGACGAGAACCGGTGTGTTCAACATGGTATGGCCGTAGCCATGAACTATCTGTTCAAGAATCATCAAAACACAAAAAGGGGATAGTGGTCTATGTGTAAATCTCAATAGATTTCACATTGAAATCTCACTCAAATTGATAAAATAGATTAATGTATTCAAATGGCATATCATATGTGTCCAAGATTTACCCACTTTTCCCACATTTAAAGAATTTAAATAGACAAAATCACGTTTTTCATATGAAATGTGCAATGAACACACTCCTCTGACTCAGAGCAGATAGTCTGAATCCTGTACATGTATGATTGCGTAAAATATTCAAATCATGCACAGGAAAACTTGGTGTGATCACAGATGTTGTAAAAATAGCATATAAAAACGATATTTTTCTCCAATAAATCATCAAATAAGTGTTTTTTTCTTCGTGTACAGATCATGCCAAAACCCTGCAAATGATATAAAACACTATTTCTATCATTTCTTAAAGATAAATACGATATATTCACCACTTTGTGAGACTGTGAGTAGCAATACTGTGGGCGCCATCATGTTATTTGAAGTATCTATGGGTGGTTGCTAGGATCATTGTCTAAGTCACGTGGGCCTCTGACATCACAGGTCATGTGACCAGCAGACCACGTGACCCTCCATTGTTTGGAAACAGACTGTTTCCATTCAATACAAACTGTTTTCGTGTGGATTAAAGAAGGATTGAGATCATTTTTGCATAAATTAATACAGAACTGCACAGATATTATTTTTTTCTGAATTTCAAAAAACTAAAATCTGTGTTCAAATATCAAATGCGCATTGAATAATGCTATTTTCTTTCACGTTATCTTGATTCAATATCAATAAGATGCCATTTATAGGCATGTTGCCCCAAAACGGTACACCTAATTGTCAGGCTAAAAGGTAAAAGTCATGTTCATGCATGATTTAGCCATTTTCTCCACGAATATATCATTTAAATCTATAAATGAAGTAGTTATAATATGGATCCCAAAAGAACTTCAATCTTTTGATATGAAATACGCAATGAGCACACTGTTCCAATTCAGAATAGATAGTCTGAACCCTGTACATGTATGATTGAGTAAAATATATCATTTAAATTGACAAATGAAGTAATTATAATATGGATCCCAAAAGAACTTCAGTCTTTTGATATGAAATACGCAATGAGCACACTGTTCCAATTCAGAATAGATAGTCTGAACCCTGTACATGTATGATTGAGTAAAATATATCATTTAAATTGACAAATGAAGTAATTATAATATGGATCCCAAAAGAACTTCAGTCTTTTGATATGAAATACGCAATGAGCACACTGTTCCAATTCAGAATAGATAGTCTGAACCCTGTACATGTATGATTGAGTAAAATATATCATTTAAATTGACAAATGAAGTAATTATAATATGGATCCCAAAAGAACTTCAGTCTTTTGATATGAAATACGCAATGAGCACACTGTTCCAATTCAGAACAGATAGTCTGAACCCTGTACATGTATGATTGAGTAAAATATTCAAATCATGCACAAGAAAACTTGGTGTGATCACAGATCTTCGAAAAAGTACATATAAAAACAATGTTTTTCTCCAATAAATTACTGAATAAATGGGGTTTTTTCGTGTACAGATCATGCTTAAACTCTGCAAATGATATAAAACACTATTTCTACAATGTTTCAAAGATAAATACGATATATTTACCACTTTGTGAGACTGTGAAGAGCAATACTGTGAACGCCATCATGTTATTTGTTGTATCTATGGGTGGTTGCTAGGTTCATTGTCTATTGTCTAAGTCACGTGGGCCTCTGACATCACAGGTCACGTGACTAGCAGACCACGTGATCATCCATTGTTTGGACACTTTTTGCTCTGGATATTGACTGTTTTTGTGTAAATTAAATAAGGACTGGTCTATTTTTTTAATAAATTTAAACGGGAATGCTTAGAAATTAGGTTTTTTTCATCTTCTATTAACTAATGATTGTTTTCAAATGGCAGATGCGTATTGAATACAGATGTGAATATTAAAAATACGGCATTTATATAACTGTTGCCCCAAAATGGCTAACCTAATTGTCATGCCAAAAGGTAACAGTAAGAACTTGGCTTTCTCTCCTGCATCTTCTTTTTGCGTTTTTATCTTGTTTTTTTGGAGGAGGGCTTCTCGGGTTCCCTGGCAAAATAAAACAAAAGCCTACGGCACCTGGTATTCCCAGGCGGTCACCCATCCAAGTACTGACCAGGCCCGATGTTGCTTAACTTCGGTGATCAGACGAGAACCGGTGTGTTCAACATGGTATGGCCGTAGCCATGAACTATCTGTTCAAGAATCATCAAAACACAAAAAGGGGATAGTGGTCTATGTGTAAATCTCAATAGATTTCACATTGAAATCTCACTCAAATTGATAAAATAGATTAATGTATTCAAATGGCATATCATATGTGTCCAAGATTTACCCACTTTTCCCACATTTAAAGAATTTAAATAGACAAAATCACGTTTTTCATATGAAATGTGCAATGAACACACTCCTCTGACTCAGAGCAGATAGTCTGAATCCTGTACATGTATGATTGCGTAAAATATTCAAATCATGCACAGGAAAACTTGGTGTGATCACAGATGTTGTAAAAATAGCATATAAAAACGATATTTTTCTCCAATAAATCATCAAATAAGTGTTTTTTTCTTCGTGTACAGATCATGCCAAAACCCTGCAAATGATATAAAACACTATTTCTATCATTTCTTAAAGATAAATACGATATATTCACCACTTTGTGAGACTGTGAGTAGCAATACTGTGGGCGCCATCATGTTATTTGAAGTATCTATGGGTGGTTGCTAGGATCATTGTCTAAGTCACGTGGGCCTCTGACATCACAGGTCATGTGACCAGCAGACCACGTGACCCTCCATTGTTTGGAAACAGACTGTTTCCATTCAATACAAACTGTTTTCGTGTGGATTAAAGAAGGATTGAGATCATTTTTGCATAAATTAATACAGAACTGCACAGATATTATTTTTTTCTGAATTTCAAAAAACTAAAATCTGTGTTCAAATATCAAATGCGCATTGAATAATGCTATTTTCTTTCACGTTATCTTGATTCAATATCAATAAGATGCCATTTATAGGCATGTTGCCCCAAAACGGCACACCTAATTGTCAGGCTAAAAGGTAAAAGTCATGTTCATGCATGATTTAGCCATTTTCTCCACGAATATATCATTTAAATCTATAAATGAAGTAGTTATAATATGGATCCCAAAAGAACTTCAATCTTTTGATATGAAATACGCAATGAGCACACTGTTCCAATTCAGAATAGATAGTCTGAACCCTGTACATGTATGATTGAGTAAAATATATCATTTAAATTGACAAATGAAGTAATTATAATATGGATCCCAAAAGAACTTCAGTCTTTTGATATGAAATACGCAATGAGCACACTGTTCCAATTCAGAACAGATAGTCTGAACCCTGTACATGTATGATTGAGTAAAATATTCAAATCATGCACAAGAAAACTTGGTGTGATCACAGATCTTCGAAAAAGTACATATAAAAACAATGTTTTTCTCCAATAAATTACTGAATAAATGGGGTTTTTTCGTGTACAGATCATGCTTAAACTCTGCAAATGATATAAAACACTATTTCTACAATGTTTCAAAGATAAATACGATATATTTACCACTTTGTGAGACTGTGAAGAGCAATACTGTGAACGCCATCATGTTATTTGTTGTATCTATGGGTGGTTGCTAGGTTCATTGTCTATTGTCTAAGTCACGTGGGCCTCTGACATCACAGGTCACGTGACTAGCAGACCACGTGATCATCCATTGTTTGGACACTTTTTGCTCTGGATATTGACTGTTTTTGTGTAAATTAAATAAGGACTGGTCTATTTTTTTAATAAATTTAAACGGGAATGCTTAGAAATTAGGTTTTTTTCATCTTCTATTAACTAATGATTGTTTTCAAATGGCAGATGCGTATTGAATACAGATGTGAATATTAAAAATACGGCATTTATATAACTGTTGCCCCAAAATGGCTAACCTAATTGTCATGCCAAAAGGTAACAGTAAGAACTTGGCTTTCTCTCCTGCATCTTCTTTTTGCGTTTTTATCTTGTTTTTTTGGAGGAGGGCTTCTCGGGTTCCCTGGCAAAATAAAACAAAAGCCTACGGCACCTGGTATTCCCAGGCGGTCACCCATCCAAGTACTGACCAGGCCCGATGTTGCTTAACTTCGGTGATCAGACGAGAACCGGTGTGTTCAACATGGTATGGCCGTAGCCATGAACTATCTGTTCAAGAATCATCAAAACACAAAAAGGGGATAGTGGTCTATGTGTAAATCTCAATAGATTTCACATTGAAATCTCACTCAAATTGATAAAATAGATTAATGTATTCAAATGGCATATCATATGTGTCCAAGATTTACCCACTTTTCCCACATTTAAAGAATTTAAATAGACAAAATCACGTTTTTCATATGAAATGTGCAATGAACACACTCCTCTGACTCAGAGCAGATAGTCTGAATCCTGTACATGTATGATTGCGTAAAATATTCAAATCATGCACAGGAAAACTTGGTGTGATCACAGATGTTGTAAAAATAGCATATAAAAACGATATTTTTCTCCAATAAATCATCAAATAAGTGTTTTTTTCTTCGTGTACAGATCATGCCAAAACCCTGCAAATGATATAAAACACTATTTCTATCATTTCTTAAAGATAAATACGATATATTCACCACTTTGTGAGACTGTGAGTAGCAATACTGTGGGCGCCATCATGTTATTTGAAGTATCTATGGGTGGTTGCTAGGATCATTGTCTAAGTCACGTGGGCCTCTGACATCACAGGTCATGTGACCAGCAGACCACGTGACCCTCCATTGTTTGGAAACAGACTGTTTCCATTCAATACAAACTGTTTTCGTGTGGATTAAAGAAGGATTGAGATCATTTTTGCATAAATTAATACAGAACTGCACAGATATTATTTTTTTCTGAATTTCAAAAAACTAAAATCTGTGTTCAAATATCAAATGCGCATTGAATAATGCTATTTTCTTTCACGTTATCTTGATTCAATATCAATAAGATGCCATTTATAGGCATGTTGCCCCAAAACGGTACACCTAATTGTCAGGCTAAAAGGTAAAAGTCATGTTCATGCATGATTTAGCCATTTTCTCCACGAATATATCATTTAAATCTATAAATGAAGTAGTTATAATATGGATCCCAAAAGAACTTCAATCTTTTGATATGAAATACGCAATGAGCACACTGTTCCAATTCAGAATAGATAGTCTGAACCCTGTACATGTATGATTGAGTAAAATATATCATTTAAATTGACAAATGAAGTAATTATAATATGGATCCCAAAAGAACTTCAGTCTTTTGATATGAAATACGCAATGAGCACACTGTTCCAATTCAGAATAGATAGTCTGAACCCTGTACATGTATGATTGAGTAAAATATATCATTTAAATTGACAAATGAAGTAATTATAATATGGATCCCAAAAGAACTTCAGTCTTTTGATATGAAATACGCAATGAGCACACTGTTCCAATTCAGAATAGATAGTCTGAACCCTGTACATGTATGATTGAGTAAAATATATCATTTAAATTGACAAATGAAGTAATTATAATATGGATCCCAAAAGAACTTCAGTCTTTTGATATGAAATACGCAATGAGCACACTGTTCCAATTCAGAACAGATAGTCTGAACCCTGTACATGTATGATTGAGTAAAATATTCAAATCATGCACAAGAAAACTTGGTGTGATCACAGATCTTCGAAAAAGTACATATAAAAACAATGTTTTTCTCCAATAAATTACTGAATAAATGGGGTTTTTTCGTGTACAGATCATGCTTAAACTCTGCAAATGATATAAAACACTATTTCTACAATGTTTCAAAGATAAATACGATATATTTACCACTTTGTGAGACTGTGAAGAGCAATACTGTGAACGCCATCATGTTATTTGTTGTATCTATGGGTGGTTGCTAGGTTCATTGTCTATTGTCTAAGTCACGTGGGCCTCTGACATCACAGGTCACGTGACTAGCAGACCACGTGATCATCCATTGTTTGGACACTTTTTGCTCTGGATATTGACTGTTTTTGTGTAAATTAAATAAGGACTGGTCTATTTTTTTAATAAATTTAAACGGGAATGCTTAGAAATTAGGTTTTTTTCATCTTCTATTAACTAATGATTGTTTTCAAATGGCAGATGCGTATTGAATACAGATGTGAATATTAAAAATACGGCATTTATATAACTGTTGCCCCAAAATGGCTAACCTAATTGTCATGCCAAAAGGTAACAGTAAGAACTTGGCTTTCTCTCCTGCATCTTCTTTTTGCGTTTTTATCTTGTTTTTTTGGAGGAGGGCTTCTCGGGTTCCCTGGCAAAATAAAACAAAAGCCTACGGCACCTGGTATTCCCAGGCGGTCACCCATCCAAGTACTGACCAGGCCCGATGTTGCTTAACTTCGGTGATCAGACGAGAACCGGTGTGTTCAACATGGTATGGCCGTAGCCATGAACTATCTGTTCAAGAATCATCAAAACACAAAAAGGGGATAGTGGTCTATGTGTAAATCTCAATAGATTTCACATTGAAATCTCACTCAAATTGATAAAATAGATTAATGTATTCAAATGGCATATCATATGTGTCCAAGATTTACCCACTTTTCCCACATTTAAAGAATTTAAATAGACAAAATCACGTTTTTCATATGAAATGTGCAATGAACACACTCCTCTGACTCAGAGCAGATAGTCTGAATCCTGTACATGTATGATTGCGTAAAATATTCAAATCATGCACAGGAAAACTTGGTGTGATCACAGATGTTGTAAAAATAGCATATAAAAACGATATTTTTCTCCAATAAATCATCAAATAAGTGTTTTTTTCTTCGTGTACAGATCATGCCAAAACCCTGCAAATGATATAAAACACTATTTCTATCATTTCTTAAAGATAAATACGATATATTCACCACTTTGTGAGACTGTGAGTAGCAATACTGTGGGCGCCATCATGTTATTTGAAGTATCTATGGGTGGTTGCTAGGATCATTGTCTAAGTCACGTGGGCCTCTGACATCACAGGTCATGTGACCAGCAGACCACGTGACCCTCCATTGTTTGGAAACAGACTGTTTCCATTCAATACAAACTGTTTTCGTGTGGATTAAAGAAGGATTGAGATCATTTTTGCATAAATTAATACAGAACTGCACAGATATTATTTTTTTCTGAATTTCAAAAAACTAAAATCTGTGTTCAAATATCAAATGCGCATTGAATAATGCTATTTTCTTTCACGTTATCTTGATTCAATATCAATAAGATGCCATTTATAGGCATGTTGCCCCAAAACGGTACACCTAATTGTCAGGCTAAAAGGTAAAAGTCATGTTCATGCATGATTTAGCCATTTTCTCCACGAATATATCATTTAAATCTATAAATGAAGTAGTTATAATATGGATCCCAAAAGAACTTCAATCTTTTGATATGAAATACGCAATGAGCACACTGTTCCAATTCAGAATAGATAGTCTGAACCCTGTACATGTATGATTGAGTAAAATATATCATTTAAATTGACAAATGAAGTAATTATAATATGGATCCCAAAAGAACTTCAGTCTTTTGATATGAAATACGCAATGAGCACACTGTTCCAATTCAGAATAGATAGTCTGAACCCTGTACATGTATGATTGAGTAAAATATATCATTTAAATTGACAAATGAAGTAATTATAATATGGATCCCAAAAGAACTTCAGTCTTTTGATATGAAATACGCAATGAGCACACTGTTCCAATTCAGAATAGATAGTCTGAACCCTGTACATGTATGATTGAGTAAAATATATCATTTAAATTGACAAATGAAGTAATTATAATATGGATCCCAAAAGAACTTCAGTCTTTTGATATGAAATACGCAATGAGCACACTGTTCCAATTCAGAACAGATAGTCTGAACCCTGTACATGTATGATTGAGTAAAATATTCAAATCATGCACAAGAAAACTTGGTGTGATCACAGATCTTCGAAAAAGTACATATAAAAACAATGTTTTTCTCCAATAAATTACTGAATAAATGGGGTTTTTTCGTGTACAGATCATGCTTAAACTCTGCAAATGATATAAAACACTATTTCTACAATGTTTCAAAGATAAATACGATATATTTACCACTTTGTGAGACTGTGAAGAGCAATACTGTGAACGCCATCATGTTATTTGTTGTATCTATGGGTGGTTGCTAGGTTCATTGTCTATTGTCTAAGTCACGTGGGCCTCTGACATCACAGGTCACGTGACTAGCAGACCACGTGATCATCCATTGTTTGGACACTTTTTGCTCTGGATATTGACTGTTTTTGTGTAAATTAAATAAGGACTGGTCTATTTTTTTAATAAATTTAAACGGGAATGCTTAGAAATTAGGTTTTTTTCATCTTCTATTAACTAATGATTGTTTTCAAATGGCAGATGCGTATTGAATACAGATGTGAATATTAAAAATACGGCATTTATATAACTGTTGCCCCAAAATGGCTAACCTAATTGTCATGCCAAAAGGTAACAGTAAGAACTTGGCTTTCTCTCCTGCATCTTCTTTTTGCGTTTTTATCTTGTTTTTTTGGAGGAGGGCTTCTCGGGTTCCCTGGCAAAATAAAACAAAAGCCTACGGCACCTGGTATTCCCAGGCGGTCACCCATCCAAGTACTGACCAGGCCCGATGTTGCTTAACTTCGGTGATCAGACGAGAACCGGTGTGTTCAACATGGTATGGCCGTAGCCATGAACTATCTGTTCAAGAATCATCAAAACACAAAAAGGGGATAGTGGTCTATGTGTAAATCTCAATAGATTTCACATTGAAATCTCACTCAAATTGATAAAATAGATTAATGTATTCAAATGGCATATCATATGTGTCCAAGATTTACCCACTTTTCCCACATTTAAAGAATTTAAATAGACAAAATCACGTTTTTCATATGAAATGTGCAATGAACACACTCCTCTGACTCAGAGCAGATAGTCTGAATCCTGTACATGTATGATTGCGTAAAATATTCAAATCATGCACAGGAAAACTTGGTGTGATCACAGATGTTGTAAAAATAGCATATAAAAACGATATTTTTCTCCAATAAATCATCAAATAAGTGTTTTTTTCTTCGTGTACAGATCATGCCAAAACCCTGCAAATGATATAAAACACTATTTCTATCATTTCTTAAAGATAAATACGATATATTCACCACTTTGTGAGACTGTGAGTAGCAATACTGTGGGCGCCATCATGTTATTTGAAGTATCTATGGGTGGTTGCTAGGATCATTGTCTAAGTCACGTGGGCCTCTGACATCACAGGTCATGTGACCAGCAGACCACGTGACCCTCCATTGTTTGGAAACAGACTGTTTCCATTCAATACAAACTGTTTTCGTGTGGATTAAAGAAGGATTGAGATCATTTTTGCATAAATTAATACAGAACTGCACAGATATTATTTTTTTCTGAATTTCAAAAAACTAAAATCTGTGTTCAAATATCAAATGCGCATTGAATAATGCTATTTTCTTTCACGTTATCTTGATTCAATATCAATAAGATGCCATTTATAGGCATGTTGCCCCAAAACGGTACACCTAATTGTCAGGCTAAAAGGTAAAAGTCATGTTCATGCATGATTTAGCCATTTTCTCCACGAATATATCATTTAAATCTATAAATGAAGTAGTTATAATATGGATCCCAAAAGAACTTCAATCTTTTGATATGAAATACGCAATGAGCACACTGTTCCAATTCAGAATAGATAGTCTGAACCCTGTACATGTATGATTGAGTAAAATATATCATTTAAATTGACAAATGAAGTAATTATAATATGGATCCCAAAAGAACTTCAGTCTTTTGATATGAAATACGCAATGAGCACACTGTTCCAATTCAGAATAGATAGTCTGAACCCTGTACATGTATGATTGAGTAAAATATATCATTTAAATTGACAAATGAAGTAATTATAATATGGATCCCAAAAGAACTTCAGTCTTTTGATATGAAATACGCAATGAGCACACTGTTCCAATTCAGAATAGATAGTCTGAACCCTGTACATGTATGATTGAGTAAAATATATCATTTAAATTGACAAATGAAGTAATTATAATATGGATCCCAAAAGAACTTCAGTCTTTTGATATGAAATACGCAATGAGCACACTGTTCCAATTCAGAACAGATAGTCTGAACCCTGTACATGTATGATTGAGTAAAATATTCAAATCATGCACAAGAAAACTTGGTGTGATCACAGATCTTCGAAAAAGTACATATAAAAACAATGTTTTTCTCCAATAAATTACTGAATAAATGGGGTTTTTTCGTGTACAGATCATGCTTAAACTCTGCAAATGATATAAAACACTATTTCTACAATGTTTCAAAGATAAATACGATATATTTACCACTTTGTGAGACTGTGAAGAGCAATACTGTGAACGCCATCATGTTATTTGTTGTATCTATGGGTGGTTGCTAGGTTCATTGTCTATTGTCTAAGTCACGTGGGCCTCTGACATCACAGGTCACGTGACTAGCAGACCACGTGATCATCCATTGTTTGGACACTTTTTGCTCTGGATATTGACTGTTTTTGTGTAAATTAAATAAGGACTGGTCTATTTTTTTAATAAATTTAAACGGGAATGCTTAGAAATTAGGTTTTTTTCATCTTCTATTAACTAATGATTGTTTTCAAATGGCAGATGCGTATTGAATACAGATGTGAATATTAAAAATACGGCATTTATATAACTGTTGCCCCAAAATGGCTAACCTAATTGTCATGCCAAAAGGTAACAGTAAGAACTTGGCTTTCTCTCCTGCATCTTCTTTTTGCGTTTTTATCTTGTTTTTTTGGAGGAGGGCTTCTCGGGTTCCCTGGCAAAATAAAACAAAAGCCTACGGCACCTGGTATTCCCAGGCGGTCACCCATCCAAGTACTGACCAGGCCCGATGTTGCTTAACTTCGGTGATCAGACGAGAACCGGTGTGTTCAACATGGTATGGCCGTAGCCATGAACTATCTGTTCAAGAATCATCAAAACACAAAAAGGGGATAGTGGTCTATGTGTAAATCTCAATAGATTTCACATTGAAATCTCACTCAAATTGATAAAATAGATTAATGTATTCAAATGGCATATCATATGTGTCCAAGATTTACCCACTTTTCCCACATTTAAAGAATTTAAATAGACAAAATCACGTTTTTCATATGAAATGTGCAATGAACACACTCCTCTGACTCAGAGCAGATAGTCTGAATCCTGTACATGTATGATTGCGTAAAATATTCAAATCATGCACAGGAAAACTTGGTGTGATCACAGATGTTGTAAAAATAGCATATAAAAACGATATTTTTCTCCAATAAATCATCAAATAAGTGTTTTTTTCTTCGTGTACAGATCATGCCAAAACCCTGCAAATGATATAAAACACTATTTCTATCATTTCTTAAAGATAAATACGATATATTCACCACTTTGTGAGACTGTGAGTAGCAATACTGTGGGCGCCATCATGTTATTTGAAGTATCTATGGGTGGTTGCTAGGATCATTGTCTAAGTCACGTGGGCCTCTGACATCACAGGTCATGTGACCAGCAGACCACGTGACCCTCCATTGTTTGGAAACAGACTGTTTCCATTCAATACAAACTGTTTTCGTGTGGATTAAAGAAGGATTGAGATCATTTTTGCATAAATTAATACAGAACTGCACAGATATTATTTTTTTCTGAATTTCAAAAAACTAAAATCTGTGTTCAAATATCAAATGCGCATTGAATAATGCTATTTTCTTTCACGTTATCTTGATTCAATATCAATAAGATGCCATTTATAGGCATGTTGCCCCAAAACGGTACACCTAATTGTCAGGCTAAAAGGTAAAAGTCATGTTCATGCATGATTTAGCCATTTTCTCCACGAATATATCATTTAAATCTATAAATGAAGTAGTTATAATATGGATCCCAAAAGAACTTCAATCTTTTGATATGAAATACGCAATGAGCACACTGTTCCAATTCAGAATAGATAGTCTGAACCCTGTACATGTATGATTGAGTAAAATATATCATTTAAATTGACAAATGAAGTAATTATAATATGGATCCCAAAAGAACTTCAGTCTTTTGATATGAAATACGCAATGAGCACACTGTTCCAATTCAGAATAGATAGTCTGAACCCTGTACATGTATGATTGAGTAAAATATATCATTTAAATTGACAAATGAAGTAATTATAATATGGATCCCAAAAGAACTTCAGTCTTTTGATATGAAATACGCAATGAGCACACTGTTCCAATTCAGAATAGATAGTCTGAACCCTGTACATGTATGATTGAGTAAAATATATCATTTAAATTGACAAATGAAGTAATTATAATATGGATCCCAAAAGAACTTCAGTCTTTTGATATGAAATACGCAATGAGCACACTGTTCCAATTCAGAACAGATAGTCTGAACCCTGTACATGTATGATTGAGTAAAATATTCAAATCATGCACAAGAAAACTTGGTGTGATCACAGATCTTCGAAAAAGTACATATAAAAACAATGTTTTTCTCCAATAAATTACTGAATAAATGGGGTTTTTTCGTGTACAGATCATGCTTAAACTCTGCAAATGATATAAAACACTATTTCTACAATGTTTCAAAGATAAATACGATATATTTACCACTTTGTGAGACTGTGAAGAGCAATACTGTGAACGCCATCATGTTATTTGTTGTATCTATGGGTGGTTGCTAGGTTCATTGTCTATTGTCTAAGTCACGTGGGCCTCTGACATCACAGGTCACGTGACTAGCAGACCACGTGATCATCCATTGTTTGGACACTTTTTGCTCTGGATATTGACTGTTTTTGTGTAAATTAAATAAGGACTGGTCTATTTTTTTAATAAATTTAAACGGGAATGCTTAGAAATTAGGTTTTTTTCATCTTCTATTAACTAATGATTGTTTTCAAATGGCAGATGCGTATTGAATACAGATGTGAATATTAAAAATACGGCATTTATATAACTGTTGCCCCAAAATGGCTAACCTAATTGTCATGCCAAAAGGTAACAGTAAGAACTTGGCTTTCTCTCCTGCATCTTCTTTTTGCGTTTTTATCTTGTTTTTTTGGAGGAGGGCTTCTCGGGTTCCCTGGCAAAATAAAACAAAAGCCTACGGCACCTGGTATTCCCAGGCGGTCACCCATCCAAGTACTGACCAGGCCCGATGTTGCTTAACTTCGGTGATCAGACGAGAACCGGTGTGTTCAACATGGTATGGCCGTAGCCATGAACTATCTGTTCAAGAATCATCAAAACACAAAAAGGGGATAGTGGTCTATGTGTAAATCTCAATAGATTTCACATTGAAATCTCACTCAAATTGATAAAATAGATTAATGTATTCAAATGGCATATCATATGTGTCCAAGATTTACCCACTTTTCCCACATTTAAAGAATTTAAATAGACAAAATCACGTTTTTCATATGAAATGTGCAATGAACACACTCCTCTGACTCAGAGCAGATAGTCTGAATCCTGTACATGTATGATTGCGTAAAATATTCAAATCATGCACAGGAAAACTTGGTGTGATCACAGATGTTGTAAAAATAGCATATAAAAACGATATTTTTCTCCAATAAATCATCAAATAAGTGTTTTTTTCTTCGTGTACAGATCATGCCAAAACCCTGCAAATGATATAAAACACTATTTCTATCATTTCTTAAAGATAAATACGATATATTCACCACTTTGTGAGACTGTGAGTAGCAATACTGTGGGCGCCATCATGTTATTTGAAGTATCTATGGGTGGTTGCTAGGATCATTGTCTAAGTCACGTGGGCCTCTGACATCACAGGTCATGTGACCAGCAGACCACGTGACCCTCCATTGTTTGGAAACAGACTGTTTCCATTCAATACAAACTGTTTTCGTGTGGATTAAAGAAGGATTGAGATCATTTTTGCATAAATTAATACAGAACTGCACAGATATTATTTTTTTCTGAATTTCAAAAAACTAAAATCTGTGTTCAAATATCAAATGCGCATTGAATAATGCTATTTTCTTTCACGTTATCTTGATTCAATATCAATAAGATGCCATTTATAGGCATGTTGCCCCAAAACGGCACACCTAATTGTCAGGCTAAAAGGTAAAAGTCATGTTCATGCATGATTTAGCCATTTTCTCCACGAATATATCATTTAAATCTATAAATGAAGTAGTTATAATATGGATCCAGCAGGATCCTCCGACAAACTTCCCATAGCATCATTCAATAAAGATTTGCATACCAAGCATGCAGTTCCTCCTGTAGGTGGTCACTACATTAAGATCAATGCCGGTGGGCACAGGGGCAAAAACCCTGATAGTGCACAACTGCACCTTGTGGTTGTCATGAATGCCAAATATTTAGCTCCAGATCATCGTTCATTGATTCAAATTTCTTGCCT
>OX439012.1:35137671-35383981 GCA_949316495.1 Amphiduros pacificus | reverse complement strand
TATCCTGTCCTGTCCTAACCCTTTCCTATCCTGTCCTATCCTAACCCTTTCCTATCCTGTCCTATCCTAACCCTTTCCTATCCTGTCCTATCCTAACCCTTTCCTATCCTGTCCTATCCTAACCCTTTCCTATCCTGTCCTATCCTAACCCTTTCCTATCCTGTCCTATCCTGTCCTATCCTAACCCTTTCCTATCCTGTCCTATCCTAACCCTTTCCTATCCTGTCCTATCCTAACCCTTTCCTATCCTGTCCTATCCTGTCCTATCCTAACCCTTTCCTATCCTGTCCTATCCTAACCCTTTCCTATCCTGTCCTATCCTAACCCTTTCCTATCCTGTCCTATCCTAACCCTTTCCTATCCTGTCCTGTCCTAACCCTTTCCTATCCTGTCCTATCCTAACCCTTTCCTATCCTGTCCTATCCTAACCCTTTCCTATCCTGTCCCTTTCCTATCCTGTCCTATCCTAACCCTTTCCTATCCTGTCCTATCCTGTCCTATCCTAACCCTTTCCTATCCTGTCCTATCCTAACCCTTTCCTATCCTGTCCTATCCTAACCCTTTCCTATCCTGTCCTATCCTAACCCTTTCCTATCCTGTCCTATCCTAACCCTTTCCTATCCTGTCCTATCCTAACCCTTTCCTATCCTGTCCTATCCTAACCCTTTCCTATCCTGTCCTATCCTAACCCTTTCCTATCCTGTCCTATCCTAACCCTTTCCTATCCTGTCCTATCCTAACCCTTTCCTATCCTGTCCTATCCTGTCCTATCCTAGCCTTTCCTATCCTGTCCTATCCTAACCCTTTCCTATCCTGTCCTATCCTAACCCTTTCCTATCCTGTCCTATCCTAACCCTTTCCTATCCTGTCCTATCCTAACCCTTTCCTATACTGTCCTATCCTAACCCTTTCCTATCCTGTCTATCCTGTCCTATCCTAACCCTTTCCTATCCTGTCCTAGTCCTAACCCTTTCCTATCCTGTCCTATCCTAACCCTTTCCTATCCTGTCCTATCCTAACCCTTTCCTATCCTGTCCTGTCCTAACCCTTTCCTATCCTGTCCTATCCTAACCCTTTCCTATCCTGTCCTTTCCTAACCCTTTCCTATCCTGTCCTATCCTAACCCTTTCCTATCCTGTCCTATCCTAACCCTTTCCTATCCTGTCCTATCCTAACCCTTTCCTATCCTGTCCTATCCTGTCCTATCCTAACCCTTTCCTATCCTGTCCTATCCTAACCCTTTCCTATCCTGTCCTATCCTAACCCTTTCCTATCCTGTCCTATCCTGTCCTATCCTAACCCTTTCCTATCCTGTCCTATCCTAACCCTTTCCTATCCTGTCCTATCCTAACCCTTTCCTATCCTGTCCTGTCCTTACCCTTTCCTATCCTGTCCTATCCTAACCCTTTCCTATCCTGTCCTATCCTAACCCTTTCCTATCCTGTCCTATCCTAACCCTTTCCTATCCTGTCCTATCCTAACCCTTTCCTATCCTGTCCTATCCTAACCCTTTCCTATCCTGTCCTATCCTAACCCTTTCCTATCCTGTCCTATCCTAACCCTTTCCTATCCTGTCCTATCCTAACCCTTTCCTATCCTGTCCTGTCCTAACCCTTTCCTATCCTGTCCTATCCTAACCCTTTCCTATCCTGTCCTATCCTAACCCTTTCCTATCCTGTCCTATCCTAACCCTTTCCTATCCTGTCCTATCCTAACCCTTTCCTATCCTGTCCTATCCTAACCCTTTCCTATCCTGTCCTATCCTGTCCTATCCTAACCCTTTCCTATCCTGTCCTATCCTCACCCTTTCCTATCCTGTCCTATCCTAACCCTTTCCTATCCTGTCCTGTCCTAACCCTTTCCTATCCTGTCCTGTCCTAACCCTTTCCTATCCTGTCCTATCCTAACCCTTTCCTATCCTGTCCTTTCCTAACCCTTTCCTATCCTGTCCTATCCTAACCCTTTCCTATCCTGTCCTATCCTAACCCTTTCCTATCCTGTCCTATCCTAACCCTTTCCTATCCTGTCCTATCCTGTCCTATCCTAACCCTTTCCTATCCTGTCCTATCCTAACCCTTTCCTATCCTGTCCTATCCTAACCCTTTCCTATCCTGTCCTATCCTAACCCTTTCCTATCCTGTCCTATCCTAACCCTTTCCTATCCTGTCCTATCCTGTCCTATCCTAACCCTTTCCTATCCTGTCCTATCCTAACCCTTTCCTATCCTGTCCTATCCTAACCCTTTCCTATCCTGTCCTGTCCTTACCCTTTCCTATCCTGTCCTATCCTAACCCTTTCCTATCCTGTCCTATCCTAACCCTTTCCTATCCTGTCCTATCCTAACCCTTTCCTATCCTGTCCTATCCTAACCCTTTCCTATCCTGTCCTATCCTAACCCTTTCCTATCCTGTCCTATCCTGTCCTATCCTAACCCTTTCCTATCCTGTCCTATCCTAACCCTTTCCTATCCTGTCCTATCCTAACCCTTTCCTATCCTGTCCTGTCCTAACCCTTTCCTATCCTGTCCTATCCTAACCCTTTCCTATCCTGTCCTATCCTAACCCTTTCCTATCCTGTCCTATCCTAACCCTTTCCTATCCTGTCCTATCCTAACCCTTTCCTATCCTGTCCTATCCTAACCCTTTCCTATCCTGTCCTATCCTGTCCTATCCTAACCCTTTCCTATCCTGTCCTATCCTAACCCTTTCTATCCTGTCCTATCCTGTCCTATCCTAACCCTTTCCTATCCTGTCCTATCCTAACCCTTTCCTATCCTGTCCTATCCTAACCCTTTCCTATCCTGTCCTATCCTAACCCTTTCCTATCCTGTCCTATCCTAACCCTTTTCTATCCTGTCCTATCCTAACCCTTTCCTATCCTGTCCTATCCTGTCCTATCCTAACCCTTTCCTATCCTGTCCTGTCCTAACCCTTTCCTATCCTGTCCTATCCTAACCCTTTCCTATCCTGTCCTATCCTAACCCTTTCCTATCCTGTCCTGTCCTAACCCTTTCCTATCCTGTCCTATCCTAACCCTTTCCTATCCTGTCCTATCCTAACCCTTTCCTATCCTGTCCTATCCTAACCCTTTCCTATCCTGTCCTATCCTAACCCTTTCCTATCCTGTCCTATCCTAACCCTTTCCTATCCTGTCCTATCCTAACCCTTTCCTAACCCTTTCCTATCCTGTCCTATCCTAACCCTTTCCTATCCTGTCCTATCCTAACCCTTTCCTATCCTGTCCTATCCTGTCCTATCCTAACCCTTTCCTATCCTGTCCTATCCTAACCCTTTCCTATCCTGTCCTATCCTACCCTTTCCTATCCTGTCCTGTCCTTACCCTTTCCTATCCTGTCCTATCCTAACCCTTTCCTATCCTGTCCTATACTAACCCTTTCCTATCCTGTCCTATCCTAACCCTTTCCTATCCTGTCCTATCCTAACCTTTCCTATCTGTCTATCTAACCCTTTCCTATCCTGTCCTATCCTGTCCTATCCTAACCCTTTCCTATCCTGTCCTATCCTAACCCTTTCCTATCCTGTCCTAACCCTTTCCTATCCTGTCCTATCCTAACCCTTTCCTATCCTGTCCTATCCTAACCCTTTCCTATCCTGTCCTATCCTAACCCTTTCCTATCCTGTCCTATCCTAACCCTTTCCTATCCTGTCCTATCCTAACCCTTTCCTATCCTGTCCTATCCTGTCCTATCCTAACCCTTTCCTATCCTGTCCTATCCTCACCCTTTCCTATCCTGTCCTATCCTAACCCTTTCCTATCCTGTCCTGTCCTAACCCTTTCCTATCCTGTCCTGTCCTAACCCTTTCCTATCCTGTCCTATCCTAACCCTTTCCTATCCTGTCCTTTCCTAACCCTTTCCTATCCTGTCCTATCCTAACCCTTTCCTATCCTGTCCTATCCTAACCCTTTCCTATCCTGTCCTATCCTAGCCCTTTCCTATCCTGTCCTATCCTGTCCTATCCTAACCCTTTCCTATCCTGTCCTATCCTAACCCTTTCCTATCCTGTCCTATCCTGTCCTATCCTAACCCTTTCCTATCCTGTCCTATCCTAACCCTTTCCTATCCTGTCCTATCCTAACCCTTTCCTATCCTGTCCTATCCTAACCCTTTCCTATCCTGTCCTATCCTAACCCTTTCCTATCCTGTCCTATCCTAACCCTTTCCTATCCTGTCCTATCCTGTCCTATCCTAACCCTTTCCTATCCTGTCCTATCCTGTCCTATCCTAACCCTTTCCTATCCTGTCCTATCCTAACCCTTTCCTATCCTGTCCTATCCTAACCCTTTCCTATCCTGTCCTGTCCTAACCCTTTCCTATCCTGTCCTATCCTAACCCTTTCCTATCCTGTCCTATCCTAACCCTTTCCTATCCTGTCCTATCCTAACCCTTTCCTATCCTGTCCTATCCTAACCCTTTCCTATCCTGTCCTATCCTAACCCTTTCCTATCCTGTCCTATCCTGTCCTATCCTAAACCTTTCCTATCCTGTCCTATCCTGTCCTATCCTAACCCTTTCCTATCCTGTCCTATCCTAACCCTTTCCTATCCTGTCCTATCCTGTCCTATCCTAACCCTTTCCTATCCTGTCCTATCCTAACCCTTTCCTATCCTGTCCTATCCTAACCCTTTCCTATCCTGTCCTATCCTAACCCTTTCCTATCCTGTCCTATCCTAACCCTTTCCTATCCTGTCCTATCCTAACCCTTTCCTATCCTGTCCTATCCTAACCCTTTCCTATCCTGTCCTATCCTAACCCTTTCTTATCCTGTCCTGTCCTAACCCTTTCCTATCCTGTCCTATCTTAACCCTTTCCTATCCTGTCCTATCCTAACCCTTTCCTATCCTGTCCTGTCCTAACCCTTTCCTATCCTGTCCTATCCAAACCCTTTCCTATCCTGTCCTATCTAAACCCTTTCCTATCCTGTCCTATCCTTTCCTATCCTAACCCTTTCCTATCCTGTCCTATCCTAACGCTTTCCTATCCTGTCCTATCCTAACCCTTTCCTATTCTGTCCTATCCTAACCCTTTCTTATCCTAACCCTTTCCTATCCTAACCCTATCCTATCCTATCCCTATTCTATCCTATCCTATCCTATCCCTTTCCTATCCTAACCCTTTCCTATCCTAACCCTATCCTATCCTATCCTAACCCTATCCTATCCTTTCCTAACCCTTTTCTATCCTATCCTATCCTATGCTAACCCTTTCCTATCCTAACCCTTTCCTATCCTTTCCTATCCTTACCCTTTCCTATCCTGTCCTATCCTGTCCTATCCTGTCCTATCCTAACCCTTTCCTATCCTGTCCTGTCCTAACCCTTTCCTATCCTGTCCTATCCTTAACCTTTCCTATCCTGTCCTATCCTAACCCTTTCCTATCCTGTCCTATCCAAACCCTTTCCTATCCTTTCCTATCCAAAACCTTTCCTATCCTGTCCTATCCAAACCCTTTCCTATCCTGTCCTATCCTAACCCTTTCCTATCCTTTCCTATCCTAACTCTTTCCTATCCTATCCTGTCCTAACCCTTTCCTGCCCTGTCCTGTCCTAACCCTTTCCTATCCTGTCCTATCCTAACCCTTTCCTATCCTGTCCTATCCTAACCCTTTCCTATCCTGTCCTATCCTGTCCTATTCTGTCCTATCCTAACCCTTTCCTATCCTGTCCTGTCCTAACCCTTTCCTGTCCTGTCCTAACCCTTTCCTATCCTGTCCTATCCTAACCCTTTCCTATCCTTTCCTGTCCTAACCCTTTCCTGCCCTGTCCTGTCCTAACCCTTTCCTATCCTGTCCTATCCTAACCCTTTCCTATCCTGTCCTATCCTAACCCTTTCCTATCCTGTCCTATCCTAACCCTTTCCTATCCTGTCATGTCCTAACCCTTTCCTATCCTGTCCTATCCTAACCCTTTCCTATCCTGTCCTATCCTAACCCTTTCCTATCCTGTCCTATCCTAACCCTTTCCTATCCTGTCCTATCCTAACCCTTTCCTATCCTGTCCTATCCTAACCCTTTCCTATCCTGTCCTATCCTGTCCTATCCTAAACCTTTCCTATCCTGTCCTATCCTGTCCTATCCTAACCCTTTCCTATCCTGTCCTATCCTAACCCTTTCCTATCCTGTCCTATCCTGTCCTATCCTAACCCTTTCCTATCCTGTCCTATCCTAACCCTTTCCTATCCTGTCCTATCCTAACCCTTTCCTATCCTGTCCTATCCTAACCCTTTCCTATCCTGTCCTATCCTAACCCTTTCCTATCCTGTCCTATCCTAACCCTTTCCTATCCTGTCCTATCCTAACCCTTTCCTATCCTGTCCTATCCTAACCCTTTCTTATCCTGTCCTATCCTAACCCTTTCCTATCCTGTCCTATCCTAACCCTTTCCTATCCTGTCCTATCCTAACCCTTTCCTATCCTGTCCTGTCCTAACCCTTTCCTATCCTGTCCTATCCAAACCCTTTCCTATCCTGTCCTATCTAAACCCTTTCCTATCCTGTCCTATCCTTTCCTATCCTAACCCTTTCCTATCCTGTCCTATCCTAACGCTTTCCTATCCTGTCCTATCCTAACCCTTTCCTATTCTGTCCTATCCTAACCCTTTCTTATCCTAACCCTTTCCTATCCTAACCCTATCCTATCCTATCCCTATTCTATCCTATCCTATCCTATCCCTTTCCTATCCTAACCCTTTCCTATCCTAACCCTATCCTATCCTATCCTAACCCTATCCTATCCTTTCCTAACCCTTTTCTATCCTATCCTATCCTATGCTAACCCTTTCCTATCCTAACCCTTTCCTATCCTTTCCTATCCTTACCCTTTCCTATCCTGTCCTATCCTGTCCTATCCTGTCCTATCCTAACCCTTTCCTATCCTGTCCTGTCCTAACCCTTTCCTATCCTGTCCTATCCTTAACCTTTCCTATCCTGTCCTATCCTAACCCTTTCCTATCCTGTCCTATCCAAACCCTTTCCTATCCTTTCCTATCCAAAACCTTTCCTATCCTGTCCTATCCAAACCCTTTCCTATCCTGTCCTATCCTAACCCTTTCCTATCCTTTCCTATCCTAACTCTTTCCTATCCTGTCCTGTCCTAACCCTTTCCTGCCCTGTCCTGTCCTAACCCTTTCCTATCCTGTCCTATCCTAACCCTTTCCTATCCTGTCCTATCCTAACCCTTTCCTATCCTGTCCTATCCTAACCCTTTCCTATCCTGTCCTATCCTGTCCTATTCTGTCCTATCCTAACCCTTTCCTATCCTGTCCTGTCCTAACCCTTTCCTGTCCTGTCCTAACCCTTTCCTATCCTTTCCTATCCTAACCCTTTCCTGCCCTGTCCTGTCCTAACCCTTTCCTATCCTGTCCTATCTTAACCCTTTCCTATCCTGTCCTATCCTAAGCCTTTCCTATCCTGTCCTATCCTAACCCTTTCCTATCCTGTCCTATCCTAACCCTTTCCTATCCTGTCCTATCCTAACCCTTTCCTATCCTGTCCTATCCTAACCCTTTCCTATCCTGTCCTATCCTGTTCTATCCTAACCCTTTCCTATCCTGTCCTATCCTAACCCTTTCCTATCCTGTCCTTTCCTGTCCTATCCTAACCCTTTCCTATCCTGTCCTATCCTAACCCTTTCCTATCCTGTCCTATCCTAACCCTTTCCTATCCTGTCCTATCCTAACCCTTTCCTATCCTGTCCTATCCTAACCCTTTCCTATCCTGTCCTATCCTAACCCTTTCCTAACCTGTCCTATCCTAACCCTTTCCTATCCTGTCCTATCCTCACCCTTTCCTATCCTGTCCTAGCCTAACCCTTTCCTATCCTGTCCTATCCTAACCCTTTCCTATCCTGTCCTATCCTAACTCTTTCCTATCCTGTCCTATCCTAACCCTTTCCTATCCTGTCCTATCCTGTCCTATCCTAAACCTTTCCTATCCTGTCCTATCCTGTCCTATCCTAACCCTTTCCTATCCTGTCCTATCCTAACCCTTTCCTATCCTGTCCTATCCTGTCCTATCCTAACCCTTTCCTATCCTGTCCTATCCTAACCCTTTCCTATCCTGTCCTATCCTAACCCTTTCCTATCCTGTCCTATCCTAACCCTTTCCTATCCTGTCCTATCCTAACCCTTTCCTATCCTGTCCTATCCTAACCCTTTCCTATCCTGTCCTATCCTAACCCTTTCCTATCCTGTCCTATCCTAACCCTTTCTTATCCTGTCCTGTCCTAACCCTTTCCTATCCTGTCCTATCTTAACCCTTTCCTATCCTGTCCTATCCTAACCCTTTCCTATCCTGTCCTGTCCTAACCCTTTCCTATCCTGTCCTATCCAAACCCTTTCCTATCCTGTCCTATCTAAACCCTTTCCTATCCTGTCCTATCCTTTCCTATCCTAACCCTTTCCTATCCTGTCCTATCCTAACGCTTTCCTATCCTGTCCTATCCTAACCCTTTCCTATTCTGTCCTATCCTAACCCTTTCTTATCCTAACCCTTTCCTATCCTAACCCTATCCTATCCTATCCCTATTCTATCCTATCCTATCCTATCCCTTTCCTATCCTAACCCTTTCCTATCCTAACCCTATCCTATCCTATCCTAACCCTATCCTATCCTTTCCTAACCCTTTTCTATCCTATCCTATCCTATGCTAACCCTTTCCTATCCTAACCCTTTCCTATCCTTTCCTATCCTTACCCTTTCCTATCCTGTCCTATCCTGTCCTATCCTGTCCTGTCCTAACCCTTTCCTATCCTGTCCTGTCCTAACCCTTTCCTATCCTGTCCTATCCTAACCCTTTCCTATCCTGTCCTATCCTAACCCTTTCCTATTCTGTCCTATCCTAACCCTTTCCTATCCTGTCCTATCCTAACCCTTTCCTATCCTGTCCTATCCTAACCCTTTCCTATCCTATCCTATCCTAACCCTTTCCTATCCTGTCCTATCCTAACGCTTTCCTATCCTGTCCTATCCTAACCCTTTCCTATTCTGTCCTATCCTAACCCTTTCTTATCCTAACCCTTTCCTATCCTAACCCTATCCTATCCTATCCCTATTCTATCCTATCCTATCCTATCCCTTTCCTATCCTAACCCTTTCCTATCCTAACCCTATCCTATCCTATCCTAACCCTATCCTATCCTTTCCTAACCCTTTTCTATCCTATCCTATCCTATCCTATGCTAACCCTTTCCTATCCTAACCCTTTCCTATCCTTTCCTATCCTTACCCTTTCCTATCCTGTCCTATCCTGTCCTATCCTGTCCTATCCTAACCCTTTCCTATCCTGTCCTGTCCTAACCCTTTCCTATCCTGTCCTATCCTTAACCTTTCCTATCCTGTCCTATCCTAACCCTTTCCTATCCTGTCCTATCCAAACCCTTTCCTATCCTTTCCTATCCAAAACCTTTCCTATCCTGTCCTATCCAAACCCTTTCCTATCCTGTCCTATCCTAACCCTTTCCTATCCTTTCCTATCCTAACTCTTTCCTATCCTGTCCTGTCCTAACCCTTTCCTGCCCTGTCCTGTCCTAACCCTTTCCTATCCTGTCCTATCCTAACCCTTTCCTATCCTGTCCTATCCTAACCCTTTCCTATCCTGTCCTATCCTGTCCTATTCTGTCCTATCCTAACCCTTTCCTATCCTGTCCTGTCCTAACCCTTTCCTGTCCTGTCCTAACCCTTTCCTATCCTGTCCTATCCTAACCCTTTCCTATCCTTTCCTGTCCTAACCCTTTCCTGCCCTGTCCTGTCCTAACCCTTTCCTATCCTGTCCTATCCTAACCCTTTCCTATCCTGTCCTATCCTAACCCTTTCCTATTCTGTCCTATCCTAACCCTTTCCTATCCTGTCCTATCCTAACCCTTTTCTATCCTGTCCTATCCTAACCCTTTCCTATCATATCCTATCCTAACCCTTTCCTATCCTGTCCTATCCTAACCCTTTCCTATCCTGTCCTGTCCTAACCCTTTCCTATCCTGTCCTATCCAAACCTTTTCCTATCCTGTCCTATCTAAACCCTTTCCTATCCTGTCCTATTCTTTCCTATCCTATCCCTTTCCTATCCTGTCCTATCCTAACCCTTTCCTATCCTGTCCTATCCTGTTCTATCCTAACCCTTTCCTATCCTGTCCTATCCTAACCCTTTCCTATCCTGTCCTATCCTAACCCTTTCCTATCCTGTCCTATCCTAACCCTTTCCTATCCTGTCCTATCCTGTCCTATCCTAACCCTTTCCTATCCTGTCCTATCCTAACCCTTTCCTATCCTGTCCTATCCTAACCCTTTCCTATCCTGTCCTATCCTAACCCTTTCCTATCCTGTCCTATCCTGTTCTATCCTAACCCTTTCCTATCCTGTCCTATCCTAACCCTTTCCTATCCTGTCCTATCCTAACCCTTTCCTATCCTGTCCTATCCTGTCCTATCCTAACCCTTTCCTATCCTGTCCTATCCTAACCCTTTCCTATCCTGTCCTATCCTAACCCTTTCCTATCCTGTCCTATCCGAACCCTTTCCTATCCTGTCCTATCCTAACCCTTTCCTATCCTGTCCTATCCTAACCCTTT
The DNA here is from genome assembly GCA_949316495.1 of Amphiduros pacificus. Classification (NCBI taxonomy): domain Eukaryota; kingdom Metazoa; phylum Annelida; class Polychaeta; order Phyllodocida; family Hesionidae; genus Amphiduros; species Amphiduros pacificus. The sequence continues at coordinate 35,373,402 of OX439012.1, read as the reverse complement.
CCTATCCTGTCCTATCCTAACCCTTTCCTATCCTGTCCTATCCTAACCCTTTCCTATCCTGTCCTAGCCTAACCCTTTCCTATCCTGTCCTATCCTAACCCTTTCCTATCCTGTCCTATCCTAACCCTTTCCTATCCTGTCCTATCCTAACCCTTTCCTATCCTGTCCTATCCTAAACCTTTCCTATCCTGTCCTATCCTGTCCTATCCTAACCCTTTCCTATCCTGTCCTATCCTAACCCTTTCCTATCCTGTCCTATCCTGTCCTATCCTAACCCTTTCCTATCCTGTCCTATCCTAACCCTTTCCTATCCTGTCCTATCCTAACCCTTTCCTATCCTGTCCTATCCTAACCCTTTCCTATCCTGTCCTATCCTAACCCTTTCCTATCCTGTCCTATCCTAACCCTTTCCTATCCTGTCCTATCCTAACCCTTTCTTATCCTGTCCTGTCCTAACCCTTTCCTATCCTGTGCTATCTTAACCCTTTCCTATCCTGTCCTATCCTTAACCCTTTCCTATCCTGTCCTGTCCTAACCCTTTCCTATCCTGTCCTATCCAAACCCTTTCCTATCCTGTCCTATCTAAACCCTTTCCTATCCTGTCCTATCCTTTCCTATCCTAACCCTTTCCTATCCTGTCCTATCCTAACGCTTTCCTATCCTGTCCTATCCTAACCCTTTCCTATCCTGTCCTATCCTGTCCTATCCTAAACCTTTCCTATCCTGTCCTATCCTGTCCTATCCTAACCCTTTTCTATCCTGTCCTATCCTAACCCTTTCCTATCCTGTCCTATCCTGTCCTATCCTAACCCTTTCCTATCCTGTCCTATCCTAACCCTTTCCTATCCTGTCCTATCCTAACCCTTTCCTATCCTGTCCTATCCTAACCCTTTCCTATCCTGTCCTATCCTAAGCCTTTCCTATCCTGTCCTATCCTAACCCTTTCCTATCCTGTCCTATCCTAACCCTTTCCTATCCTGTCCTATCCTAACCCTTTCTTATCCTGTCCTGTCCTAACCCTTTCCTATCATGTCCTATCTTAACCCTTTCCTATCCTGTCCTATCCTAACCCTTTCCTATCCTGTCCTGTCCTAACCCTTTCCTATCCTGTCCTATCCAAACCCTTTCCTATCCTGTCCTATCTAAACCCTTTCCTATCCTGTCTTATCCTTTCCTATCCTAACCCTTTCCTATCCTGTCCTATCCTAACGCTTTCCTATCCTGTCCTATCCTAACCCTTTCCTATTCTGTCCTATCCTAACCCTTTCTTATCCTAACCCTTTCCTATCCTAACCCTATCCTATCCTATCCCTATTCTATCCTATCCTATCCTATCCCTTTCCTATCCTAACCCTTTCCTATCCTAACCCTATCCTATCCTATCCTAACCCTATCCTATCCTTTCCTAACCCTTTTCTATCCTATCCTATCCTATCCTATGCTAACCCTTTCCTATCCTAACCCTTTCCTATCCTGTCCTATCCTTACCCTTTCCTATCCTGTCCTATCCTGTCCTATCCTGTCCTATCCTAACCCTTTCCTATCCTGTCCTGTCCTAACCCTTTCCTATCCTGTCCTATCCTTAACCTTTCCTATCCTGTCCTATCCTAACCCTTTCCTATCCTGTCCTATCAAAACCCTTTCCTATCCTTTCCTATCCAAAACCTTTCCTATCCTGTCCTATCCAAACCCTTTCCTATCCTGTCCTATCCTAACCCTTTCCTATCCTTTCCTATCCTAACTCTTTCATATCCTGTCCTGTCCTAACCTTTTCCTGCCCTGTCCTGTCCTAACCCTTTCCTATCCTGTCCTATCCTAACCCTTTCCTATCCTGTCCTATCCTAACCCTTTCCTATCCTGTCCTATCCTGTCCTATTCTGTCCTATCCTAACCCTTTCCTATCCTGTCCTGTCCTAACCCTTTCCTGTCCTGTCCTAACCCTTTCCTATCCTGTCCTATCCTAACCCTTTCCTATCCTTTCCTGTCCTAACCCTTTCCTGCCCTGTCCTGTCCTAACCCTTTCCTATCCTGTCCTATCCTAACCCTTTCCTATCCTGTCCTATCCTAACCCTTTCCTATTCTGTCCTATCCTAACCCTTTCCTATCCTGTCCTATCCTAACCCTTTCCTATCCTGTCCTATCCTAACCCTTTCCTATCCTATCCTATCCTAACCCTTTCCTATCCTGTCCTATCCTAACCCTTTCCTATCCTGTCCTGTCCTAACCCTTTCCTATCCTGTCCTATCCAAACCTTTTCCTATCCTGTCCTATCTAAACCCTTTCATATCCTGTCCTATCCTTTCCTATCCTAACCCTTTCCTATCCTGTCCTATCCTAACGCTTTCCTATCCTGTCCTATCCTAACCCTTTCCTATTCTGTCCTATCCTAACCCTTTCTTATCCTAACCCTTTCCTATCCTAACCCTATCCTATCCTATCCCTATTCTATCCTATCCTATCCTATCCCTTTCCTATCCTAACCCTTTCCTATCCTAACCCTATCCTATCCTATCCTAACCCTATCCTATCCTTTCCTAACCCTTTTCTATCCTATCCTATCCTATCCTATGCTAACCCTTTCCTATCCTAACCCTTTCCTATCCTTTCCTATCCTTACCCTTTCCTATCCTGTCCTATCCTGTCCTATCCTGTCCTATCCTAACCCTTTCCTATCCTGTCCTGTCCTAACCCTTTCCTATCCTGTCCTATCCTTAACCTTTCCTATCCTGTCCTATCCTAACCCTTTCCTATCCTGTCCTATCCAAACCCTTTCCTATCCTTTCCTATCCAAAACCTTTCCTATCCTGTCCTATCCAAACCCTTTCCTATCCTGTCCTATCCTAACCCTTTCCTATCCTTTCCTATCCTAACTCTTTCCTATCCTGTCCTGTCCTAACCCTTTCCTGCCCTGTCCTGTCCTAACCCTTTCCTATCCTGTCCTATCCTAACCCTTTCCTATCCTGTCCTATCCTAACCCTTTCCTATCCTGTCCTATCCTGTCCTATTCTGTCCTATCCTAACCCTTTCCTATCCTGTCCTGTCCTAACCCTTTCCTGTCCTGTCCTAACCCTTTCCTATCCTGTCCTATCCTAACCCTTTCCTATCCTTTCCTGTCCTAACCCTTTCCTGCTCTGTCCTGTCCTAACCCTTTCCTATCCTGTCCTATCATAACCCTTTCCTATCCTGTCCTATCCTAACCCTTTCCTATTCTGTCCTATCCTAACCCTTTCCTATCCTGTCCTATCCTAACCCTTTCCTATCCTGTCCTATCCTAACCCTTTCCTATCCTATCCTATCCTAACCCTTTCCTATCCTGTCCTATCCTAACCCTTTCCTATCCTGTCCTGTCCTAACCCTTTCCTATCCTGTCCTATCCAAACCTTTTCCTATCCTGTCCTATCTAAACCCTTTCCTATCCTGTCCTATTCTTTCCTATCCTAACCCTTTCCTATCCTGTCCTATCCTAACCCTTTCCTATCCTGTCCTATCCTGTTCTATCCTAACCCTTTCCTATCCTGTCCTATCCTAACCCTTTCCTATCCTGTCCTATCCTAACCCTTTCCTATCCTGTCCTATCCTAACCCTTTCCTATCCTGTCCTATCCTGTCCTATCCTAACCCTTTCCTATCCTGTCCTATCCTAACCCTTTCCTATCCTGTCCTATCCTAACCCTTTCCTATCCTGTCCTATCCTAACCCTTTCCTATCCTGTCCTATCCTGTTCTATCCTAACCCTTTCCTATCCTGTCCTATCCTAACCCTTTCCTATCCTGTCCTATCCTAACCCTTTCCTATCCTGTCCTATCCTGTCCTATCCTAACCCTTTCCTATCCTGTCCTATCCTAACCCTTTCCTATCCTGTCCTATCCTAACCCTTTCCTATCCTGTCCTATCCGAACCCTTTCCTATCCTGTCCTATCCTAACCCTTTCCTATCCTGTCCTATCCTAACCCTTTCCTATCCTGTCCTATCCTAACCCTTTCCTATCCTGTCCTATCCTAACCCTTTCCTATCCTGTCCTAGCCTAACCCTTTCCTATCCTGTCCTATCCTAACCCTTTCCTATCCTGTCCTATCCTAACCCTTTCCTATCCTGTCCTATCCTAACCCTTTCCTATCCTGTCCTATCCTAAACCTTTCCTATCCTGTCCTATCCTGTCCTATCCTAACCCTTTCCTATCCTGTCCTATCCTAACCCTTTCCTATCCTGTCCTATCCTGTCCTATCCTAACCCTTTCCTATCCTGTCCTATCCTAACCCTTTCCTATCCTGTCCTATCCTAACCCTTTCCTATCCTGTCCTATCCTAACCCTTTCCTATCCTGTCCTATCCTAACCCTTTCCTATCCTGTCCTATCCTAACCCTTTCCTATCCTGTCCTATCCTAACCCTTTCCTATCCTGTCCTATCCTAACCCTTTCTTATCCTGTCCTGTCCTAACCCTTTCCTATCCTGTGCTATCTTAACCCTTTCCTATCCTGTCCTATCCTAACCCTTTCCTATCCTGTCCTGTCCTAACCCTTTCCTATCCTGTCCTATCCAAACCCTTTCCTATCCTGTCCTATCTAAACCCTTTCCTATCCTGTCCTATCCTTTCCTATCCTAACCCTTTCCTATCCTGTCCTATCCTAACGCTTTCCTATCCTGTCCTATCCTAACCCTTCCCTATCCTGTCCTGTCCTGTCCTATCCTAAACCTTTCCTATCCTGTCCTATCCTGTCCTATCCTAACCTTTTCCTATCCTGTCCTATCCTAACCCTTTCCTATCCTGTCCTATCCTGTCCTATCCTAACCCTTTCCTATCCTGTCCTATCCTAACCCTTTCCTATCCTGTCCTATCCTAACCCTTTCCTATCCTGTCCTATCCTAACCCTTTCCTATCCTGTCCTATCCTAAGCCTTTCCTATCCTGTCCTATCCTAACCCTTTCCTATCCTGTCCTATCCTAACCCTTTCCTATCCTGTCCTATCCTAACCCTTTCTTATTCTGTCCTGTCCTAACCCTTTCCTATCCTGTCCTATCTTAACCCTTTCCTATCCTGTCCTATCCTAACCCTTTCCTATCCTGTCCTGTCCTAACCCTTTCCTATCCTGTCCTATCCAAACCCTTTCCTATCCTGTCCTATCTAAACCCTTTCCTAACCCTTTCCTATCCTGTCCTATCCTAACCCTTTCCTATCCTGTCCTATCCTAACGCTTTCCTATCCTGTCCTATCCTAACCCTTTCCTATTCTGTCCTATCCTAACCCTTTCTTATCCTAACCCTTTCCTATCCTAACCCTATCCTATCCTATCCCTATTCTATCCTATCCTATCCTATCCCTTTCCTATCCTAACCCTTTCCTATCCTAACCCTATCCTATCCTATCCTAACCCTATCCTATCCTTTCCTAAGCCTTTTCTATCCTATCCTATCCTATCCTATGCTAACCCTTTCCTATCCTAACCCTTTCCTATCCTGTCCTATCCTAACCCTTTCCTATCCTGTCCTATCCTGTCCTATCCTGTCCTATCCTAACCCTTTCCTATCCTGTCCTGTCCTAACCCTTTCCTATCCTGTCCTATCCTTAACCTTTCCTATCCTGTCCTATCCTAACCCTTTCCTATCCTGTCCTAGCCTAACCCTTTCCTATCCTGTCCTATCCTAACCCTTTCCTATCCTGTCCTATCCTAACCCTTTCCTATCCTGTCCTATCCTAACCCTTTCCTATCCTGTCCTATCCTAAACCTTTCCTATCCTGTCCTATCCTGTCCTATCCTAACCCTTTCCTATCCTGTCCTATCCTAACCCTTTCCTATCCTGTCCTATCCTGTCCTATCCTAACCCTTTCCTATCCTGTCCTATCCTAACCCTTTCCTATCCTGTCCTATCCTAACCCTTTCCTATCCTGTCCTATCCTAACCCTTTCCTATCCTGTCCTATCCTAACCCTTTCCTATCCTGTCCTATCCTAACCCTTTCCTATCCTGTCCTATCCTAACCCTTTCCTATCCTGTCCTATCCTAACCCTTTCTTATCCTGTCCTGTCCTAACCCTTTCCTATCCTGTGCTATCTTAACCCTTTCCTATCCTGTCCTATCCTAACCCTTTCCTATCCTGTCCTGTCCTAACCCTTTCCTATCCTGTCCTATCCAAACCCTTTCCTATCCTGTCCTATCTAAACCCTTTCCTATCCTGTCCTATCCTTTCCTATCCTAACCCTTTCCTATCCTGTCCTATCCTAACGCTTTCCTATCCTGTCCTATCCTAACCCTTTCCTATCCTGTCCTATCCTGTCCTATCCTAAACCTTTCCTATCCTGTCCTATCCTGTCCTATCCTAACCCTTTCCTATCCTGTCCTATCCTAACCCTTTCCTATCCTGTCCTATCCTGTCCTATCCTAACCCTTTCCTATCCTGTCCTATCCTAACCCTTTCCTATCCTGTCCTATCCTAACCCTTTCCTATCCTGTCCTATCCTAACCCTTTCCTATCCTGTCCTATCCTAAGCCTTTCCTATCCTGTCCTATCCTAACCCTTTCCTATCCTGTCCTATCCTAACCCTTTCCTATCCTGTCCTATCCTAACCCTTTCTTATCCTGTCCTGTCCTAACCCTTTCCTATCCTGTCCTATCTTAACCCTTTCCTATCCTGTCCTATCCTAACCCTTTCCTATCCTGTCCTGTCCTAACCCTTTCCTATCCTGTCCTATCCAAACCCTTTCCTATCCTGTCCTATCTAAACCCTTTCCTATCCTGTCCTATCCTCTCCTATCCTAACCCTTTCCTATCCTGTCCTATCCTAACGCTTTCCTATCCTGTCCTATCCTAACCCTTTCCTATTCTGTCCTATCCTAACCCTTTCTTATCCTAACCCTTTCCTATCCTAACCCTATCCTATCCTATCCCTATTCTATCCTATCCTATCCTATCCCTTTCCTATCCTAACCCTTTCCTATCCTAACCCTATCCTATCCTATCCTAACCCTATCCTATCCTTTCCTAACCCTTTTCTATCCTATCCTATCCTATCCTATGCTAACCCTTTCCTATCCTAACCCTTTCCTATCCTTTCCTATCCTTACCCTTTCCTATCCTGTCCTATCCTGTCCTATCCTGTCCTATCCTAACCCTTTCCTATCCTGTCCTGTCCTAACCCTTTCCTATCCTGTCCTATCCTTAACCTTTCCTATCCTGACCTATCCTAACCCTTTCCTATCCTGTCCTATCCAAACCCTTTCCTATCCTTTCCTATCCAAAACCTTTCCTATCCTGTCCTATCCAAACCCTTTCCTATCCTGTCCTATCCTAACCCTTTCCTATCCTTTCCTATCCTAACTCTTTCCTATCCTGTCCTGTCCTAACCCTTTCCTGCCCTGTCCTGTCCTAACCCTTTCCTATCCTGTCCTATCCTAACCCTTTCCTATCCTGTCCTATCCTAACCCTTTCCTATCCTGTCCTATCCTGTCCTATTCTGTCCTATCCTAACCCTTTCCTATCCTGTCCTGTCCTAACCCTTTCCTGTCCTGTCCTAACCCTTTCCTATCCTGTCCTATCCTAACCCTTTCCTATCCTTTCCTGTCCTAACCCTTTCCTGCTCTGTCCTGTCCTAACCCTTTCCTATCCTGTCCTATCATAACCCTTTCCTATCCTGTCCTATCCTAACCCTTTCCTATTCTGTCCTATCCTAACCCTTTCCTATCCTGTCCTATCCTAACCCTTTCCTATCCTGTCCTATCCTAACCCTTTCCTATCCTATCCTATCCTAACCCTTTCCTATCCTGTCCTATCCTAACCCTTTCCTATCCTGTCCTGTCCTAACCCTTTCCTATCCTGTCCTATCCAAACCTTTTCCTATCCTGTCCTATCTAAACCCTTTCCTATCCTGTCCTATTCTTTCCTATCCTAACCCTTTCCTATCCTGTCCTATCCTAACCCTTTCCTATCCTGTCCTATCCTGTTCTATCCTAACCCTTTCCTATCCTGTCCTATCCTAACCCTTTCCTATCCTGTCCTATCCTAACCCTTTCCTATCCTGTCCTATCCTAACCCTTTCCTATCCTGTCCTATCCTGTCCTATCCTAACCCTTTCCTATCCTGTCCTATCCTAACCCTTTCCTATCCTGTCCTATCCTAACCCTTTCCTATCCTGTCCTATCCTAACCCTTTCCTATCCTGTCCTATCCTGTTCTATCCTAACCCTTTCCTATCCTGTCCTATCCTAACCCTTTCCTATCCTGTCCTATCCTAACCCTTTCCTATCCTGTCCTATCCTGTCCTATCCTAACCCTTTCCTATCCTGTCCTATCCTAACCCTTTCCTATCCTGTCCTATCCTAACCCTTTCCTATCCTGTCCTATCCGAACCCTTTCCTATCCTGTCCTATCCTAACCCTTTCCTATCCTGTCCTATCCTAACCCTTTCCTATCCTGTCCTATCCTAACCCTTTCCTATCCTGTCCTATCCTAACCCTTTCCTATCCTGTCCTAGCCTAACCCTTTCCTATCCTGTCCTATCCTAACCCTTTCCTATCCTGTCCTATCCTAACCCTTTCCTATCCTGTCCTATCCTAACCCTTTCCTATCCTGTCCTATCCTAAACCTTTCCTATCCTGTCCTATCCTGTCCTATCCTAACCCTTTCCTATCCTGTCCTATCCTAACCCTTTCCTATCCTGTCCTATCCTGTCCTATCCTAACCCTTTCCTATCCTGTCCTATCCTAACCCTTTCCTATCCTGTCCTATCCTAACCCTTTCCTATCCTGTCCTATCCTAACCCTTTCCTATCCTGTCCTATCCTAACCCTTTCCTATCCTGTCCTATCCTAACCCTTTCCTATCCTGTCCTATCCTAACCCTTTCCTATCCTGTCCTATCCTAACCCTTTCTTATCCTGTCCTGTCCTAACCCTTTCCTATCCTGTGCTATCTTAACCCTTTCCTATCCTGTCCTATCCTAACCCTTTCCTATCCTGTCCTGTCCTAACCCTTTCCTATCCTGTCCTATCCAAACCCTTTCCTATCCTGTCCTATCTAAACCCTTTCCTATCCTGTCCTATCCTTTCCTATCCTAACCCTTTCCTATCCTGTCCTATCCTAACGCTTTCCTATCCTGTCCTATCCTAACCCTTTCCTATCCTGTCCTATCCTGTCCTATCCTAAACCTTTCCTATCCTGTCCTATCCTGTCCTATCCTAACCTTTTCCTATCCTGTCCTATCCTAACCCTTTCCTATCCTGTCCTATCCTGTCCTATCCTAACCCTTTCCTATCCTGTCCTATCCTAACCCTTTCCTATCCTGTCCTATCCTAACCCTTTCCTATCCTGTCCTATCCTAACCCTTTCCTATCCTGTCCTATCCTAAGCCTTTCCTATCCTGTCCTATCCTAACCCTTTCCTATCCTGTCCTATCCTAACCCTTTCCTATCCTGTCCTATCCTAACCCTTTCTTATCCTGTCCTGTCCTAACCCTTTCCTATCCTGTCCTATCTTAACCCTTTCCTATCCTGTCCTATCCTAACCCTTTCCTATCCTGTCCTGTCCTAACCCTTTCCTATCCTGTCCTATCCAAACCCTTTCCTATCCTGTCCTATCTAAACCCTTTCCTAACCCTTTCCTATCCTGTCCTATCCTAACCCTTTCCTATCCTGTCCTATCCTAACGCTTTCCTATCCTGTCCTATCCTAACCCTTTCCTATTCTGTCCTATCCTAACCCTTTCTTATCCTAACCCTTTCCTATCCTAACCCTATCCTATCCTATCCCTATTCTATCCTATCCTATCCTATCCCTTTCCTATCCTAACCCTTTCCTATCCTAACCCTATCCTATCCTATCCTAACCCTATCCTATCCTTTCCTAAGCCTTTTCTATCCTATCCTATCCTATCCTATGCTAACCCTTTCCTATCCTAACCCTTTCCTATCCTGTCCTATCCTAACCCTTTCCTATCCTGTCCTATCCTGTCCTATCCTGTCCTATCCTAACCCTTTCCTATCCTGTCCTGTCCTAACCCTTTCCTATCCTGTCCTATCCTTAACCTTTCCTATCCTGTCCTATCCTAACCCTTTCCTATCCTGTCCTAGCCTAACCCTTTCCTATCCTGTCCTATCCTAACCCTTTCCTATCCTGTCCTATCCTAACCCTTTCCTATCCTGTCCTATCCTAACCCTTTCCTATCCTGTCCTATCCTAAACCTTTCCTATCCTGTCCTATCCTGTCCTATCCTAACCCTTTCCTATCCTGTCCTATCCTAACCCTTTCCTATCCTGTCCTATCCTGTCCTATCCTAACCCTTTCCTATCCTGTCCTATCCTAACCCTTTCCTATCCTGTCCTATCCTAACCCTTTCCTATCCTGTCCTATCCTAACCCTTTCCTATCCTGTCCTATCCTAACCCTTTCCTATCCTGTCCTATCCTAACCCTTTCCTATCCTGTCCTATCCTAACCCTTTCCTATCCTGTCCTATCCTAACCCTTTCTTATCCTGTCCTGTCCTAACCCTTTCCTATCCTGTGCTATCTTAACCCTTTCCTATCCTGTCCTATCCTAACCCTTTCCTATCCTGTCCTGTCCTAACCCTTTCCTATCCTGTCCTATCCAAACCCTTTCCTATCCTGTCCTATCTAAACCCTTTCCTATCCTGTCCTATCCTTTCCTATCCTAACCCTTTCCTATCCTGTCCTATCTTTACGCTTTCCTATCCTGTCCTATCCTAACCCTTTCCTATCCTGTCCTATCCTGTCCTATCCTAAACCTTTCCTATCCTGTCCTATCCTGTCCTATCCTAACCCTTTCCTATCCTGTCCTATCCTAACCCTTTCCTATCCTGTCCTATCCTGTCCTATCCTAACCCTTTCCTATCCTGTCCTATCCTAACCCTTTCCTATCCTGTCCTATCCTAACCCTTTCCTATCCTGTCCTATCCTAACCCTTTCCTATCCTGTCCTATCCTAAGCCTTTCCTATCCTGTCCTATCCTAACCCTTTCCTATCCTGTCCTATCCTAACCCTTTCCTATCCTGTCCTATCCTAACCCTTTCTTATCCTGTCCTGTCCTAACCCTTTCCTATCCTGTCCTATCTTAACCCTTTCCTATCCTGTCCTATCCTAACCCTTTCCTATCCTGTCCTGTCCTAACCCTTTCCTATCCTGTCCTATCCAAACCCTTTCCTATCCTGTCCTATCTAAACCCTTTCCTATCCTGTCCTATCCTCTCCTATCCTAACCCTTTCCTATCCTGTCCTATCCTAACGCTTTCCTATCCTGTCCTATCCTAACCCTTTCCTATTCTGTCCTATCCTAACCCTTTCTTATCCTAACCCTTTCCTATCCTAACCCTATCCTATCCTATCCCTATTCTATCCTATCCTATCCTATCCCTTTCCTATCCTAACCCTTTCCTATCCTAACCCTATCCTATCCTATCCTAACCCTATCCTATCCTTTCCTAACCCTTTTCTATCCTATCCTATCCTATCCTATGCTAACCCTTTCCTATCCTAACCCTTTCCTATCCTGTCCTATCCTTACCCTTTCCTATCCTGTCCTATCCTGTCCTATCCTGTCCTATCCTAACCCTTTCCTATCCTGTCCTGTCCTAACCCTTTCCTATCCTGTCCTATCCTTAACCTTTCCTATCCTGTCCTATCCTAACCCTTTCCTATCCTGTCCTATCCAAACCCTTTCCTATCCTTTCCTATCCAAAACCTTTCCTATCCTGTCCTATCCAAACCCTTTCCTATCCTGTCCTATCCTAACCCTTTCCTATCCTTTCCTATCCTAACTCTTTCCTATCCTGTCCTGTCCTAACCTTTTCCTGCCCTGTCCTGTCCTAACCCTTTCCTATCCTGTCCTATCCTAACCCTTTCCTATCCTGTCCTATCCTAACCCTTTCCTATCCTGTCCTATCCTGTCCTATTCTGTCCTATCCTAACCCTTTCCTATCCTGTCCTGTCCTAACCCTTTCCTGTCCTGTCCTAACCCTTTCCTATCCTGTCCTATCCTAACCCTTTCCTATCCTTTCCTGTCCTAACCCTTTCCTGCCCTGTCCTGTCCTAACCCTTTCCTATCCTGTCCTATCCTAACCCTTTCCTATCCTGTCCTATCCTAACCCTTTCCTATTCTGTCCTATCCTAACCCTTTCCTATCCTGTCCTATCCTAACCCTTTCCTATCCTGTCCTATCCTAACCCTTTCCTATCCTATCCTATCCTAACCCTTTCTTATCCTGTCCTATCCTAACCCTTTCCTATCCTGTCCTGTCCTAACCCTTTCCTATCCTGTCCTATCCAAACCTTTTCCTATCCTGTCCTATCTAAACCCTTTCCTATCCTGTCCTATCCTTTCCTATCCTAACCCTTTCCTATCCTGTCCTATCCTAACGCTTTCCTATCCTGTCCTATCCTAACCCTTTCCTATTCTGTCCTATCCTAACCCTTTCTTATCCTAACCCTTTCCTATCCTGTCCTATCCTGTCCTATCCTAACCCTTTCCTATCCTGTCCTATCCTAACCCTTTCCTATCCTGTCCTATCCTAACCCTTTCCTATCCTGTCCTATCCTAACCCTTTCCTATCCTGTCCTATCCTAACCCTTTCCTATCCTGTCCTATCCTAACCCTTTCCTATCCTGTCCTATCCTAACCCTTTCCTATCCTGTCCTATCCTAACCCTTTCTTATCCTGTCCTGTCCTAACCCTTTCCTATCCTGTGCTATCTTAACCCTTTCCTATCCTGTCCTATCCTAACCCTTTCCTATCCTGTCCTGTCCTAACCCTTTCCTATCCTGTCCTATCCAAACCCTTTCCTATCCTGTCCTATCTAAACCCTTTCCTATCCTGTCCTATCCTTTCCTATCCTAACCCTTTCCTATCCTGTCCTATCCTAACGCTTTCCTATCCTGTCCTATCCTAACCCTTTCCTATCCTGTCCTATCCTGTCCTATCCTAAACCTTTCCTATCCTGTCCTATCCTGTCCTATCCTAACCTTTTCCTATCCTGTCCTATCCTAACCCTTTCCTATCCTGTCCTATCCTGTCCTATCCTAACCCTTTCCTATCCTGTCCTATCCTAACCCTTTCCTATCCTGTCCTATCCTAACCCTTTCCTATCCTGTCCTATCCTAACCCTTTCCTATCCTGTCCTATCCTAAGCCTTTCCTATCCTGTCCTATCCTAACCCTTTCCTATCCTGTCCTATCCTAACCCTTTCCTATCCTGTCCTATCCTAACCCTTTCTTATCCTGTCCTGTCCTAACCCTTTCCTATCCTGTCCTATCTTAACCCTTTCCTATCCTGTCCTATCCTAACCCTTTCCTATCCTGTCCTGTCCTAACCCTTTCCTATCCTGTCCTATCCAAACCCTTTCCTATCCTGTCCTATCTAAACCCTTTCCTAACCCTTTCCTATCCTGTCCTATCCTAACCCTTTCCTATCCTGTCCTATCCTAACGCTTTCCTATCCTGTCCTATCCTAACCCTTTCCTATTCTGTCCTATCCTAACCCTTTCTTATCCTAACCCTTTCCTATCCTAACCCTATCCTATCCTATCCCTATTCTATCCTATCCTATCCTATCCCTTTCCTATCCTAACCCTTTCCTATCCTAACCCTATCCTATCCTATCCTAACCCTATCCTATCCTTTCCTAAGCCTTTTCTATCCTATCCTATCCTATCCTATGCTAACCCTTTCCTATCCTAACCCTTTCCTATCCTGTCCTATCCTAACCCTTTCCTATCCTGTCCTATCCTGTCCTATCCTGTCCTATCCTAACCCTTTCCTATCCTGTCCTGTCCTAACCCTTTCCTATCCTGTCCTATCCTTAACCTTTCCTATCCTGTCCTATCCTAACCCTTTCCTATCCTGTCCTAGCCTAACCCTTTCCTATCCTGTCCTATCCTAACCCTTTCCTATCCTGTCCTATCCTAACCCTTTCCTATCCTGTCCTATCCTAACCCTTTCCTATCCTGTCCTATCCTAAACCTTTCCTATCCTGTCCTATCCTGTCCTATCCTAACCCTTTCCTATCCTGTCCTATCCTAACCCTTTCCTATCCTGTCCTATCCTGTCCTATCCTAACCCTTTCCTATCCTGTCCTATCCTAACCCTTTCCTATCCTGTCCTATCCTAACCCTTTCCTATCCTGTCCTATCCTAACCCTTTCCTATCCTGTCCTATCCTAACCCTTTCCTATCCTGTCCTATCCTAACCCTTTCCTATCCTGTCCTATCCTAACCCTTTCCTATCCTGTCCTATCCTAACCCTTTCTTATCCTGTCCTGTCCTAACCCTTTCCTATCCTGTGCTATCTTAACCCTTTCCTATCCTGTCCTATCCTAACCCTTTCCTATCCTGTCCTGTCCTAACCCTTTCCTATCCTGTCCTATCCAAACCCTTTCCTATCCTGTCCTATCTAAACCCTTTCCTATCCTGTCCTATCCTTTCCTATCCTAACCCTTTCCTATCCTGTCCTATCCTAACGCTTTCCTATCCTGTCCTATCCTAACCCTTTCCTATCCTGTCCTATCCTGTCCTATCCTAAACCTTTCCTATCCTGTCCTATCCTGTCCTATCCTAACCCTTTCCTATCCTGTCCTATCCTAACCCTTTCCTATCCTGTCCTATCCTGTCCTATCCTAACCCTTTCCTATCCTGTCCTATCCTAACCCTTTCCTATCCTGTCCTATCCTAACCCTTTCCTATCCTGTCCTATCCTAACCCTTTCCTATCCTGTCCTATCCTAAGCCTTTCCTATCCTGTCCTATCCTAACCCTTTCCTATCCTGTCCTATCCTAACCCTTTCCTATCCTGTCCTATCCTAACCCTTTCTTATCCTGTCCTGTCCTAACCCTTTCCTATCCTGTCCTATCTTAACCCTTTCCTATCCTGTCCTATCCTAACCCTTTCCTATCCTGTCCTGTCCTAACCCTTTCCTATCCTGTCCTATCGAAACCCTTTCCTATCCTGTCCTATCTAAACCCTTTCCTATCCTGTCCTATCCTCTCCTATCCTAACCCTTTCCTATCCTGTCCTATCCTAACGCTTTCCTATCCTGTCCTATCCTAACCCTTTCCTATTCTGTCCTATCCTAACCCTTTCTTATCCTAACCCTTTCCTATCCTAACCCTATCCTATCCTATCCCTATTCTATCCTATCCTATCCTATCCCTTTCCTATCCTAACCCTTTCCTATCCTAACCCTATCCTATCCTATCCTAACCCTATCCTATCCTTTCCTAACCCTTTTCTATCCTATCCTATCCTATCCTATGCTAACCCTTTCCTATCCTAACCCTTTCCTATCCTGTCCTATCCTTACCCTTTCCTATCCTGTCCTATCCTGTCCTATCCTGTCCTATCCTAACCCTTTCCTATCCTGTCCTGTCCTAACCCTTTCCTATCCTGTCCTATCCTTAACCTTTCCTATCCTGTCCTATCCTAACCCTTTCCTATCCTGTCCTATCCAAACCCTTTCCTATCCTTTCCTATCCAAAACCTTTCCTATCCTGTCCTATCCAAACCCTTTCCTATCCTGTCCTATCCTAACCCTTTCCTATCCTTTCCTATCCTAACTCTTTCCTATCCTGTCCTGTCCTAACCTTTTCCTGCCCTGTCCTGTCCTAACCCTTTCCTATCCTGTCCTATCCTAACCCTTTCCTATCCTGTCCTATCCTAACCCTTTCCTATCCTGTCCTATCCTGTCCTATTCTGTCCTATCCTAACCCTTTCCTATCCTGTCCTGTCCTAACCCTTTCCTGTCATGTCCTAACCCTTTCCTATCCTGTCCTATCCTAACCCTTTCCTATCCTTTCCTGTCCTAACCCTTTCCTGCCCTGTCCTGTCCTAACCCTTTCCTATCCTGTCCTATCCTAACCCTTTCCTATCCTGTCCTATCCTAACCCTTTCCTATTCTGTCCTATCCTAACCCTTTCCTATCCTGTCCTATCCTAACCCTTTCCTATCCTGTCCTATCCTAACCCTTTCCTATCCTATCCTATCCTAACCCTTTCTTATCCTGTCCTATCCTAACCCTTTCCTATCCTGTCCTGTCCTAACCCTTTCCTATCCTGTCCTATCCAAACCTTTTCCTATCCTGTCCTATCTAAACCCTTTCCTATCCTGTCCTATCCTTTCCTATCCTAACCCTTTCCTATCCTGTCCTATCCTAACGCTTTCCTATCCTGTCCTATCCTAACCCTTTCCTATTCTGTCCTATCCTAACCCTTTCTTATCCTAACCCTTTCCTATCCTGTCCTATCCTGTCCTATCCTAACCCTTTCCTATCCTGTCCTATCCTAACCCTTTCCTATCCTGTCCTATCCTAACCCTTTCCTATCCTGTCCTATCCTAACCCTTTCCTATCCTGTCCTATCCTAACCCTTTCCTATCCTGTCCTATCCTAACCCTTTCCTATCCTGTCCTATCCTAACCCTTTCCTATCCTGTCCTATCCTAACCCTTTCTTATCCTGTCCTGTCCTAACCCTTTCCTATCCTGTGCTATCTTAACCCTTTCCTATCCTGTCCTATCCTAACCCTTTCCTATCCTGTCCTGTCCTAACCCTTTCCTATCCTGTCCTATCCAAACCCTTTCCTATCCTGTCCTATCTAAACCCTTTCCTATCCTGTCCTATCCTTTCCTATCCTAACCCTTTCCTATCCTGTCCTATCCTAACGCTTTCCTATCCTGTCCTATCCTAACCCTTTCCTATCCTGTCCTATCCTGTCCTATCCTAAACCTTTCCTATCCTGTCCTATCCTGTCCTATCCTAACCTTTTCCTATCCTGTCCTATCCTAACCCTTTCCTATCCTGTCCTATCCTGTCCTATCCTAACCCTTTCCTATCCTGTCCTATCCTAACCCTTTCCTATCCTGTCCTATCCTAACCCTTTCCTATCCTGTCCTATCCTAACCCTTTCCTATCCTGTCCTATCCTAAGCCTTTCCTATCCTGTCCTATCCTAACCCTTTCCTATCCTGTCCTATCCTAACCCTTTCCTATCCTGTCCTATCCTAACCCTTTCTTATCCTGTCCTGTCCTAACCCTTTCCTATCCTGTCCTATCTTAACCCTTTCCTATCCTGTCCTATCCTAACCCTTTCCTATCCTGTCCTGTCCTAACCCTTTCCTATCCTGTCCTATCCAAACCCTTTCCTATCCTGTCCTATCTAAACCCTTTCCTAACCCTTTCCTATCCTGTCCTATCCTAACCCTTTCCTATCCTGTCCTATCCTAACGCTTTCCTATCCTGTCCTATCCTAACCCTTTCCTATTCTGTCCTATCCTAACCCTTTCTTATCCTAACCCTTTCCTATCCTAACCCTATCCTATCCTATCCCTATTCTATCCTATCCTATCCTATCCCTTTCCTATCCTAACCCTTTCCTATCCTAACCCTATCCTATCCTATCCTAACCCTATCCTATCCTTTCCTAAGCCTTTTCTATCCTATCCTATCCTATCCTATGCTAACCCTTTCCTATCCTAACCCTTTCCTATCCTGTCCTATCCTAACCCTTTCCTATCCTGTCCTATCCTGTCCTATCCTGTCCTATCCTAACCCTTTCCTATCCTGTCCTGTCCTAACCCTTTCCTATCCTGTCCTATCCTTAACCTTTCCTATCCTGTCCTATCCTAACCCTTTCCTATCCTGTCCTAGCCTAACCCTTTCCTATCCTGTCCTATCCTAACCCTTTCCTATCCTGTCCTATCCTAACCCTTTCCTATCCTGTCCTATCCTAACCCTTTCCTATCCTGTCCTATCCTAAACCTTTCCTATCCTGTCCTATCCTGTCCTATCCTAACCCTTTCCTATCCTGTCCTATCCTAACCCTTTCCTATCCTGTCCTATCCTGTCCTATCCTAACCCTTTCCTATCCTGTCCTATCCTAACCCTTTCCTATCCTGTCCTATCCTAACCCTTTCCTATCCTGTCCTATCCTAACCCTTTCCTATCCTGTCCTATCCTAACCCTTTCCTATCCTGTCCTATCCTAACCCTTTCCTATCCTGTCCTATCCTAACCCTTTCCTATCCTGTCCTATCCTAACCCTTTCTTATCCTGTCCTGTCCTAACCCTTTCCTATCCTGTGCTATCTTAACCCTTTCCTATCCTGTCCTATCCTAACCCTTTCCTATCCTGTCCTGTCCTAACCCTTTCCTATCCTGTCCTATCCAAACCCTTTCCTATCCTGTCCTATCTAAACCCTTTCCTATCCTGTCCTATCCTTTCCTATCCTAACCCTTTCCTATCCTGTCCTATCCTAACGCTTTCCTATCCTGTCCTATCCTAACCCTTTCCTATCCTGTCCTATCCTGTCCTATCCTAAACCTTTCCTATCCTGTCCTATCCTGTCCTATCCTAACCCTTTCCTATCCTGTCCTATCCTAACCCTTTCCTATCCTGTCCTATCCTGTCCTATCCTAACCCTTTCCTATCCTGTCCTATCCTAACCCTTTCCTATCCTGTCCTATCCTAACCCTTTCCTATCCTGTCCTATCCTAACCCTTTCCTATCCTGTCCTATCCTAAGCCTTTCCTATCCTGTCCTATCCTAACCCTTTCCTATCCTGTCCTATCCTAACCCTTTCCTATCCTGTCCTATCCTAACCCTTTCTTATCCTGTCCTGTCCTAACCCTTTCCTATCCTGTCCTATCTTAACCCTTTCCTATCCTGTCCTATCCTAACCCTTTCCTATCCTGTCCTGTCCTAACCCTTTCCTATCCTGTCCTATCCAAACCCTTTCCTATCCTGTCCTATCTAAACCCTTTCCTATCCTGTCCTATCCTCTCCTATCCTAACCCTTTCCTATCCTGTCCTATCCTAACGCTTTCCTATCCTGTCCTATCCTAACCCTTTCCTATTCTGTCCTATCCTAACCCTTTCTTATCCTAACCCTTTCCTATCCTAACCCTATCCTATCCTATCCCTATTCTATCCTATCCTATCCTATCCCTTTCCTATCCTAACCCTTTCCTATCCTAACCCTATCCTATCCTATCCTAACCCTATCCTATCCTTTCCTAACCCTTTTCTATCCTATCCTATCCTATCCTATGCTAACCCTTTCCTATCCTAACCCTTTCCTATCCTGTCCTATCCTTACCCTTTCCTATCCTGTCCTATCCTGTCCTATCCTGTCCTATCCTAACCCTTTCCTATCCTGTCCTGTCCTAACCCTTTCCTATCCTGTCCTATCCTTAACCTTTCCTATCCTGTCCTATCCTAACCCTTTCCTATCCTGTCCTATCCAAACCCTTTCCTATCCTTTCCTATCCAAAACCTTTCCTATCCTGTCCTATCCAAACCCTTTCCTATCCTGTCCTATCCTAACCCTTTCCTATCCTTTCCTATCCTAACTCTTTCCTATCCTGTCCTGTCCTAACCTTTTCCTGCCCTGTCCTGTCCTAACCCTTTCCTATCCTGTCCTATCCTAACCCTTTCCTATCCTGTCCTATCCTAACCCTTTCCTATCCTGTCCTATCCTGTCCTATTCTGTCCTATCCTAACCCTTTCCTATCCTGTCCTGTCCTAACCCTTTCCTGTCCTGTCCTAACCCTTTCCTATCCTGTCCTATCCTAACCCTTTCCTATCCTTTCCTGTCCTAACCCTTTCCTGCCCTGTCCTGTCCTAACCCTTTCCTATCCTGTCCTATCCTAACCCTTTCCTATCCTGTCCTATCCTAACCCTTTCCTATTCTGTCCTATCCTAACCCTTTCCTATCCTGTCCTATCCTAACCCTTTCCTATCCTGTCCTATCCTAACCCTTTCCTATCCTATCCTATCCTAACCCTTTCTTATCCTGTCCTATCCTAACCCTTTCCTATCCTGTCCTGTCCTAACCCTTTCCTATCCTGTCCTATCCAAACCTTTTCCTATCCTGTCCTATCTAAACCCTTTCCTATCCTGTCCTATCCTTTCCTATCCTAACCCTTTCCTATCCTGTCCTATCCTAACGCTTTCCTATCCTGTCCTATCCTAACCCTTTCCTATTCTGTCCTATCCTAACCCTTTCTTATCCTAACCCTTTCCTATCCTAACCCTATCCTATCCTATCCCTATTCTATCCTATCCTATCCTATCCCTTTCCTATCCTAACCCTTTCCTATCCTAACCCTATCCTATCCTATCCTAACCCTATCCTATCCTTTCCTAACCCTTTTCTATCCTATCCTATCCTATCCTATGCTAACCCTTTCCTATCCTAACCCTTTCCTATCCTTTCCTATCCTTACCCTTTCCTATCCTGTCCTATCCTGTCCTATCCTGTCCTATCCTAACCCTTTCCTATCCTGTCCTGTCCTAACCCTTTCCTATCCTGTCCTATCCTTAACCTTTCCTATCCTGTCCTATCCTAACCCTTTCCTATCCTGTCCTATCCAAACCCTTTCCTATCCTTTCCTATCCAAAACCTTTCCTATCCTGTCCTATCCAAACCCTTTCCTATCCTGTCCTATCCTAACCCTTTCCTATCCTTTCCTATCCTAACTCTTTCCTATCCTGTCCTGTCCTAACCCTTTCCTGCCCTGTCCTGTCCTAACCCTTTCCTATCCTGTCCTATCCTAACCCTTTCCTATCCTGTCCTATCCTAACCCTTTCCTATCCTGTCCTATCCTGTCCTATTCTGTCCTATCCTAACCCTTTCCTATCCTGTCCTGTCCTAACCCTTTCCTGTCCTGTCCTAACCCTTTCCTATCCTGTCCTATCCTAACCCTTTCCTATCCTTTCCTGTCCTAACCCTTTCCTGCTCTGTCCTGTCCTAACCCTTTCCTATCCTGTCCTATCATAACCCTTTCCTTTCCTGTCCTATCCTAACCCTTTCCTATTCTGTCCTATCCTAACCCTTTCCTATCCTGTCCTATCCTAACCCTTTCCTATCCTGTCCTATCCTAACCCTTTCCTATCCTATCCTATCCTAACCCTTTCCTATCCTGTCCTATCCTAACCCTTTCCTATCCTGTCCTGTCCTAACCCTTTCCTATCCTGTCCTATCCAAACCTTTTCCTATCCTGTCCTATCTAAACCCTTTCCTATCCTGTCCTATCCTTTCCTATCCTAACCCTTTCCTATCCTGTCCTATCCTAACCCTTTCCTATCCTGTCCTATCCTAACCCTTTCCTATCCTGTCCTATCCTAACCCTTTCCTATCCTGTCCTATCCTAACCCTTTCCTATCCTGTCCTATCCTGTCCTATCCTAACCCTTTCCTATCCTGTCCTATCCTAACCCTTTCCTATCCTGTCCTATCCTGTCCTATCCTAACCCTTTCCTATCCTGTCCTATCCTAACCCTTTCCTATCCTGTCCTATCCTAACCCTTTCCTATCCTGTCCTATCCTAACCCTTTCCTATCCTGTCCTATCCTGTTCTATCCTAACCCTTTCCTATCCTGTCCTATCCTAACCCTTTCCTATCCTGTCCTATCCTAACCCTTTCCTATCCTGTCCTATCCTGTCCTATCCTAACCCTTTCCTATCCTGTCCTATCCTAACCCTTTCCTATCCTGTCCTATCCTAACCCTTTCCTATCCTGTCCTATCCGAACCCTTTCCTATCCTGTCCTATCCTAACCCTTTCCTATCCTGTCCTATCCTAACCCTTTCCTATCCTGTCCTATCCTAACCCTTTCCTATCCTGTCCTATCCTAACCCTTTCCTATCCTGTCCTAGCCTAACCCTTTCCTATCCTGTCCTATCCTAACCCTTTCCTATCCTGTCCTATCCTAACCCTTTCCTATCCTGTCCTATCCTAACCCTTTCCTATCCTGTCCTATCCTAAACCTTTCCTATCCTGTCCTATCCTGTCCTATCCTAACCCTTTCCTATCCTGTCCTATCCTAACCCTTTCCTATCCTGTCCTATCCTGTCCTATCCTAACCCTTTCCTATCCTGTCCTATCCTAACCCTTTCCTATCCTGTCCTATCCTAACCCTTTCCTATCCTGTCCTATCCTAACCCTTTCCTATCCTGTCCTATCCTAACCCTTTCCTATCCTGTCCTATCCTAACCCTTTCCTATCCTGTCCTATCCTAACCCTTTCCTATCCTGTCCTATCCTAACCCTTTCTTATCCTGTCCTGTCCTAACCCTTTCCTATCCTGTGCTATCTTAACCCTTTCCTATCCTGTCCTATCCTAACCCTTTCCTATCCTGTCCTGTCCTAACCCTTTCCTATCCTGTCCTATCCAAACCCTTTCCTATCCTGTCCTATCTAAACCCTTTCCTATCCTGTCCTATCCTTTCCTATCCTAACCCTTTCCTATCCTGTCCTATCCTAACGCTTTCCTATCCTGTCCTATCCTGTCCTATCCTAACCCTTTCCTATCCTGTCCTATCCTGTCCTATCCTAAACCTTTCCTATCCTGTCCTATCCTGTCCTATCCTAACCTTTTCCTATCCTGTCCTATCCTAACCCTTTCCTATCCTGTCCTATCCTGTCCTATCCTAACCCTTTCCTATCCTGTCCTATCCTAACCCTTTCCTATCCTGTCCTATCCTAACCCTTTCCTATCCTGTCCTATCCTAACCCTTTCCTATCCTGTCCTATCCTAAGCCTTTCCTATCCTGTCCTATCCTAACCCTTTCCTATCCTGTCCTATCCTAACCCTTTCCTATCCTGTCCTATCCTAACCCTTTCTTATCCTGTCCTGTCCTAACCCTTTCCTATCCTGTCCTATCTTAACCCTTTCCTATCCTGTCCTATCCTAACCCTTTCCTATCCTGTCCTGTCCTAACCCTTTCCTATCCTGTCCTATCCAAACCCTTTCCTATCCTGTCCTATCTAAACCCTTTCCTATCCTGTCCTATCCTTTCCTATCCTAACCCTTTCCTATCCTGTCCTATCCTAACGCTTTCCTATCCTGTCCTATCCTAACCCTTTCCTATTCTGTCCTATCCTAACCCTTTCTTATCCTAACCCTTTCCTATCCTAACCCTATCCTATCCTATCCCTATTCTATCCTAACCCTTTCCTATCCCTTTCCTATCCTAACCCTTTCCTATCCTAACCCTATCCTATCCTATCCTAACCCTATCCTATCCTTTCCTAACCCTTTTCTATCCTATCCTATCCTATCCTATGCTAACCCTTTCCTATCCTAACCCTTTCCTATCCTGTCCTATCCTTACCCTTTCCTATCCTGTCCTATCCTGTCCTATCCTGTCCTATCCTAACCCTTTCCTATCCTGTCCTGTCCTAACCCTTTCCTATCCTGTCCTATCCTTAACCTTTCCTATCCTGTCCTATCCTAACCCTTTCCTATCCTGTCCTATCCAAACCCTTTCCTATCCTTTCCTATCCAAAACCTTTCCTATCCTGTCCTATCCAAACCCTTTCCTATCCTGTCCTATCCTAACCCTTTCCTATCCTTTCCTATCCTAACTCTTTCCTATCCTGTCCTGTCCTAACCTTTTCCTGCCCTGTCCTGTCCTAACCCTTTCCTATCCTGTCCTATCCTAACCCTTTCCTATCCTGTCCTATCCTAACCCTTTCCTATCCTGTCCTATCCTGTCCTATTCTGTCCTATCCTAACCCTTTCCTATCCTGTCCTGTCCTAACCCTTTCCTGTCCTGTCCTAACCCTTTCCTATCCTGTCCTATCCTAACCCTTTCCTATCCTTTCCTGTCCTAACCCTTTCCTGCCCTGTCCTGTCCTAACCCTTTCCTATCCTGTCCTATCCTAACCCTTTCCTATCCTGTCCTATCCTAACCCTTTCCTATTCTGTCCTATCCTAACCCTTTCCTATCCTGTCCTATCCTAACCCTTTCCTATCCTGTCCTATCCTAACCCTTTCCTATCCTATCCTATCCTATCCTAACCCTTTCCTATCCTGTCCTATCCTAACCCTTTCCTATCCTGTCCTGTCCTAACCCTTTCCTATCCTGTCCTATCCAAACCTTTTCCTATCCTGTCCTATCTAAACCCTTTCCTATCCTGTCCTATCTAAACCCTTTCCTATCCTGTCCTATTCTTTCCTATCCTAACCCTTTCCTATCCTGTCCTATCCTAACCCTTTCCTATCCTGTCCTATCCTGTTCTATCCTAACCCTTTCCTATCCTGTCCTATCCTAACCCTTTCCTATCCTGTCCTATCCTAACCCTTTCCTATCCTGTCCTATCCTGTCCTATCCTAACCCTTTCCTATCCTGTCCTATCCTAACCCTTTCCTATCCTGTCCTATCCTAACCCTTTCCTATCCTGTCCTATCCTAACCCTTTCCTATCCTGTCCTATCCTGTTCTATCCTAACCCTTTCCTATCCTGTCCTATCCTAACCCTTTCCTATCCTGTCCTATCCTAACCCTTTCCTATCCTGTCCTATCCTGTCCTATCCTAACCCTTTCCTATCCTGTCCTATCCTAACCCTTTCCTATCCTGTCCTATCCTAACCCTTTCCTATCCTGTCCTATCCGAACCCTTTCCTATCCTGTCCTATCCTAACCCTTTCCTATCCTGTCCTATCCTGTCCTATCCTAACCCTTTCCTATCCTGTCCTATCCTAACCCTTTCCTATCCTGTCCTATCCTAACCCTTTCCTATCCTGTCCTAGCCTAACCCTTTCCTATCCTGTCCTATCCTAACCCTTTCCTATCCTGTCCTATCCTAACCCTTTCCTATCCTGTCCTATCCTAACCCTTTCCTATCCTGTCCTATCCTGTCCTATCCTAAACCTTTCCTATCCTGTCCTATCCTGTCCTATCCTAACCCTTTCCTATCCTGTCCTATCCTAACCCTTTCCTATCCTGTCCTATCCTGTCCTATCCTAACCCTTTCCTATCCTGTCCTATCCTAACCCTTTCCTATCCTGTCCTATCCTAACCCTTTCCTATCCTGTCCTATCCTAACCCTTTCCTATCCTGTCCTATCCTAACCCTTTCCTATCCTGTCCTATCCTAACCCTTTCCTATCCTGTCCTATCCTAACCCTTTCCTATCCTGTCCTATCCTAACCCTTTCTTATCCTGTCCTGTCCTAACCCTTTCCTATCCTGTGCTATCTTAACCCTTTCCTATCCTGTCCTATCCTAACCCTTTCCTATCCTGTCCTGTCCTAACCCTTTCCTATCCTGTCCTATCCAAACCCTTTCCTATCCTGTCCTATCTAAACCCTTTCCTATCCTGTCCTATCCTTTCCTATCCTAACCCTTTCCTATCCTGTCCTATCCTAACGCTTTCCTATCCTGTCCTATCCTAACCCTTTCCTATTCTGTCCTATCCTAACCCTTTCTTATCCTAACCCTTTCCTATCCTAACCCTATCCTATCCTATCCCTATTATATCCTATCCTATCCTATCCCTTTCCTATCCTAACCCTTTCCTATCCTAACCCTATCCTATCCTATCCTAACCCTATCCTATCCTTTCCTAACCCTTTTCTATCCTATCCTATCCTATCCTATGCTAACCCTTTCCTATCCTAACCCTTTCCTATCCTTTCCTATCCTTACCCTTTCCTATCCTGTCCTATCCTGTCCTATCCTGTCCTATCCTAACCCTTTCCTATCCTGTCCTGTCCTAACCCTTTCCTATCCTGTCCTATCCTTAACCTTTCCTATCCTGTCCTATCCTAACCCTTTCCTATCCTGTCCTATCCAAACCCTTTCCTATCCTTTCCTATCCAAAACCTTTCCTATCCTGTCCTATCCAAACCCTTTCCTATCCTGTCCTATCCTAACCCTTTCCTATCCTTTCCTATCCTAACTCTTTCCTATCCTGTCCTGTCCTAACCTTTTCCTGCCCTGTCCTGTCCTAACCCTTTCCTATCCTGTCCTATCCTAACCCTTTCCTATCCTGTCCTATCCTAACCCTTTCCTATCCTGTCCTATCCTGTCCTATTCTGTCCTATCCTAACCCTTTCCTATCCTGTCCTGTCCTAACCCTTTCCTGTCCTGTCCTAACCCTTTCCTATCCTGTCCTATCCTAACCCTTTCCTATCCTTTCCTGTCCTAACCCTTTCCTGCCCTGTCCTGTCCTAACCCTTTCCTATCCTGTCCTATCCTAACCCTTTCCTATCCTGTCCTATCCTAACCCTTTCCTATTCTGTCCTATCCTAACCCTTTCCTATCCTGTCCTATCCTAACCCTTTCCTATCCTATCCTATCCTAACCCTTTCCTATCCTATCCTATCCTATCCTAACCCTTTCCTATCCTGTCCTATCCTAACCCTTTCCTATCCTGTCCTGTCCTAACCCTTTCCTATCCTGTCCTATCCAAACCTTTTCCTATCCTGTCCTATCTAAACCCTTTCCTATCCTGTCCTATCTAAACCCTTTCCTATCCTGTCCTATTCTTTCCTATCCTAACCCTTTCCTATCCTGTCCTATCCTAACCCTTTCCTATCCTGTCCTATCCTGTTCTATCCTAACCCTTTCCTATCCTGTCCTATCCTAACCCTTTCCTATCCTGTCCTATCCTAACCCTTTCCTATCCTGTCCTATCCTGTCCTATCCTAACCCTTTCCTATCCTGTCCTATCCTAACCCTTTCCTATCCTGTCCTATCCTAACCCTTTCCTATCCTGTCCTATCCTAACCCTTTCCTATCCTGTCCTATCCTGTTCTATCCTAACCCTTTCCTATCCTGTCCTATCCTAACCCTTTCCTATCCTGTCCTATCCTAACCCTTTCCTATCCTGTCCTATCCTGTCCTATCCTAACCCTTTCCTATCCTGTCCTATCCTAACCCTTTCCTATCCTGTCCTATCCTAACCCTTTCCTATCCTGTCCTATCCGAACCCTTTCCTATCCTGTCCTATCCTAACCCTTTCCTATCCTGTCCTATCCTGTCCTATCCTAACCCTTTCCTATCCTGTCCTATCCTAACCCTTTCCTATCCTGTCCTATCCTAACCCTTTCCTATCCTGTCCTAGCCTAACCCTTTCCTATCCTGTCCTATCCTAACCCTTTCCTATCCTGTCCTATCCTAACCCTTTCCTATCCTGTCCTATCCTAACCCTTTCCTATCCTGTCCTATCCTGTCCTATCCTAAACCTTTCCTATCCTGTCCTATCCTGTCCTATCCTAACCCTTTCCTATCCTGTCCTATCCTAACCCTTTCCTATCCTGTCCTATCCTGTCCTATCCTAACCCTTTCCTATCCTGTCCTATCCTAACCCTTTCCTATCCTGTCCTATCCTAACCCTTTCCTATCCTGTCCTATCCTAACCCTTTCCTATCCTGTCCTATCCTAACCCTTTCCTATCCTGTCCTATCCTAACCCTTTCCTATCCTGTCCTATCCTAACCCTTTCCTATCCTGTCCTATCCTAACCCTTTCTTATCCTGTCCTGTCCTAACCCTTTCCTATCCTGTGCTATCTTAACCCTTTCCTATCCTGTCCTATCCTAACCCTTTCCTATCCTGTCCTGTCCTAACCCTTTCCTATCCTGTCCTATCCAAACCCTTTCCTATCCTGTCCTATCTAAACCCTTTCCTATCCTGTCCTATCCTTTCCTATCCTAACCCTTTCCTATCCTGTCCTATCCTAACGCTTTCCTATCCTGTCCTATCCTAACCCTTTCCTATTCTGTCCTATCCTAACCCTTTCTTATCCTAACCCTTTCCTATCCTAACCCTATCCTATCCTATCCCTATTATATCCTATCCTATCCTATCCCTTTCCTATCCTAACCCTTTCCTATCCTAACCCTATCCTATCCTATCCTAACCCTATCCTATCCTTTCCTAACCCTTTTCTATCCTATCCTATCCTATCCTATGCTAACCCTTTCCTATCCTAACCCTTTCCTATCCTTTCCTATCCTTACCCTTTCCTATCCTGTCCTATCCTGTCCTATCCTGTCCTATCCTAACCCTTTCCTATCCTGTCCTGTCCTAACCCTTTCCTATCCTGTCCTATCCTTAACCTTTCCTATCCTGTCCTATCCTAACCCTTTCCTATCCTTTCCTATCCTAACTCTTTCCTATCCTGTCCTGTCCTAACCTTTTCCTGCCCTGTCCTGTCCTAACCCTTTCCTATCCTGTCCTATCCTAACCCTTTCCTATCCTGTCCTATCCTAACCCTTTCCTATCCTGTCCTATCCTGTCCTATTCTGTCCTATCCTAACCCTTTCCTATCCTGTCCTGTCCTAACCCTTTCCTGTCCTGTCCTAACCCTTTCCTATCCTGTCCTATCCTAACCCTTTCCTATCCTTTCTTGTCCTAACCCTTTCCTGCCCTGTCCTGTCCTAACCCTTTCCTATCCTGTCCTATCCTAACCCTTTCCTATCCTGTCCTATCCTAACCCTTTCCTATTCTGTCCTATCCTAACCCTTTCCTATCCTGTCCTATCCTAACCCTTTCCTATCCTGTCCTATCCTAACCCTTTCCTATCCTATCCTATCCTATCCTAACCCTTTCCTATCCTGTCCTATCCGAACCCTTTCCTATCCTGTCCTATCCTAACCCTTTCCTATCCTGTCCTATCCTGTCCTATCCTAACCCTTTCCTATCCTGTCCTATCCTAACCCTTTCCTATCCTGTCCTATCCTAACCCTTTCCTATCCTGTCCTAGCCTAACCCTTTCCTATCCTGTCCTATCCTAACCCTTTCCTATCCTGTCCTATCCTAACCCTTTCCTATCCTGTCCTATCCTAACCCTTTCCTATCCTGTCCTATCCTGTCCTATCCTAAACCTTTCCTATCCTGTCCTATCCTGTCCTATCCTAACCCTTTCCTATCCTGTCCTATCCTAACCCTTTCCTATCCTGTCCTATCCTGTCCTATCCTAACCCTTTCCTATCCTGTCCTATCCTAACCCTTTCCTATCCTGTCCTATCCTAACCCTTTCCTATCCTGTCCTATCCTAACCCTTTCCTATCCTGTCCTATCCTAACCCTTTCCTATCCTGTCCTATCCTAACCCTTTCCTATCCTGTCCTATCCTAACCCTTTCCTATCCTGTCCTATCCTAACCCTTTCTTATCCTGTCCTGTCCTAACCCTTTCCTATCCTGTGCTATCTTAACCCTTTCCTATCCTGTCCTATCCTAACCCTTTCCTATCCTGTCCTGTCCTAACCCTTTCCTATCCTGTCCTATCCAAACCCTTTCCTATCCTGTCCTATCTAAACCCTTTCCTATCCTGTCCTATCCTTTCCTATCCTAACCCTTTCCTATCCTGTCCTATCCTAACGCTTTCCTATCCTGTCCTATCCTAACCCTTTCCTATTCTGTCCTATCCTTTCCTATCCTAACCCTTTCCTATCCTGTCCTATCCTAACGCTTTCCTATCCTGTCCTATCCTAACCCTTTCCTATTCTGTCCTATCCTAACCCTTTCTTATCCTAACCCTTTCCTATCCTAACCCTATCCTATCCTATCCCTATTATATCCTATCCTATCCTATCCCTTTCCTATCCTAACCCTTTCCTATCCTAACCCTATCCTATCCTATCCTAACCCTATCCTATCCTTTCCTAACCCTTTTCTATCCTATCCTATCCTATCCTATGCTAACCCTTTCCTATCCTAACCCTTTCCTATCCTTTCCTATCCTTACCCTTTCCTATCCTGTCCTATCCTGTCCTATCCTGTCCTATCCTAACCCTTTCCTATCCTGTCCTGTCCTAACCCTTTCCTATCCTGTCCTATCCTTAACCTTTCCTATCCTGTCCTATCCTAACCCTTTCCTATCCTTTCCTATCCTAACTCTTTCCTATCCTGTCCTGTCCTAACCTTTTCCTGCCCTGTCCTGTCCTAACCCTTTCCTATCCTGTCCTATCCTAACCCTTTCCTATCCTGTCCTATCCTAACCCTTTCCTATCCTGTCCTATCCTGTCCTATCCTGTCCTATCCTAACCCTTTCCTATCCTGTCCTATCCTAACCCTTTCCTATCCTGTCCTATCCTGTCCTATTCTGTCCTATCCTAACCCTTTCCTATCCTGTCCTGTCCTAACCCTTTCCTGTCCTGTCCTAACCCTTTCCTATCCTGTCCTATCCTAACCCTTTCCTATCCTTTCCTGTCCTAACCCTTTCCTGCCCTGTCCTGTCCTAACCCTTTCCTATCCTGTCCTATCCTAACCCTTTCCTATCCTGTCCTATCCTAACCCTTTCCTATTCTGTCCTATCCTAACCCTTTCCTATCCTGTCCTATCCTAACCCTTTCCTATCCTGTCCTATCCTAACCCTTTCCTATCCTATCCTATCCTATCCTAACCCTTTCCTATCCTGTCCTATCCGAACCCTTTCCTATCCTGTCCTATCCTAACCCTTTCCTATCCTGTCCTATCCTGTCCTATCCTAACCCTTTCCTATCCTGTCCTATCCTAACCCTTTCCTATCCTGTCCTATCCTAACCCTTTCCTATCCTGTCCTAGCCTAACCCTTTCCTATCCTGTCCTATCCTAACCCTTTCCTATCCTGTCCTATCCTAACCCTTTCCTATCCTGTCCTATCCTAACCCTTTCCTATCCTGTCCTATCCTGTCCTATCCTAAACCTTTCCTATCCTGTCCTATCCTGTCCTATCCTAACCCTTTCCTATCCTGTCCTATCCTAACCCTTTCCTATCCTGTCCTATCCTGTCCTATCCTAACCCTTTCCTATCCTGTCCTATCCTAACCCTTTCCTATCCTGTCCTATCCTAACCCTTTCCTATCCTGTCCTATCCTAACCCTTTCCTATCCTGTCCTATCCTAACCCTTTCCTATCCTGTCCTATCCTAACCCTTTCCTATCCTGTCCTATCCTAACCCTTTCCTATCCTGTCCTATCCTAACCCTTTCTTATCCTGTCCTGTCCTAACCCTTTCCTATCCTGTGCTATCTTAACCCTTTCCTATCCTGTCCTATCCTAACCCTTTCCTATCCTGTCCTGTCCTAACCCTTTCCTATCCTGTCCTATCCAAACCCTTTCCTATCCTGTCCTATCTAAACCCTTTCCTATCCTGTCCTATCCTTTCCTATCCTAACCCTTTCCTATCCTGTCCTATCCTAACGCTTTCCTATCCTGTCCTATCCTAACCCTTTCCTATTCTGTCCTATCCTAACCCTTTCTTATCCTAACCCTTTCCTATCCTAACCCTATCCTATCCTATCCCTATTATATCCTATCCTATCCTATCCCTTTCCTATCCTAACCTTTTCCTATCCTAACCCTATCCTATCCTATCCTAACCCTATCCTATCCTTTCCTAACCCTTTTCTATCCTATCCTATCCTATCCTATGCTAACCCTTTCCTATCCTAACCCTTTCCTATCCTTTCCTATCCTTACCCTTTCCTATCCTGTCCTATCCTGTCCTATCCTGTCCTATCCTAACCCTTTCCTATCCTGTCCTGTCCTAACCCTTTCCTATCCTGTCCTATCCTTAACCTTTCCTATCCTGTCCTATCCTAACCCTTTCCTATCCTTTCCTATCCTAACTCTTTCCTATCCTGTCCTGTCCTAACCTTTTCCTGCCCTGTCCTGTCCTAACCCTTTCCTATCCTGTCCTATCCTAACCCTTTCCTATCCTGTCCTATCCTAACCCTTTCCTATCCTGTCCTATCCTGTCCTATTCTGTCCTATCCTAACCCTTTCCTATCCTGTCCTGTCCTAACCCTTTCCTGTCCTGTCCTAACCCTTTCCTATCCTGTCCTATCCTAACCCTTTCCTATCCTTTCCTGTCCTAACCCTTTCCTGCCCTGTCCTGTCCTAACCCTTTCCTATCCTGTCCTATCCTAACCCTTTCCTATCCTGTCCTATCCTAACCCTTTCCTATTCTGTCCTATCCTAACCCTTTCCTATCCTGTCCTATCCTAACCCTTTCCTATCCTGTCCTATCCTAACCCTTTCCTATCCTATCCTATCCTATCCTAACCCTTTCCTATCCTGTCCTATCCTAACCCTTTCCTATCCTGTCCTGTCCTAACCCTTTCCTATCCTGTCCTATCCAAACCTTTTCCTATCCTGTCCTATCTAAACCCTTTCCTATCCTGTCCTATCTAAACCCTTTCCTATCCTGTCCTATTCTTTCCTATCCTAACCCTTTCCTATCCTGTCCTATCCTAACCCTTTCCTATCCTGTCCTATCCTGTTCTATCCTAACCCTTTCCTATCCTGTCCTATCCTAACCCTTTCCTATCCTGTCCTATCCTAACCCTTTCCTATCCTGTCCTATCCTGTCCTATCCTAACCCTTTCCTATCCTGTCCTATCCTAACCCTTTCCTATCCTGTCCTATCCTAACCCTTTCCTATCCTGTCCTATCCTAACCCTTTCCTATCCTGTCCTATCCTGTTCTATCCTAACCCTTTCCTATCCTGTCCTATCCTAACCCTTTCCTATCCTGTCCTATCCTAACCCTTTCCTATCCTGTCCTATCCTGTCCTATCCTAACCCTTTCCTATCCTGTCCTATCCTAACCCTTTCCTATCCTGTCCTATCCTAACCCTTTCCTATCCTGTCCTATCCGAACCCTTTCCTATCCTGTCCTATCCTAACCCTTTCCTATCCTGTCCTATCCTGTCCTATCCTAACCCTTTCCTATCCTGTCCTATCCTAACCCTTTCCTATCCTGTCCTATCCTAACCCTTTCCTATCCTGTCCTAGCCTAACCCTTTCCTATCCTGTCCTATCCTAACCCTTTCCTATCCTGTCCTATCCTAACCCTTTCCTATCCTGTCCTATCCTAACCCTTTCCTATCCTGTCCTATCCTGTCCTATCCTAAACCTTTCCTATCCTGTCCTATCCTGTCCTATCCTAACCCTTTCCTATCCTGTCCTATCCTAACCCTTTCCTATCCTGTCCTATCCTGTCCTATCCTAACCCTTTCCTATCCTGTCCTATCCTAACCCTTTCCTATCCTGTCCTATCCTAACCCTTTCCTATCCTGTCCTATCCTAACCCTTTCCTATCCTGTCCTATCCTAACCCTTTCCTATCCTGTCCTATCCTAACCCTTTCCTATCCTGTCCTATCCTAACCCTTTCCTATCCTGTCCTATCCTAACCCTTTCTTATCCTGTCCTGTCCTAACCCTTTCCTATCCTGTGCTATCTTAACCCTTTCCTATCCTGTCCTATCCTAACCCTTTCCTATCCTGTCCTGTCCTAACCCTTTCCTATCCTGTCCTATCCAAACCCTTTCCTATCCTGTCCTATCTAAACCCTTTCCTATCCTGTCCTATCCTTTCCTATCCTAACCCTTTCCTATCCTGTCCTATCCTAACGCTTTCCTATCCTGTCCTATCCTAACCCTTTCCTATTCTGTCCTATCCTAACCCTTTCTTATCCTAACCCTTTCCTATCCTAACCCTATCCTATCCTATCCCTATTCTATCCTATCCTATCCTATCCCTTTCCTATCCTAACCCTTTCCTATCCTAACCCTATCCTATCCTATCCTAACCCTATCCTATCCTTTCCTAACCCTTTTCTATCCTATCCTATCCTATCCTATGCTAACCCTTTCCTATCCTAACCCTTTCCTATCCTTTCCTATCCTTACCCTTTCCTATCCTGTCCTATCCTGTCCTATCCTGTCCTATCCTAACCCTTTCCTATCCTGTCCTGTCCTAACCCTTTCCTATCCTGTCCTATCCTTAACCTTTCCTATCCTGTCCTATCCTAACCCTTTCCTATCCTGTCCTATCCAAACCCTTTCCTATCCTTTCCTATCCAAAACCTTTCCTATCCTGTCCTATCCAAACCCTTTCCTATCCTGTCCTATCCTAACCCTTTCCTATCCTTTCCTATCCTAACTCTTTCCTATCCTGTCCTGTCCTAACCCTTTCCTGCCCTGTCCTGTCCTAACCCTTTCCTATCCTGTCCTATCCTAACCCTTTCCTATCCTGTCCTATCCTAACCCTTTCCTATTCTGTCCTATCCTAACCCTTTCCTATCCTGTCCTATCCTAACCCTTTCCTATCCTATCCTATCCTAACCCTTTCCTATCCTGTCCTATCCTTACCCTTTCCTATCCTGTCCTATCCTAACCCTTTCCTATCCTGTCCTATCCTGTCCTATCCTGTCCTATCCTAACCCTTTCCTATCCTGTCCTGTCCTAACCCTTTCCTGTCCTGTCCTAACCCTTTCCTATCCTGTCCTATCCTAACCCTTTCCTATCCTTTCCTGTCCTAACCCTTTCCTGCCCTGTCCTGTCCTAACCCTTTCCTATCCTGTCCTATCCTAACCCTTTCTTATCCTAACCCTTTCCTATCCTAACCCTATCCTATCCTAACCCTATTCTATCCTATCCTATCCTATCCTTTTCCTATCCTAACCCTTTCCTTTCCTAACCCTATCCTATTCTATCCAAACCCTATCCTATCCTTTCCTAACCCTTTACTATCCTATCCTATCCTATCCTATGCTAACCCTTTCCTATCCTAACCCTATCCTATCCTAACCCTATCCTATCCTATCCTAACCTAATCCCATTCTAACCTATCCTAACCCTATCCTAACCCTATTCTATCCTCACCCTTTCCTATCCTATCCTAACCCTATTCTATCCTATCCTAACCCTATCCTATCCTATCCTAATCCTATCCTATCCTATCCTATCCTAACCCTATTCTATCCTATCCTATCCTATCCTAACCCTTTCCTATCCTAATCCTATCCTATCCTAACCCTATCCTATCTTATCCTATCCTAACCCTATTCTATCCTATCCTATCCTATCCTAACCTTTTCCTATCCTAACCCTATCCTATCCTAACCCTATTCTATCCTAACCCTATCCTATCCTATCCTAACCCTTTCCTATCCTAACCCTATCCTATCCTATCCTAACCCTATTATATTCTAACCCTATCCTATCCTATCCTAGCCCTATCCTATCCTAACCCTATTCTATCCTATCCTAACCCTATCCTATCCTAACCTATCTTATACTATCCTATCATAGCCCTATTCTATCCTATCCTATTTTATCCTAACCCTATTCTATCCTATCCTATCCTATCCTATGCTTACCCTTTCCTATCCTAACCCTATCCTATCCTATCCTATCCTAACCCTATCCTATCCTAACCCTATCCTATCCTATCCTAACCCTATCCTATCCTATCCTATCCTAGCCCTATTCTATCCTATCCTATCCTAACCCTTTCCTATCCTAACCCTTTCCTATCCTAACCCTTTCCTATCCTAACCCTGTCCTATCCTATCCTATCCTATCCTATCCTAACCCTATCCTACCCTACCCTAACCCTATTCTAACCTATCCTAACCCTATTCTAACCTATCCTATCCTAACCCTATTGTATCCTATCCTATCCTATCCTAACCCTTTCCTATCCTAACCCTGTCCTATCCTACCCTTTCATATCCTATCCTAACCCTATCCTATCCTATCCTAACCCTATCCTATCCTAACCCTATCCTATCCTATCCTAGCCCTATTCTATCCTATCCTATCCTATCCTAACCCTATTCTATCCTATCCTATCCTATGCCAACCCTTTCCTATCCTAACCCTATCCTATCCTATCCTAACCGTATCCTATCCTATCCCTATATTATTCTATCCTAACCCTATCATATCCTATCCTAACACTTTCCTATCCTAACCCTATCCTATCCTATCCTAACCCTATCCTATCCTATCCTATCCTAACCCTATTTTATCCTATCCTATCCTAACCCTTTCCTATCCTAACCCTATCCTATCCTAACCCTATCCTATCCTATCCTAACCCTATCCTATCCTATCCTATCCTAACCCTATTTTATCCTATCCTATCCTAACCCTTTCCTATCCTAACCCTTTCCTATCCTAACCCTATCCTATCCTTTCCTATCCTAACCCTATCCTATCCTATCCTATCCTATCCTATCCTATCCTAT
The DNA here is from genome assembly GCA_949316495.1 of Amphiduros pacificus. Classification (NCBI taxonomy): domain Eukaryota; kingdom Metazoa; phylum Annelida; class Polychaeta; order Phyllodocida; family Hesionidae; genus Amphiduros; species Amphiduros pacificus. The sequence continues at coordinate 35,337,683 of OX439012.1, read as the reverse complement.
CCTATCCTGACCCTATTCTATACTATCCTATCCTATCCTAACCCTTTCCTATTCTAACCCTTTCCTATCCTATCCCTATTCTATCCTATCCTATCCTAACCCTTTCCTATCCTAACCCTATCCTATTCTATCCTAACCCTATCCTATCCTAGCCCTATTCTAACCTATCCTAACCCTATCCTATCCCATCCTATCCTATCCTAACCCTTTCCTATCCTAACCCTATCCTATCCTAACCCTATCCTATCCTATCCTAACCCTTTCCTATCCTAACCCTTTCCTATCCTAACCCTTTCCTATCCTAACCCTATCCTGTGCTATCTTATCCTATCATATCCTATCATATCCTATCCTATCCTATCCTATCCTATCCTATCCTATCCTATCCTATCCTATCCTATCCTATCCTAACCCTATCCTATCCTATCCTAACCCTATTCTAACCTATTATATCCTAACCCTATTCTTTCCTATCCTATCCTATCCTAACCCTATCCTATCCTATCCTAACCCTATTCTATCCTATCTTAACCCTTTCCTATCCTATCCTATCCTATCCTAACCCTATTCTATCCTAACCCTATCCTATCCTAACCCTATTCTATCCTATCCTATCCTAACCCTTTCCTATCCTAACCCTATCCTATCTTATCCTATCCTAACCCTATTCTATCCTATCCTATCCTATCCTATCCTATCCTAACCCTTTCCTATCCTAACCCTATCCTATCCTATCCTAACCCCATTCTATCCTAAACCTATCCTATCCTATCCTAAACCTATTCTATCCTAACCCTCTCCTATCCTATCCTAACCCTATCCTATCCTATCCTATCCTAGCCCTATTCTATTCTATCCTATCCTATCCTAACCCTATTCTATTATATCCTATCCTATCCTATGCTAACCCTTTCCTATCCTATCCTATCCTAACCTATCCTAACCCTATCCTATCCTATCCCTATCCTATCCCTATCCTATCCTAACCCTATCATATCCTATCCTAACACTTTCCAATCCTAACCCTATCCTATCCTATCCTATCCTAACCCTATTTTATCCTATCCTATCCTAACCCTTTCCTATCCTAACCCTTTCCTATCCTAACCCTATCCTATCCTATCCTATCCTATCCTATCCTAACCCTATCCTATCCTATCCTATCCTAACCCTATCCTATCCTATCTTATCCTGACCCTATTCTATACTATCCTATCCTAACCCTTTCCTATCATAACCCTTTCCTATCCTAACCTTATCCTATCCTATCCTATCCTAACCCTATTCTATCCTAACCCTATCCTATCCTATCCTATCCCTATTCTATCCTATCCTATCCTAACCCTTTCCTATCCTAACCCTATCCTATTCTATCCTAACCCTATCCTATCCTAACCCTATCCTAACCCTATTCTAACCTATCCTAAGCCTATCCTATCCTATCCTATCCTAACCCTTTCCTATCCTAACCCTATCCTATCCGTATCCTAACCCTATTCTATCCTAACCAATTCCTATCCTATCCTATCCTAACCCTATTCTAACCTATTCTATCCTAAACCTATTCTTTCCTATCCTATCCTATCCTATCCTAACCCTATCCTATCCTATCCTATCCTATCCTATCCTATCCTATCCCTATTCTATCCTATCTTAACCCTTTCCTATCCTATCCTATCCTATCCTAACCCTATTCTATCCTAACCCTTTCCTATCCTATCCTAACCCTATTCTATCCTATCCTATCCTAACCCTTTCCTATCCTAACCCTATCCTATCTTATCCTATCCTAACCCTATTCTATCCTATCCTATCCTATCCTAACCCTTTCCTATCCTAACCCTATCCTATCCTATCCTAACCCTATTCTATCCTAAACCTATCCTATCCTATCCTAAACCTATTCTATCCTAACCCTCTCCTATCCTATCCTAACCCTATCCTATCCTATCCTATCCTAGCCCTATTCTATTCTATCCTATCCTATCCTAACCCTATTCTATCCTATCCTATCCTATGCTAACCCTTTCCTATCCTAACCCTATCCTATCCTATCCTAACCCTATCCTATCCTATCCCTATCCTATCCTAACCCTATCATATCCTATCCTAACACTTTCCAATCCTAACCCTATCCTATCCTATCCTAACCCTATTTTATCCTATCCTATCCTAACCCTTTCCTATCCTAACCCTTTCCTATCATTACCCTATCCTATCCTATCCTAACCCTATCCTATCCTATCCTATCCTAACCCTATCCTATCCTATCTTATCCTGACCCTATTCTATACTATCCTATCCTATCCTAACCCTTTCCTATCATAACCCTTTCCTATCCTAACCCTATCCTATCCTATCCTATCCTAACCCTATTCTATCCTAACCCACTCCTATCCTATCCTATCCCTATTCTATCCTATCCTATCCTAACCCTTTCCTATCCTAACCCTATCCTATTCTATCCTAACCCTATCCTATCCTAACCCTATCCTAACCCTATTCTAACCTATCCTAACCCTATCCTATCCTATCCAATCCTATCCTATCCTAACCCTTTCCTATCCTAACCCTATCCTATCCTATCCTAACCTAACCCTATCCTATCCTATCCTAACCCTATCCTATCCTATCCTATCCAAACCCTTTCCTATCCTAACCCTTTCCTATCCTATCCTATCCTATCCCTATCCTGTGCTATCTTATCCTATCATATCCTATCCTATCCTATCCTATCCTAACCCTATCCTATCCTATCCTATCCTAACCCTATTCTAACCTATTCTATCCTAACCCTATTCTTTCCTATCCTATCCTATCCTATCCGAACCCTATCCTATCCTATCCTATCTTAACCCTATTCTATCCTATCTTAACCCTTTCCTATCCTATCCTATCCTATCCTAACCCTGTTCTATCCTAATCCTATCCTATCCTATCCTAACCCTATTCTATCCTATCCTATCCTAACCCTTTCCTATCCTAACCCTATCCTATCTTATCCTATCCTAACCCTATTCTATCCTATCCTATCCTATCCTAACCCTTTCCTATCCTAACCCTATCCTATCCTATCCTAACCCTATTCTATCCTAAACCTATCCTATCCTATCCTAAACCTATTCTATCCTAACCCACTCCTATCCTATCCTAACCCTATCCTATCCTAACCCTTTCCTATCCTAACCCTATCCTATCCTAACCCTTTCCTATCCTAACCCTATCCTATCCTATCCTAACCCTATTCTATCCTAACCCTTTCCATTCCTCACCCTATCCTATCCTATCATATCCTAACCCTATTCTATCCTAACCCTATCCTATCCTAACCCTATTCTATCCTATCCTATCCTAACCCTTTCCTATCCTAACCCTATCCTATCCTATCCTATCCTAACCCTATCCTGTGCTATCTTATCCTATCATATCCTATCCTATCCTATCCTAACCCTATCCTATCCTATCCTAACCCTATTCTATCCTATCCTTTCCTAACCCTTTCCTATCCTAACCCTATTCTATCCTAACCCTATCCTATCCTATCCTAACCCTTTCCTATCCTAACCCTATCCTATCCTAACCCTTTTCTATCCTATCCTATCCTATCCTCTCCTAACCCTATCCTATCCTATCCTATCCTAGTCCTATCCTATCCTATCCTAACCCTTTTCTATCCTAACCCTATCCTATCCTAACCCTTTCCTATCCTAACCCTATCCTATCCTATCCTAGTCCTATCCTATCCTATCCTAACCCTATTCTATCCTAACCCTATCCTATCCTATCCTAACCCTTTCCTATCCTAACCCTATCCTATCCTATCCTAACCCTTTTCTATCCTAACCCTATCATATCCTATCCTAACCCTTTTCTATCATAACCTATCCTAACACTTTCCTATCCTAAACCTATCCTATCCTAACCCTATTCTATCCTATCCTATCCTATCCTTTCCTAACCCTTTCCTATCCTAACCCTATCCTATCCTATCCTAACCCTATCCTATCCTATCCTTACCCTATTCTGTCCTTTCCAATCCTATGCTAACCATTTCCTATCCTAACCCTATCCTATCCTATCCTATCCTATCCTATCCTAACCCTATCCTATCCTATCCTAACCCTATCCTATCCTATCCTAACCCTTTCCTATCCTATCCTATCCTATCCTAACCCTATCCTATCCTATCCTAACCCTATCCTATTCTATCCTAACCCTATTCTATCCTAACACTATCCTATCCTAACCCTTTCCTACCCTAACCCTGTCCTATCCTATCCTGTCCTATCCTAACCCTATCCTATCCTATCCTATCCTATCCTATCCTAACCCTATCCTATCCTATCCTGTCCTAACCCTATCCTATCCTATCCTAACCCTATTCTATCCTATCCTATCCTAACCCTGTCCTATCCTACCCTTTCCTATCCTATCCTAACCCTATCCTATCCTATCCTAACCCTATCCTATCCTATCCTAACCCTATCCTATCCTATCCTAGCCCTATTCTATCCTATCCTAACCCTTTCCTATCCTAACCCTTTTCTATATTAACCCTATCCTATCCTATCCTAACCCTATCCTATCCTATCCTTACCCTATTCTATACTATCCTATCCTTTCCTAACCCTTTCCTATCCTAACCCTTTCCTATCCTAACCCTGTCCTATCCTATCCTAACCTATCCTATCCTAACCCTATCCTACCCTAACCCTATTCTAACCTATCCTAACCCTATCCTATCCTATCCTATCCTAACCCTATTCTATCCTATCCTATCCTATCCTAACCCTTTCCTATCTTAACCCTGTCCTATCCTACCCTTTCCTATCCTATCCTATCCTAACCCTATCCTATCCTATCCTATTCTATCCTATCCTATCCTATCCTATCCTAACCCTATCCTATCCTAACCCTATCCTATCCTAACCCTTGACTATGTGTGCGCATGCGTGCGCGGTGATGGCCTCTCTTTTGTGAAGCTCCGAATATTCTGTCTTTATTGACACGATATTTGGTCTAACTTGGGTCTATCACTGCCCATTTCTAATTGCACACCAAGTCCATACCTTGATCTTTCTGTAACAGATTTTCTCCAAGCTCTGACGGCAGTTTGGATTGACTTTTGCTTGCGAAGGCCGGTCCCAAGTTGTTGTCTTTTTGAAGGCACTGCGTTCACGAGCTGACAATCCTGTCCTGCTTGTGTCGAGTGCTCTAAGTCTGAAACAGTTTTCTCCAGGTACACGTGGTCTTAAGTATCCTCGGACTCTTAAGACAAAACCCTTTCACCAGCCTCTCGGCACACGGGTGAAAAATACGCACACGATCTCTGCCAAATACGTATTCGACAGGCGGCTATCTTGCCACTCACCTGTTGTTTACTGTACTACGCATTGATTACCTCCCACCTGCCTCACGGCCACGGGTTGACTAAAACATCTTTATCACCAGCCTTGAGGCACACGGGTGATCTACCACATCTCGGCTTTCACCAGCCTCACGGCACACGGGTGAAAACACGCTGAGTTATCTGCTGACACTATCAACTGTCGGCTTCTCTACCACTGTCGTATACTACAAGACGCAGTTATTTATCTTCACCTGCCTCACAGCCACGGGTGAATCACAATCCTAACACACGTCTCCCTAATTGCACCATCGTTATCAATAACACGAGGAGGGGAGAACATATTATATAAGAAAAACAATCAACGTTAATAGACATCTGTCTGTACACTCCAGAGCCAATACTATTACACTTGCTTTCACCACCCTCACGGGCATGGGTGATCGCTATACAGCAAACACAGGCTCTCACCCCAACTTTCTTATTGTATTTTTATTAAATAATTAAATAAGGAAAACCACACATTGAAACCACAGAAGTGAGAATAATATTCTAGTTATTAATTCTCTCTCATAGCTGTTTTCATTCATTATTTGGCTGGGTTCCAATTTTGTGTGTACAGTTCCATTATATACTAACCCGCATATACCACGTCAGTAAGGGATTATACACCCGCATCAAAATAACTTGTGTATGCTTAAATATATATTGAACTCATTCACCAGTCAGATATCCAGTCTGTAGACGCTCCCACAAGTTCCAAATAGCTAGATACGTTGACACAGCATTGATTGATACGTTGACATTATAAGAACTAATTGAGAATGTCTAACCAAGAAGCGACAAACGGGCCATCCACCAGAAGAGCCACGCTGATGAAAGATGCAGCAGAAGACCTCGCTGCGAAGAAGACTGACCAAATCATGGTCACCAAAGCATCCTTTGATCTCCTGCAAAATACCTACGACCGTTTGCTGGCTACTTCTAATGCCACAAATGCTGAGGTAACACGGCTCAACGCTAAGCTGACTGACCTCCAGGCTGATAAGACGAGGCTAGAGACGGACAAACAGGCTCTGGCAGCTGAATTGGCGACCGCTCTCAATACCGTGAAGGAGAGGGATGACGTACTTCGAGCAGCCATGCCGAAACAGTCAGGCTCTAGTGAAACTGACGAGAACACATCAGCAACGGTGGGCAAGAAATCTCTACTCGTCTGCCTTCCAAAAAATGGCAGGCAAGAAGATCTGGCTCGTGGGCTGATAAGAGCTGATGCTGACCTTAAATCAACCGCCCAGGATCTTCATTTCCTGGCGACCAGATCGGACAGAGTGCCTGCGGCCGACCATGTTATCATCATACCTGATCTCGTGGACACTAAGGCAGGTGGTGATGGATCACAGTACTTTAATAGTTTTAAAAAGCTAATTGCCATGATCCGGGCTAAAGGCCCCACAGTCACCGTCATCACTCCTCCTCCACCGGCAAACCCCACCCATCGGTTGAGGAAAATAAACATGACCCTAAAAAGCTCTTTAGAGTCATAGACACAGTCATGCACAAGAAAAAGGACACACCAATGCCCCAAACCGACTGTGACGTCACTCAAGCAGAGAAATTTAATACATTCTTTCTAGAAAAAATAGAAAGAATTCGCCAAGAAATCGATGTCGCTCCACTCGGCCAAAATCTGCCACCAGGTGACACTACGAAAAATGGCACAGCATGTCTGGAGAGGTTCACACCCTTAACCACAGATGACGTGCGAAAATTGATCAAGATGTCGGCTAAGAAGTCATGTGAGCTGGATCCTATTCCAACCTGGCTCCTACTTGACCTCCTAGATGACCTCTTACTAATAATTACTTCCATCATAAATAAATCACTGATGGAATCGGAAGTATCGGAAAACATGAAGATAGCCATCATAACACCCCTGTTGAAGAAACTTGGTCTAGAACTGATTGAGAAAAACTACAGGCCTGTTTCAAACCTGACATTTATCTCAAAGCTAACTGAGAGGGCAGTAGCAGACCAGTTGGTCCCTCATCTTGTGAGGAATGGCCTTACTGACAAGTTCCAATCGGCCTACAAGGAGCATCATAGCACTGAAACTGCTTTGCTAAAGGTTCAAAACGATATCTTGTGTGCACTAGATAACAAAAAGTCAGTAATCTTGCTGTTGCTAGACCTCTCTGCTGCTTTCGACACCATTGACCATCAAATCTTATTTGATAGACTGGAGGCGAGGTGTAATGTCAAGGGTCACACCCTCTCCTGGATTCGATCATACCTGAAGCCCATAAAATATGGAGTGCCACAGGGCTCAGTTTTGGGTCCCATACTGTTCACCATTTACATGACACCCCTCTCGGACATTCTGGCCAAATATGGACTGAGCTATCATATCTATGCAGATGATACTCAGATCTACATCCCTGTTGACCACACCTCCCCCCATCAGGGTGATATAAGCAGACACAAACTTGAGAAATGTGTCTGTGAGGTCAGGAATTTCCTTATATCTAATAAGATGAAGATAAACGATGGAAAGACAGAGATGCTCATATGTACTGACAAGTACAATACTGCAACCCACAGCAGTATCCCAGACACAATCAGAGTGGGCGGCTCTGATATTGTCCCTAGCGAGTCTGTGGTGGATCTCGGTATCACATTTGACTCCAACATGGACATGAAGGCTCAGATCAGAAAAATGTGTCAGAAGGGCTATTATCATATCAGGAACCTGGCCGCCATTAGACATTGTCTAGACGAGAAGACTGCTGTAACACTTACCCATGCCTTTGTTACATCTACTCTGGATTATGGTAATGGTCTGTTAGCTGGTCTTCCAAAAACTGACATCAGGAAGCTGCAATACCTACAAAACTCTGCAGCGCGTGTGGTAGGAAAAATAAGGAAATTCGATCACATTTCAGGAAAACTACAGGAATTGCACTGGCTCCCTGTACATGCGAGAATTGAATTCAAAATCCTTCTCCTGACCTGGAAGGCCCTAAATGGTAAGACTCCGCCTTACTTACGGGATCTACTCCATATCAAAGATGGTGAACGCTGTCTAAGATCCAACGATGGCACCCATCTACAAGTACCTAAGACCAGGCTAAGGACAGTGGGTGACAGGGCCTTTTCATTTGCTGGCCCCAAACTGTGGAACTCCTTGCCTACTGACATTAGGACAAGTACTTCAGTCTCATCATTCAAGAATAGACTGAAAACTCATCTCTTCAGGACACATGTCTTGAACACAGCGCTATGAACAGACTTTGTCTGGTATCAGCGCTATACAAGTTTTATTATTATTATTATTTTATTATTATTACCCTATCCTATCCTATCCTAGCCCTATTCTATCCTATCCTATCCTAACCCTATTCTATCCTATCCTATCCTATCCTATGCAAACCCTTTCCTATCCTAACCCTATCCTATCCTATCCTAACCCTATCCTATCCCTATCCTATCATATCCTATCCTAACACTTTCCTATCCTAACCCTATCCTATCCTATCCTAACCCTATCCTATCCTATCCTATCCTATCCTATCCTAACCCTATTCTATCCTATCCTATCCTATGCTAACCCTTTCCTTTCCTATCCTAACCCTATCCTATCCTATCCTAACCCTATCCTATCCTATCCCTATCCTATCCCTATCCTATCCTATCCTATCCTAACCCTATCATATCCTATCCTAACAATTTCCTATCCTAACACTTTCCTATCCTATCCTAACCCTTTCCTATCCTAGCCTATCCTATCCTATCCTATCCTATCCTAACCCTATCCTATCCTATCCTATCCTAACCCTATCCTATCCTATCCTAACCCTATTCTATCCTATCCTTACCCTTTCCTATCCTATCCTATTCTATCCTAACCCTATCCTATCCTATCCTAACCCTATTCTATCCTATCCTATACTATCCTAACCCTTTCCTATCCTAACCCTTTCCTATCCTAACCCTTTCCTATCCTAACCCTTTCCTATCCTATCCTATCCTATCCTAACCCTTTCCTACCCTAACCCTGTCCTATCCTATCCTGTCCTATCCTAACCCTATCCTATCCTAACCCTTTCCTATCCTAACCCTTTCCTATCCTAACCCTTTCCTATCCTATCCTATCCTATCCTAACCCTTTCCTACCCTAACCCTGTCCTATCCTATCCTGTCCTATCCTAACCCTATCCTATCCTAACCCTTTCCTATCCTAACCCTATCCTATCATATCCTAACCCTATTCTATCCTAACCCTTTCCATTCCTCACCCTATCCTATCCTATCATATCCTAACCCTATTCTATCCTAACCCTATTCTATACTAACCCTATTCTATCCTATCCTATCCTAACCCTTTCCTATCCTAACCCAATCCTATCCTATCCTAACCCTATCCTGTGCTATCTTATCCTATCATATCCTATCCTATCCTAACCCTATCCTATACTATCCTATCCTATCCTAACCCTATTCTATCCTATCCAATCCTAACCCTATCCTATCCTAACCCTATTCTATCCTAACCCTATCCTATCCTATCCTATCCTAACCCTTTCCTATCCTAACCCTATCCTATCCTAACCCTTTTCTATCCTATCCTATCCTAGTCCTATCCTATCCTATCCTATCCTAACCCTATTCTATCCTAACCCTATCCTATCCTATCCTAACCCTTTCCTATCCTAACCCTATCCTATCCTAACCCTTTCCTATCCTAACCCTATCCTATCCTATCCTAACCCTTTCCTATCCTAACCCTATTCTATCCTCACCCTATCCTAACCCTATTCTATCCTATCCTATCCTAACCCTTTCCTATCCTAACCCTTTCCTATCCTAACCCTTTCCTATCCTAACCCTATTCTAACCTATCCTAACCCTATCCTATCCTATCCTAACCCTGTTCTATCCTAACCCTATCCTATCCTAACCCTATTCTATCCTAACCCTATCCTATCCTATCCTAACCCTTTCCTATCCTAACCCTATCCTATCCTAACCCTTTCCTATCCTAACCCTATCCTATCCTATCCTAACCCTATCCTATCCTATCCTATCCTAACCCTATCCTATCCTTTCCTAACCCTATTCTATCCTAACACTATCCTATCCTAACCCTATTCTATCCTATCCTATCCTAACCCTTTCCTATCCTAACCCTATCCTAATCCTATCCTATCCTATCCTAACCCTATCCTACCCTATCCTAACCCTATCCTAACCCTTTCCTATCCTAACCCTGTCCTATCCTACCCTTTCCTATCCTATCCTAACCCTATCCTATCCTATCCTATCCTAACTCTATCCTATCCTAACCCTATCCTATCCTATCCAAGCCCTATTTTATCCTATCCTATCCTAACCCTATTCTATCCTATCCTATCCTATGCTAACCCTTTCCTATCCTAACCCTATCCTAATCCTAACCCTATTCTATCCTCACCCTATCCTATCCTATCCTAACCCTATTCTATCCTATCCTAACCCTTTCCTATCCTAACCCTATCCTATCCTAACCCTATCCTAACCCTATCCTATCCTAACCCTATTCTAACCTATCCTAACCCTATCCTATCCTAACCCTATTCTATCCTAACCCTATCCTATCCTAACCCTATTCTATCCTATCCTATCCTAACCTTTCCTATCCTAACCCTATCGTATTCTATCCTATCCTAATTCTATCCTATCCTATCCTATCCTAACCCTATCCTATCCTATCCCTATTCTATCCTATCCTATCCTAACCCTTTCCTATCCTAACCCTATCCTATCCTATCCTATTCTATCCTAACCCTATCCTATTCTATCCTAACCCTATTCTACCCTATCCTATCCTATCCTATCCTAATCCTTTCCTATCCTAACCCTATCCTATCCTTTCCTAACCCTATCCTATCCTATCCTAATCCTATTCTAACCTATCCTAACCCTATCCTAACCCTATTCTATCCTAACCCTATCCTATCCTATCCTAATCCTATCCTATCCTATCCTAACCCTATTCTATCCTAACCCTATCCTATCCTATCCTAACCCTATCCTATCCTATCCTAACCCTATTCTATCCTATCCTAACCCTATTCTATCCTAACCCTATTCTATCCTAACCCTATTCTATCCTATCCTATCCTAACCTTATTCTATCCTATCCTATCCTAACCCTTTCCTATCTTAACCCTATCCTATCCTAACCCTATCCTATCCTAATCCTATTCTATCCTATCCTATCCTAACCTATCCTAACCCTATTCTATCCTAACCCTTTCCTATCCTAACCCTATTCTAACCTATCCTAACCCTATCCTATCCTATCCTAACCCTGTTCTATCCTAACCCTATCCTATCCTAACCCTATTCTATCCTAACCCTATCCTATCCTATCCTAACCCTTTCCTATCCTAACCCTATCCTATCCTAACCCTTTCCTATCCTAACCCTATCCTATCCTAACCCTATCCTATCCTATCCTAACCCTATCCTATCCTTTCCTAACCCTATTCTATCCTAACACTATCCTATCCTAACCCTATTCTATCCTATCCTATCCTAACCCTTTCTTATCCTAACCCTATCCTTATCCTATCCTATCCTATCCTTACCCTATCCTACCCTATCCTAACCCTATCCTAACCCTTTCCTATCCTAACCCTGTCCTATCCTACCCTTTCCTATCCTATCCTAACCCTATCCTATCCTATCCTATCCTAACCCTTTCCTATCCTAACCCTATCCTATCCTAACCCTATCCTAACCCTATCCTATCTTATCCCTATTCTAACCTATCCTAACCCTATCCTATCCTAACCCTATTCTATCTTAACCCTATCCTATCCTAACCCTATTCTATACTATCCTATCCTAACCTTTCCTATCCTAACCCTATCCTATTCTATCCTATCCTAATTCTATCCTATCCTATCCTATCCTAACCCTATCCTATCCTATCCCTATTCTATCCTATCCTAACCCTTTCCTATCCTAACCCTATCCTATCCTATTCTATCCTAACCCTATCCTATTCTATCCTAACCCTATTCTACCCTATCCTATCCTAATCCTTTCCTATCCTAACCCTATCCTATCCTTTCCTAACCCTATCCTATCCTATCCTATCCTAATCCTATTCTAACCTATCCTAACCCTATCCTAACCCTATTCTATCCTAACCCTATCCTATCCTATCCTATCCTATCCTATCCTATCCTATCCTAACCCTATCCTATCCTATCCTAACCCTATTCTATCCTATCCTAACCCTATTCTATCCTAACCCTATTCTATCCTAACCCTATCCTATCCTATCCTAACCTTATTCTATCCTATCCTATCCTAACCCTTTCCTATCTTAACCCTATCCTATCCTATCCTAACCCTATCCTATCCTAATCCTATTCTATCCTAATCCTATTCTATCCTATCCTATCCTAACCTATCCTAACCCTATTCTATCCTTACCCTATCCTATCCTATCCTAACCCTATTCTATCCTATCCTATCTTAAACTAACCCTTTCCTATCCTAACCCTATCCTATCTTATCCTATCCTAACCCTATTCTATCCTATCCTATCCTATCCTAACCCTATTCTATCCTTTCCTATCCTGTGCTAATCATTTTCTATTCTAACCCTATCCTATCCTGTCCTATCCTAACCCTATCCTAACCTAACCCTAAAGGGTTATGATAGGATAGGATAGAGTAGGATTAGGATAGGAAAGGATAGGATATAATGAAATGTTTGTCATGTCCTCCCACAAAAATTGAAAGAAACCAACACTATAATATAATAACATATAAGAGTTTAAGTATTTATTTTGTTAATTTAGCAGGATTAACTACAGTTGGTAAAATCATTGAAATGGATTTTACACTGGTATTAATAAAACCTAATCTTTACAGTTGGAAGGAAATCTTTGTGACATCCATGAGGCTTACAAGGACTCAGAAAGCAAGGAAGTATTGGTCCTGTAACCGTTATACAGGTACACTGTATTCTATGTGTTACCTTGAATGTATGTTTTGTATATTAGCTAGTCTATATATTTCAGACATTGATTTGAGGTTTATATATTCAAGTTCATCCTTTAATATCACAAGTGGAATGATTTACTGCATGTAAAAGTTGGGCTTATCAGTCCCTGCCACCAAAGGTATAAAGTTGCACACAATATAAACCGCATCACTATTTGTAAAAATCTGGTTTTCCACTGATCGGTAAAAGAATATAAATAGATTCGTTTTGTACTGGTAGTTGTACTGATTGGTGATTTTACGTGCCGTACATCTGATTACATAATGTTGGTCAATTCAGATTTGATGATATTCCTTTGAGGAAGGCAAGTATTTAAAACATGGGGAGTTCCAAATTTAGAATGGTATCAAATATAGAAGAATGGCTGCAGAGGCGGTAATTGAATACCACATGTGTAATGCAGAGTATACAAAAGTATCTGTCAAATTTGTTCTGATTTATTTTCTTCAGGTAAAACCAGGAAGTTTTGATGGAGTAAGGCAAATCTTGATTCAGGAGCGGAGTAATCTACAATTCAAAATGCCCAGAGTCACGAGAAGACCGGAAGTGCTTACTCAGTTGTGGGAAAATAAAATATAATGCTTTCTACAGGCTGACTGTGGGTCACCATCATTCCCCATTGAATGAATGAATGAATGGTTGCCTAGAGGCACATCAACCACTAAGGTTATTTAGTGCCTAAAAGTGGTAAAAACATAAACGTTTATAAAATCAATATATGTAAATAATCTTCACACAAAATATTAACAAAATCCTCTCAATATATCAGTTATAGACATAACAGATTTGTATAAATAAATTCAATTTAAAAGACTTTAAATACCATCTGATGTTTCATGGTTCTTGATAAATAGGCCAATGACCTAAGTAAACAAGAGCTCCACACTTAAAATTGGTTATAAAGTCCTATTTGGTTTAAAAACGACACTTTCACAGAAGTATCTTCAGTATCAAATAATGAATGTAAATCTTGCACATTAAGATATTGAGTCCTAATTATATCAAAATCGATACATTCAATTAAAACATGTTTGATAGTCAAAGCCCTTTGACATCCAATACACTGAGGCTGATCTTCGCCTTTAAGAAGATAGCAGTGAGTCAAATGACTATGTCCAATTCTTATACGTGTTAAAACAGACTCATCACTTCGGTTAATTCTACAAGCACCTTTGGTTTTACCTAAAACAGGCTTAATTTCGTGTAGTTTATTAAAAATAGCTTCGTTCCAGCGCAATTGCCATTTGGAACGTAAAAAAACAGTAAAATATCTCTTAAACTCTGTATAAGGTATAAGCAGCCTCATTTCCAAGGATTCCAATATGACTGGGAATCCAGTAAAAACGAATCTCTTTATTTTCCTCAGTACAGAGTCTATGATGGCGCTCAAGGATTTTGTAGATAAAAAGATTTTTCCAATCCTTTGCTTTCAACGCTTGTAAACAAGACAAAGAATCAGAAAAAATTTAAAATGTCTGATGTCTCCACATGATCTAAAGCAAGGTATAAAGCACGAAGTTCTGCAGAATAAATAGATGATTTATTTGGCAGACGTTCTGAATAAATATGATTGCCCTTAACAGCAGCTGCAGCAGCCTTGTCATCATCAAATGATCCATCAGTGTATATACACTGATATCCAGTGAAAATACATTTTATATTTTTGTATCTATTTATATAAAGGGATGGATCGGTTGAATATTTTTTTAATTCTGACATGGCTACATTAATATTTAAAGTTTTGTAGGTCAATGGAGGTGTTTCTTGATATTGAAATTTAGCTATTTGATTTGGATTTAAATTTAAAGATTGTAAAGATTCCCCGATGCGAATGCCAAAAGTTGGTATTGCACTAGGTTTACTTTCAAAAAGGTCAACACAATTTGGATTAAACATAGTATCATGGGTAGGATTGTCTGGACAAGCTGCAATTTTTGCAGCATACTGAAGGGCAAGCTTTTCTCTAATCAAATCAAGAGGCAACTCATCTGCCTCAACTGCCAAGCCAAGGCAAAGTCGTAAAACTTGATTTTGTATAGGATCAAGCATTTTAATATAAGATGGACGTGCTGATCCACATACCATACACCCATAATCAAGCCCAGAACATACCAATGCTCTATACAATTGTTATAAGATATTACGGTCCCCTCCCCAATAGGTATGGGCAAGAACCCAGCAACAAATCCAATGCCTTCTGGCATTTCTTCTCAACATATTTAATGTGGGGAATAAAAGATAATTTTCTGTCAAAAATAAGTCCAAGAAATTTGGTTTCTTCAACAACAGGTACCCGAGTTTGGCCTAAATAAAGATCAGGATCTGGGTGAGATTTACATTTTTTACAAAAGTGCATACACTCCACTGTGTTGAGCAAAAGAAAATTTAAATCTGTTATGATCAGCCCATTCTTGTAATCTATTTAAGTGTTGTTGGAGCTGTCGTTCTATTGTATGCATGCTTGTGGATCTGTAGATTAAGTTGAAATCATCAACAAAAAGTGAGCAATCTGCTCCAGGCCTCATACAATCAACAATGCTGTTAATTTTAATAATAAAAAGGGTGACTGATAATATACTTCCCTATGGAACACCCATTTCCTGATCAAAAGCATCAGAAAGTGATGAACCAACTCGGACCCTGAATTGTCTTTTTGACAAAATATTTTGAATAAAAAGGGGTAAACTACCCTTAATCCCATATCATATAAATCGCTCATTATTCCAAATTTCCATGTAGTATTGTACGCTCTCTCTAAATCAAAGAAAATGCTAACCACATGCTCACCTTTTAAAAAACCCTCTCTTATAAATGTCTCTAAACGTACCAGGTGGTCAATGGTACTTCGAGTTTTTCTAAAGCCACTTTGTGCAACAGAAATATAAGCTGCAGTTTCTAAAAACCAAACTAAACGCTCATTAATCATTCATTCCATTGTCTTATAAATACAACTTGTTAAAGCAATGGGACGATAATTATTTGAATCTGACGAGTCTTTGCCAGTTTTAGGAATGGGAATGATAGTGGCTTCCCTCCATGAAAGAGGAAAATCACCACTTTCCCAAATTTTATTAAAAATATCTAAAAGATGCCAAAGTGATTGGTCAGGGAGGTGTTTAAGGATTTGGTAATGAATTTGATCAGGTCCAGGAGCAATATCATGAGATTTATCCAAAGCAAGTTTCAAATCTTCTATTGTAAATGATATATTATATTCTTCCAAGTTATGGGATATAAAATATAGTTGGTTCCTTTCTTTTCTATTTTTTATTTGTTGAAATTTGGCAGAATAATTATTGGATGAGGAATTCTTGGAAATTGTTTGACCTATTGTGTTGTCTATTTCGGTGGGATTTGTAATTTATTGGCCATTATGATTATTTTTTACTTGGTGAACGTGTATTTAATTTAGAAACGTAATCTTTCCAACTTTTTCTGCTTATTTTAATGATATACCGGGCTTTAGCTCTTTTTATACCAAATTGGTGCAAATTATATTGAGTTGGCTGTCGATTAAATTTTTTTAAAGCTTTTTTCCGCTCCTTGACAGCTTTTTTGCACTCATCATTAATTAAACCAGGGTTTTTCTTTAATTTTAGAATTTGACTTTGATTTGGGAATACACCCATCAGCAATATCATACAAGGTGTCTGTAAAAACTTGAAGAGGATCATCTACATTGTTAAAAATTTCTGGAGTTATTTTATTAAAACAGGATGTTTGAAATTTTGCCAAATCAGCTTTATGAAATTTCCACTTGGGGATTTGTTCGTCTGGTGGAGGAAAATGGTTATTTAAAATAATTGGGTAATGATCACTACCCCATTGATCTTCCTCTACTTCCCAGGAATAGTCTAAAAATAAATTTGGAGTGCACATGGAGAGATCTATTGATGTTAAAGAGCCTGTAGCAGGATGTAAATATGTCGGGGAATCATCATTCCAAAGGCACAAACTATTATTATTTAAAAAATCTTCTATTATACGTCCTTTGGCATCAGTATTATTTCTGCCACCCCAAAGATAGTTGTGTGCATTAAAGTCACCAACTAACATATATGGCTGTGGCAGCTGGGTTACCAAATTATTTAAATCTGTAATATTAATATAACTGGCTCACTAGGTGGTAGATATATTGAACATATAGTTAATGTATTATGCAGGGTCACCCTGACTGCAGAAGCTTGTAAATTAGTTTTTAAAGTTATTTTACTCTGGGTATACAGGATTTAACAAAAACAGAAACTCCGCCATGTCCTCGGTCCAATGCATCAATTGAACCAACTTTAATATAAGGTACATATCCCTTAAATGTTGTTGAGTTATCTTTAAAATTAGTTTCCTGTAAACAAATAACAGATGCATTATACTTTTGGGCTAATAACTCCAGTTCTGGCCTGTTTGCCTCAAATCCTCTACAATTCCATAGTATGATATTGCCAATAGCTATATTAAATAAAATGAGAAAAAAATATATGATCTAACATAATCACTTGTTAATTTTACGATTATGCTTCGAGTGCACAGGTGTAAAATACATATCCGGAGGATCATCTGTGTCCATCCTTTCTAAGGATTTAGTTCTATTTATTTTACTTTTAACTTGTCCTTTGATTTCTTTTTTGTCTGATTTATGTACTGGTCTATTACTATTGATACTTTTATTATTGGATGATGTAGAAGGAGTTTGTGAAGAGGGTTTAGTGGATGTTGTTATTGGTTGAGTTACTACTGGGATAGTGGGTTTCTGAGTCTGAGTAGACGTTCCTGAAGATTTAGAAGATTCTGTAAAAAAGGAATAATTTTTGTCATTGATTGGCCATGTAATTTCGGTCTGAATTACTATTGATTTTGTTTCTTTAGGTTTTACAGAGCTGGCATAAGATGTCTTTGCTGTGTTTAAACTTTCTACTCGCTTCCGTGCCTGTGGAAAAGGTATATTTTCAATGTGTCGTATTCGCAGAATTTCCTTCTCTTTTAAAAAGGAAGGACAATTCCGTGAATACGATGGATGATTGCCTTGGCAATTGACACATTTTATCATATTTGAAGAACAATCGTCTCCACTGTGTTGAGCAGTACATTTTGGACATGTTACATCACCTCAACATCGATCAGATCCATGTCCATACCTCTGACACTTGAAGCAGCGCAGAGGATTTGGAATAAATACATCAACTCTAACGTTCAAATATCCAACTTTAATAGATGTTGGGAGCTGCGCTGCTTCAAATGTCAGAATAAACGTATTGATAGGAATTTTGACACCATCCTTTTTTAAAAATATCCGCTTACATTGCACAACATCCTGGTCTTTGAGCTCATCCACTATCTCCTCCTCAGAAACTCCCGCTAAATCTGGGCATCTCATTACTCCTTTTTTATTGTTGACAGTTTTGTGAGCTGTGGCCAACATTCGGCATCATAGTAGATTGTCTGCATGGCTTTTCCGCTCAACTTCAATCAATAACTTACTTCCCATCTTTTTAACTGTTTTCGGCACCCCGGCAATGCCTTGAATCCCCTTTGCAATTGCAAAGGGGGACATTTTTGCCAGGGTATGTTCAGCATCGGAACTTTCCGCAATTAAAAATCTCGGCCATTTTTCTGTTATATTTGAATCGTCATCACTGTCAATGTCATTCCTAGGTCGTTTTTGTTTGTTTTGCGCCATGTGTGTTATTTTAAATTTTATCAGTTAGGTCCCCTACCCACGACGGAGCCCAACAAGGGGACGCCTTTCTGGGGCGGTAACTCCAAGCCCTGACGCCATGAGGATACCCAACATGACATACTCTTAGAATAAAAACTCCACCCTTTCGGATTTTATTTATATCCCTCGATTGACCCAATCAGCAGTAATCTCCTTTCAGGAAATATCAATCAAAAATTTATCAATTATTCTTAAATTTTAAACATTGAAATTGTCACAAAATAGCCAGAATAAATTAAAGGAAATATACCACAAGCCGGTTAAATCAGATCCAGGCCTAATCTGATCTGCCTGTCTGGTGAACATTTGGATCCAAGACAGGCATGTTGCAACTGGACCGGTATTACTGCCAAACCAGCCCAGTGCTCAGCCCGTCAGGATTCCATATCCTCCCCGACACAGGTCGCATCCCAAGGCAAACAGGACACCCCTTTAGTCGCCTTTTACGACATGCTGGGGGGCAGTGAGGCTATTCTTTAATCCCCGCATCCACAGGGGATCATAAAATTGAATACGCCCTGGGGAATGGGTTGAATCTCGTTAATTTAGCTATTTTCTAAGAGTGCCCTTTCGTGATTGGTCGAGAAAGGGGTTGCACTTGGTGATCAGAACTTTATCCTAGGCGTTTAAATCATGAGCTGTCTGTAAACCATATGATAAGAATAGATTTGATCTCAACCATGTGTATAAATATAGTATAACTATATCTAAACTAAGGGCATGAAAGCTATTGCACCTCATTTCTGTCAATCTGATGTATCAAATTAGATTTAAAATAGTTAGGTACATCCTAAAATTTACAGGATATTATCCATACAATGCCAGGATAGCAAAGCATTTTTAGAAACGATAACCCTTACCCTACTGAGCACAGGATTAAAATAGTATTATGTGGGACACTTTTCATTCTGTTTTTTTACAAGTGATCCTAGATTTTGGCAGAAATATTAATCAATGCAAGGTAGGGTTAATTTTTGAAACTCTGAACCTAAGGATTAGATGGCACAGAACAGAAATATCCAAACTTCAAGGTCATGAACATAGAATTAATAACTTTATACATGGATTAAATATGATATCATCCAAGGTTGTGATTTCAGCTTTCACCCCTTTAGTTGTATATGACAGAAGGGAGAATTGACATTGCATTGATCACACAATTTTGGAACTGTCTTAGCTTTTCAGATTCCCTGTGGTTTAAATCTTACAATGTTGTTTGTCACCAGGGCTTATGTGTGAGCTGAGTTCAACCATTCTCCCTGGAATAAAACATGAGATTTTACCTTTCCACAACCGGTTCAACTTACGACCTAGTTTAAGTTGTGTATGCTGCACACTACCACCAATCAGGTAAAACTGGTCTCATATTACTGGGTGAAAAATACAGGACACCTCACTTACTGAAAGTACTCCTTGGAGAAGTACACATGGATACACAGCAAGTGAAATTGAATGTATAATCAAATGGATTAAACTATATGATATCTATAAAGTAAGTAAGTGTTTTTTTATCTTTTTTTTTTGGGGGGGGGAGAGGCATGATATAAGACAAGTGCAAAATGACATAGTTGATACATAATCAACATAATACATCCATTGAAAACAATTGATGCATGTATATCATCATTAAAATCAACACATTAAACAACAGAGTATATAGCAAAAACATAATAATACACTCATGAGTATTTGAACATAAGGATCAACATTTAAAACAAAGAAAGATTTAAGGATACCTTATAAACATTAAGTCAAAGTATACTTAAAATAGTGTTGAGGCGCATCCTAAACTTTATCATCATATTTAGCTTTGCTAGAATTCAATAGTTTACTCCTGATTACGTATGCTATGAGTAAACTGTCATATACATCTTAAGTTTACTTCTGGTTATATATGATAAAGATAAACTTTTGTGAAATGTGTAAGTATACTCCTGTTTATCAACTTTGTGTGAAAACATGTCTATACTTTTTAAGTTTACTTGTGGTTGTGAACGACATAAGCTAACAGTCATATACAGCATATGTTTAACACTGTTTATGCACTGTCTACATATACATCTCTAAACTTAATATGTTTACCTCTGATTAGGTACGATATTGGAAAACTTTGTATACTGCATACGTTTAGTCTTGTTTATGAACTGTGAATGTAAACATTTTTATACTTTCTAAGTTTACTTATGGATATATATGATGTAAGTAAACCTACACTCTAGATAATTGAAGCATGAAGCACAAATCTTGGATAGTAAGTCACAAAAAGAGTATAGAATGTCTAAATCGCACCTGACGTTTTTTACACTTTTATGGTACTATATAACATTCAGATCTCTTAGATATCTCTTATTTCAAGATTCTTATGATGTTTAGATACTGATAGGACTTATCGGATTGATAAAATGTTCACTACAAGTCAGGATATTAGCAAATCTTGGATAGTAAGTGACAAAAAGACTATAAAATGTCTAAATCACACCTGATGATTTTTTACACTTTTATGGTACTATTTAACATTCAGATCTCTTATATATCTCTTATTTCATGATTGTTCTGTTGTTAGATACTGATAGGACTATTTAGAGTGGACATATATGCACTAGAAACAAAAATATTGACAAATCTTGGATTGTATGTCAGGGAACAGTGCAAAATATCAAAATCACAGGCGCCGTCTTTTAGCCTTGCACCACAAGTTTTAATCACCAGACCCTCTGGCCTTTAGGTCCTGGTGTGGGTTTCTCATCTATGGGCCCTGTTTTGAAATCTTCAAATGTGAATTAGTAGCTGGCCTTTTGAAAATTGGGTCAGCAACAATTTGCCCTGACACCACTTGATACCCCATAGAGACTGTCACCATGACAACCAAGGTTAATCAAGTGCTCATCCCAGCCACATCCAGCAGCTATTTATATTTTGTGATGCAAGTGAGACAGCACAGGGATGCAGTGAAATGAATTGAACTTAAATCTGATGAGATTCAAGATCATTCTTGATCATCACTATACTTGGCAAATTTGTAGTGATGATTTGAAGAAGGTTAAAGTGAGAATTTTGGACCAATTATAAAATCTTTATGATAGTGTGCTGGCTTGCTCAACAGGAGTTAATTAATTCTTAGAGTAATATAACTTGAGGTGACAAGTTGGAGAGGTTGGAAAAATATCCCACAGAGAACAGAGAGAGCCGCTAACCACAACACAGGGATAACACCTGATCAGAGATAACTTTGTGTCCAAGCTTGGTTGCAGCCTGAGATTATCCCTGCTTCCCAAACCTTTGATTGTTACTCTAAGATTAATTGCCCCTTAGTGCAGTGACCTAGAAGAACTAATGAGGGGTGACAGGCTTGGTGGCGGGAAAATAGCTATTCTTCCTTTGTGTCCCGAGCTGTTAGGACATGTTTACAAAATGCTTACACATGATGCTAACCACAATCCAGCAAGAGGCTGACACATGTAATACAAGCCTCACTCTGTTACAGGTTTTTGCCAATGAAAGACATTCAAACTGTTATTTTGGATATATATTTTTTCAGACTTTATCCTAACCCAGATGCCATCTACTTGGAATTTTCAGCATCATGATTTGGACAATGTTTGAACAAAGAGACATCCATTCAGGATAAATGCACCATAATCTACCAGTATTTTCTTTCATTTTAGGGCTGCTTGTTTCCAGGCAAGGTCAATGACCTTTTACCAAGTTACCAGGCTGGGCACCATTCATATCAGGATCCTGATAAAACAAATCACAGGCAAATGAAAGAAATGTCCCTTTCATTTTTTTTCTTTCATGACTAAACAAGGTCGATGACCTTTTACCAGTTATCAATGACCTTTTCACCTACCTTTCAAGGATATATATGTACTAAAATCTTTCCTGTTCTTTAAGATTTCAGGACTGTTTGTTTGCAGGAAAGGCCAATAATTGATAAAAAGGGAAGGTCAATGACCTTCCAGGTAAGGTCAATTATTGATAAAAAGGAAAGGTCAATGACCTTTTAACAGTTTTTGTACTGTTTTCAGAAGGGAGCCAGTGACTGTTTTCAGAAGGGAGCCAGTGACAAAAGACGCATATTAAGCAAGGACAAACTCACTATTTTAATACTTCAAGTGACCCTTTCATATTTTGTTTCTTTTCAGCACAAATTGATTACAAGCAAGGTCAATGACCTTTTACAAGTCTTTGCATGGTCTGTTCTTACAAGAGGTTTGATATGAAACCCCAGATTGTTCTGAAGTGTCAATTACTGTTTCTTTCAGAAGAGTTTGTTAATAAGTAAGGTCAATGGCCTTTTCTTATAAGGGATGGGATTAGGATGATTGTATACCATTAGGAAATAAAGAAATGAATTTTTTTTATACTTTTTATACATTTTAGGCGAGGGCAATGACCGTTTGTCAAGCAAAATGCCAATGGCGTTTTGTCAGACAAGGTCAATGACCTTTCACCAGTCTGGAATATTCTAACAGAGCCTGATAGAAAATATTGTATGTGTACCAATTAGAGATAAAATAACTTAATATCCCATGCATTTTATTCACTTTCAGGAAGGCTTCTTTTCAGACAGGAACCAGTTTGTCTTAAAATCTGAAAAAGGGCCTAATATAAAAGGTCAACAATAATAACCTTCGATATGCATATTTTCAGGATAGCTGGCTTGTTTATCAGTTTTTGCCATGTTGTTTGTCAATAATAAATTTAAAATGTTATATTTGTGGTACATTTTTGGGGTAATTACATATTGTGCTGGTAAATAAACTGACATTTATAATTCAGGAAAGGTCTTTTAAAGGTAGAATAAACTTACATATACAGTGGAAGATAGGTCCTGTAAACATCACATAAACTGGTATATTCTGTGGGGATAAGTCTTGTAAATATCACATAAACTGGCATATACAGTGGGAGATAGGTCCTGTATATATCATATAAACTGACATATAAAGTCAGAGATAGGTCCTGTATATATCACATAAACTGGCATATACAGTGGGGGATAGGTCCTGTATATATCATATAAACTGACATATACAGTCGGAGATAGGTCCTGTATATATCATATAAACTGACATATACAGTCGGAGATAGGTCCTGTATATATCACATAAACTGGCATATACAACGGAGGATAGGTCCTGAAAATATCATATAAACTGGTATATACAACAGAGGATAGGGTCCTTAAATATCATATAAACAGTATAATTAAGCCCTGTATACATCACTTAAACTGACATATTCAGTGGAGGATAGCTCTTCTATATATCATGTAAACTGATATATACGTTGAAGGATAGGTCATATAACCTTAAATAAACAGTGGTGTGTATGTTAGTTAGGCAATGTTCTCCATATATACTGTTCAAGTTTATGAGTGTTTATCTGTTTAAACATGTATATCAGTTGAATGTATAGCCATTAAATATCAGCTATCAGTAAAATGTTTATTGAAGTAAACGAGCTTATCCAGGCATAAACAGGAGAGTAAATGTTAAGTAAGTTGTATATATACTGCTGTCAGTTTTGTTTAGGTGTGGCACTGTATTGGTGTATTTTCCTGGTGCTTTATATTAATAAACAGTGTGCTTATATGAGGATATTCGCACAGTGGCGAATATTTAAGGACACATTATAAACCTTAAATCAAAATAAAAAATCACTAACCTGACTTAAAATAAGCAAGTAAAACAAACAAAGCCTTCTTTAATGACATATCACCAAATTTACAATGTCTCAACCAGATAAACAGAACCCCAGTCTGAACCAACTCTAACACTGATAAGACCTATATCATATTCTAGGTGGGAGATGCAACTCTACTTTCAGTAAGGCAGGACTACCAGCGTCACTTACAGCATTAGTTGATTCCCCACAAAATGTACTTTAAACCTAATGGTAATTTATGCGGACTATGCAGGGTTATATTGGTACAAGTGGTGCAATTTATCACGAAAACAAACGCTCTCAGATACTTAGACCAGTCACTGTGCGAGTTACAATACATTGATAAAGCTTTTTTTTTGACAGTCTGGTCACTCTGAGGGTGATAAGCAGAGGTCAATAGGCGTTTAGTTTTAAACAGTGCACAAAGTTCTTCGATTACCTGGAGTAAATGTCTTACCTCTATCCGTCAACAGATATGTGAAAATCTTTTCACATATTCAAATAAACATTTGCCAACTGTTGTGGCATTCATATCGGTGGTAGGCAAAAAATCCACATATCTAGTATAAGCATCAGTCACTATCAACACATATATTTGAATTTTTCATTCCCACTTGCTGGCAACGGGCCAGTAAAATCACGAGAAATGCTCTCTAAAAGGCTACACACTTGACAGGGCCCCATGACAAACATTTTTCTGCAATGGGCTTTCCTTGCCTGACAAATACAACATTGTTGACAATATGCCCTGTGACATGTTACGCCAATAATATTTATCTAACAAGAAGTGACAACCTGCAGCTGCTAAATATTCATGTATGCTTTTTATGATGTATCCCTCTGCATACTTTGAGGGACACAGATGATTACCAGAACCAGGTGCAACAAGAAATTCATGAATGAAATGATATCTATCAAAACACAGCTTAACACTTACACTCCCCTCCGCTGAAACCATTCACAATTATATAATCAGGTTTCAGAGTAATATGAGAAAAATATTTTTAAGTACATTTGTTGAGACAAAACAGATGTTGTCTATCTACAGTTAACAAAAGCTCAACTTCCTGACCCTCACATGACACTATTTTGCCTGCCACATAGGATCTACCACACACAGCAGCCGATACAATTGCAGATTTGCCATTCCCAACACTACAAGACCAACAGGGACCAGGCTATGCTTGATTGCCAGACATTCCACCCCTGCATGCATGGAAGGGTTTCAATTTTTGAAGCATGGGTAACTATTTACATGAGATTCGACATGTAAGTCACTTATTTACTAAAATATCATCTTCACATTTTGTTAATGTTCTCATTGTTCCAATATGTTAAATCAATCAATTTATTATTATGATATTCTTATTTGGTACCATTCATTTGCACGACAATTCAAACTCAATAGACATTATATAAAAATAAACTATAATGGTCACAACAGGGATACACAACTTACAGCTGTACTAGAAAGTCTTCATATAATGTAGTGTCTGTATATTATATTGTTTATCAGAAATACACACTAATGTAGGAAAGTTACAATCTCAAAGATACCTCAAATCTCAAAGATGCCTCATAGTGATCTCATAGTGGTAATTGAAAGAACCCAACTGGATGCAAAGACTCTATTCTAAATTTGCTATGATTTAAATTTGATCTTGATTTTTTCAGCATGGGATATTGGACATTCAGACTTGTATCTGCTGGTACAATATGTGGTCTATTGGCATATCATGCTTCACTTTATCTCTTCCACGTATGGCATAGCCCTTACTATATAATAACTGTCTTCATAGGTAAGTTCTGCACATGCGTTGAGAGTGGAATGGCGGCTTTCATTTGAACTCTGATAAAATCGTCCTATTGCTAGTCTATCGCCACACTTTCTCGCAGAGAACCCTGTCTATACAAAGGTCTATCTGATACCAGACTTATTGCAAGCTCTGACGGCAGTTTTGATTGGAAAACCGCTCGCGAGGGCGGGATCATACTGTGTTGTCTTTGCGAGGCACCGCGCTCACGAGTATCCACTCTTTGCTGCCAGTGTCGAGTGCTTGGTCTGATACCTTATTCATAAAACTTGTTGCTCCTAGTGTCTAGAATTACCTTCAGACCCATCAGCAGCATATTTTAAATTGCAGTGATTTTCGGACTTGTTCCGACGGTGGTTGTTGATACACAAACAAGGGGCTACTACCAGCCATTTTTTCTTGTTGTGACACACCACCCGCTGTCCAATACACATTCGCAAGCAACTACGTAAGTAGTTCTTTCTTGCGATATACCTATTTATAGGTACATATACCAATCTAATTTGCACGCTATTCGTGTCTGGACACTTTTTCAGACGCTTCTAGAAGCGAATTCGGTATATTGAACTGATTTACAGTGTTTTTTCGGACGGTGGAAAAACACTCAAAAAGTACTCGCTGTCTTCTCCACCCGCTGTTCAAACAAACTAAACCGCAAGCGGCTACATAACTAGCCCTTTCTTGCATTTGATCCCCAGGTATTTATTACCAAAAGAAATTTTTAGCTAAATCAATCCAAAACTCTGCTAAAATTTCTAATATTAGTGCTATAAATAACTACTATATAGCATCGTTGACAGGCGGCTCACAGCGCCTCTACCGTTAAATCTCTAAGTTAGCTGGCCTCAGCGCCCCCTAACAGAAAAAAACTGCATATCATTGTATATGTCCTTTATTTTCTTCCGAATCTAACGACTGAGGAAAATAAAATCAAAATCCTGTTCAATAATACTAAACATTCATTAACAAGACAAATATCAAACTCTCATGCTAATGTGTTATCTTTATTTGTACCTGGTGATCATGGTGATCCTGCCGGACACGTCCGAGCTGAGAGGCGGCGGTGATGGGGAGGCTGCCTACAACCACTTCATACATCTCGTGGGCATCATTCGATCGAAGGGTCCCACGGTTACAGTGCTCTCCCCGCCGCCTCTCATTGATGCTACCTGTCGGCGCAACTGGATCGTCGTATCCAGGAATTTCACCCTGAGCGGGTACAGCTACCACGCCATTTCTTCTTTTTAGTGGCGCTACTCTCAAAGCAGATGGCTCTCTTCTGGATACGACTATATCCACGATTACCACATGCATCAAAGACCTGACGATCCCGATGAAAGTTCCTGCGACGGATAAACCATCTTCAGCAACTCTGCTGTCTGATGAAGATGGTGACAGTTCCTCAGCGGCAGAGGAGAGGAGTAGGGCATCCACGTCCAGGTCGTCCTCTTCAGGCTCCTCCTCCTCTGCCACCTCTTCCTCTTCATTGAAGAGAACAAGGGGAAATAAAGACAATCGTATCTTCATCTCCAAGGATGAAGCCGGGGCCATCATTGGCAAAGGTGGCGCCACCATCCGCCGCCTCAAGGCATCAACTGGGGCATCCATCGGGATCGTCAAGGAGAAAACTACAAAGGGACAGACATTGAACTTTGTTACTATTAGTGGCGGCAGTGAGGCCACTCGTAAAGCTTGCAAAGAAGTGTTTAAGATTATTAATTCCTGCAAATGATGGTGCGTGCTTGTCTATGTGTAAATACGAATAAAGAGATTTTTCACAGTCATAACTTTGTTTGTATATGTTCATGTTATAAAAACATTGTTAAAAATGATAAGAATATTAAAGGACGGCTTAAACTGCCCCCTATGGGTTTTTCCTCAAACTATCTTATCCTTTGCAATATGCATGAATACAGTCTAAAAACACGTGGGTCGTCAGCAAATATAAATTTCTATCTTATCGCCCCATCTCAAATAAAACTTCTCTGCATTTCACCTTTTCAGAACGCAGCTAAAGTAATTTTAGATAGAAATATTGAACTATTTTCAAGCCAGCACAGACTCACACTTGAAACCCTACATTCTGTCAGCTACGATACGCTGCTATCTGTGCATGGTGCCGGCGAGCATCTCAAAAATTCTATCAGAACAGCCAAAACTAGCATTTTGAAGATGGAAAATATCAATTTACAGGAACTCCAACCTGCTCCGGACATTATTCCATCATTTTCTAATAGAGACTCACTTATGTCTTGTGGTAATCCATCAAATTGTTCAAATTGTTGGGAGCCGTCTGCTTCGAGATGTGTCTTCCTTCTTCGTGGTAGCATACAACGTGGCGCTTTACGGAAATACCCAAACCACAGTTTCCGGAACCACGAGAGCAGACGAACGAACACCAATCGCTACCAATGTCTATCAGATCCGGAAACACCCGAATCACATTGGCTCGTGAAAACACGTGGTCCGAACGTAAACATAAACAAAGGCAATACACATTCGTCTGCTGTTCTGACCAATCAAGTCTCAGGGTACTGGCCGCCAGCCGGCTCAACACGTGCTTCAGTACACAATACTAATATAGACGGCGCCTCGAACACTGTGACTCGGTCAGCACAATACAAACCTGGTAACCAACTCCTGATTGGTTCATGCAATGCCCAAAGCATATCCGGCAAGGTTCTACTTGTGAAAGACTTCTCAGAGCATAACCTAGATGCTCTTTTTCTAACTGAAACATGGCTACAAGACTCAAACAATGAAAAAGTGAAGAGGGAATTGGAGGATGGTTCCCTAAAATTTCACTCTTTTCCTCGCAGGGGACGCTCTGGAGGAGGCCTGGGTCTACTGCATTGTGTTGAGCTCCCCTTTGAAACCGACAGGTTTAACCAACCAGTGGTGACAACAATGGAACTCCTTGAGGCATCCCTTCTAATCAAGGGGAAGAAGTTCACTTTTTTCACCATCTATAGACCTGAACCATCAGACAAGAATAGGTACACCTACTCTGAGTTCTATGATGAGTTCACTCAACTCATAGCACACTATGGGTCATTTAGTCATGAAGTCATCTTCCTTGGTGACTACAACTTTCATGTCAATAAACCAAATAAACCTGATGTCATAAAGTTCAATGACATTCTATCGACCTTTGACATGAACCAATGGGTTCAGGAACTGACCCATAAGTTAGGGAATACCCTTGATCTAATCATCACTTTCAAAGGGAACAAGTTTCTCAAGAGCCATCTAGTAGATGAGTATATATCTGATCATAAGATGATTAAACTATATCTGGGAATTTCACCCCCCAAACCCCCCAAAAGGTACAGGAACTATAAGGGACTGGATCTGGAAAGCTGGAAAGATCTCTCAAGAGGAGGCTAGAGAGAAAAAGGAGCTGTATAACTCTCAAAGGAACAAATACAACTCAATGCTTAAATCTGCTCAATCAGCATATTTTTCCAACCTGGTTGAGGAAAACAAACATGACCCTAAAAAGCTCTTTAGAGTCATTGACACAGTCATGTACAAGAAAAAGGACACACCTATGCCTCAATCTGACTGCGAGATCACTCAAGCTGAGAAGTTTAACACATTCTTTCTTGAAAAAATAGAGAGAATCAGCCTGGACATTGATAATGCTCCATCCTGCCAAACTTCGCCACCAGGCGACACTGCGAACAATAGTACTACATGTCTGGAAAGGTTCACACCCTTAACCATTGACGATGTACGGAAATTGGTCAAAAGGTCTGCAAAGAAGTCCTGTGAGCTGGATCCAATTCCAACCTGACTCTTACTTGACCTCTTAGATGACCTCCTACCAATAATTACCTCCATCATAAATAGATCATTGATGGAATCAGCAGTATCGGAAAATATGAAAATAGCCATCATAACACCCCTGCTGAAGACACTTGGCCTAGAACTGGTTGAAAAAAATTATAGGCCTGTTTCCAACCTAACATTTGTCTCTAAACTTACTGAGAGGGCAGTTGCAGACCAACTAGTCCCCCATCTTGTAAGGAATGGTCTTACTGACAAGTTTCAATCAGCCTACAAAGAATATCACAGCACTGAAACCGCTTTGTTAAAAGTGCAAAATGATATCTTGGGTGCTCTAGACAATAGAAAGTCAGTTATCTTGCTGTTGCTTGACCTTTCTGCTGCCTTTGACACTATTGACCATCAAATCCTTTTGGACAGACTGAGGGATAGATGCAACGTCAAAGGTCATGCACTCTCCTTGATTCGGTCATACCTAATGGACAGGAAGCAATGTGTGAAAGTGGGGATCCATAGATCCCGTCTCAAATCCTTAAAATATGGGGTACCCCAAGGCTCAGTCCTGGGTCCCATACTGTTCACCATTTACATGACCCCCCTATCTGATATACTTGCCAAATATGGTCTGAGCTATCACATTTATCCAGATGATACTCAGATTTACATCCCTGTTGACCACGCTTCTCCCCATCATGTGGATATGAGCAGACGAAAACTGGAGGAGTGTGTCGGTGAGGTCAGAAACTTCCTCATATCAAACAAGATGAAGATAAATGATGGAAAGACTGAGATGCTCATATGTACTGACAGGTACAGTACTACCACCCATAGCAGTATCCCAACCACAATCAGGGTGGGTGACTCTGATATTGCTCCTAGTCAGTCAGTGGTTGACCTTGGTATCACATTTGACTCCAGCATGGACATGAAGGCCCAGATCAAGAAAATGTGTCAGAAAGGCTATTATCACATCAGGAACTTGGTGGCCATCAGACATTGTCTAGACGAGAAGACCGCGGTAACACTTACCCATGCTTTTGTTACATCTACCCTTGACTATGGTAATGGTCTTCTGGCGGGTCTTCCTAAAACCAACATCAGGAAACTGCAATACCTCCAAAACTCTGCAGCACGGGTAGTTGGAAAAATCAGGAAATTTGATCACATTTCAGGAAAATTACAGGAACTGCACTGGCTTCCTGTTCACGCGAGAATTGATTTTAAAATTCTTCTATTAACCTGGAAAGCCCTTAATGGTAAGGCTCCGCCTTACTTACGGGATCTACTCCTGATTAAAGAAGGTGAACGCTGTCTAAGATCCAATGATGGCACCCACCTACAAGTACCTAATACTAGGCTAAGGACAGTAGGTGACAGGGCCTTCTCATCTGTTGGTCCAAGGCTATGGAATTCCTTGCCTACTAATATTAGGACAAGTACTTCAGTCTCCTCGTTTAAGAGTAGGCTGAAAACCCATCTCTTCAGGATGCATGTCCTGAGCTCAGCGCTATGAACAGACTTGTCTGGTATCAGCGCTATACAAATTTTATTATTATTATTATTATTATTATTATTATGAATGAGATTTATTATTCAAGTTGGTGGCCATCCATAAACATTAGTATACTTTAAAGCTAACATTAAGATCAGATCAAATTTATAAAATATAATCATAGTTTCAGTGCCTGCCTCTATTCCTCAATTTCAAATTTTGTCCTATGTAAATAAAACATTTTATTTTAGTTATACTAACCAATCATTGGTAATTTGAAAAAAAAGTTTTGTTAAGTTAGATAAGTTATAAATAGAATAATAATGATAAATAAATCATGTTCCCCATGTCACTTATGAAACACTATACAACTATTGGTTATTTCAGACATTTTAAGTTGAATAATACATTTTATATTTTCAGCTGCACTGATGTTCATGCTGCTAGTATTCATAGTGGTGTGTTTACATATGGCAAGTCTGAAACCCTCTGACTCTCATTCTCTCTCATCTCTGTTGCAACAATATATTATATTCCTGATATATATGGTTGGTATCCCACTTGCCTTTAAAAAATTTGCTAAAAAGGCAGCCAGATGTAAAGAGGTTCAGGAAGAAACTCTGATGAATATCTTAAGGAAGAATGCTGACACTGAATATGGAAGAGATCACAAACTGGGAAATATCACATCAAGAGAAGATTTTGTTGCAAAACATCCACTGACATCTTACAACCATTATGAAAAATATGCCCAGAAAATTGCCAATGGTGAACAAAATATTCTAACAAAAGACAAAGTTATATTTATCATGCTATCATCAGGAACGACTGGCAAAAATAAGATGTATCCCAGGACACCTGGTCTCAGATTAGGTCTCATATCTATCTTTTTGACCAGGTTTTATGGAATGAAAAAGCATATGCTCAAAATGAAACTTCAAAGGATCTTTCTCTTTTCAATTCACCATCCTACTAGTTTGAGTCCTGGAGGTATTCCCATGGGCGGGGTCGGCATGCTGCTTACAAGGGGCATACATTTTGGAATTGTTCCAAAATATTATAAAGATATATCTAAAGAAATGCCATCTTTCTATGTTCAAAGTGTTTTTGTTTTGAGAGAGAAAGATATTGTAAATCTTCACTCATATTCTAGTGATTTACTTTACGCTTTCTTTCGGTTTATGGAAAATAATATTCAAGACATATGTGATGACATCACTTTGGGAGAAATCCGTAGAATGCCAGATCTTTGTGAATCCATCCGATCGAAACTTAATCAACATCTTACACCACAGCCAGATAGAGCAAAAGCAATAAGGACAATCTTTAAAGATGGCAGAGAGGGAATAGCTCTGAGGCTCTGGCCAAAGCTTTATTCAACTATGGTTTGTAAGACAGGGAGTTTTGCTCACTCAGCTGAGCTTCTGAGGCAGACCTATTTACAAGGGATACCATTGATATACAGGATGCATGTTGCCACAGAGGGTTGGATAGGCATATGTGTGGAGTCAAACCCTCAGTCTGATATCTTGACTTTTATTCCAGACTTCTGCTTTCTGGAATTTATACCACTGGATGAAATAGAAAAGGAGAAACCTAAATGTCTCTTTATGGACCAGGTAATATGGCATCTTTAACATTTGAAAGTTCCATGAAATTGAAAATTTGAAAGCTCAGAACAAAAAGATAAAAGTTGAGAATGCAATTTGACAACTGAGATTGAAGATTTCATAATTTTGATTAAAAATATTATAATTTTTATTGAGTCTTAGACCGTTGAGATTAAAACTTTGAAAATTAGATGATATTTTCACTTATAGATTAGTTTATGCCTGTCTGTATTTCTGTGTAATAAATATATGATATTTTATTTTTGACAGATTGAGGAAGGACATAGTTATGAAATAGTAGTTACAAATGACCAAGGTTTGTACAGGAACAGATTTGGGGATGTTGTCAAAATTGTTGGTCATTTCAGGAGTACACCTCAATACATATTTCAATACAGGTAAGAGCTATTCAATGTTGTTTTCCTGACATTAAGTTATGTTAATTTCACAAAAAGTGTTTCTCAATTATATGTGAGTCAAATTCTCAAGTACCCATTGAGTGTTAGATATGGGACCTACAATATGATTTTGGGTGAGGATTTGTATTCTCATATCAGCACCTGACATTTGTGTAATATTAATATAACAAGAAAGTCATAAAAAAGAACTTGTGTGCAATTTCCTTTTGAAAAGGGAATTAATTTTACATTTCTCCATCCCCCAAATATCAAATGGCCTGGCCGGAAATCTTGCCATTTGTCTGCTAAGTGGATTTGCTTACTACTAAAATGTTTATGGTTTGGAGTGCCACAATCTACAAACTTGCTATGTGAGAATATGAATTGAATATGGCTTCATTTACATGAATCTTCACAAGGGTATGAATCAAATGCATCACACAATGATATGTACACAGAAATATGTTTTATACGCACCAGCCGTCCTCATCTCTGATCACTATGTATGCAATTTGTTACAATATAGTCTATATTTAATTTATAACATATATTTATTATTGCATACAAAACTGTTCCTGAGCTCCTTGAGTATGAACTGACACCAAAAAAATTATCGTAGTAAGCACCTCTAATATTAAGATCTATTTTGAAATTAGTCTATATAAAAGTTTACATTACCTTTTACTCTTTATAATATAGTTACAAACATGATCATTTTGAATTAAATTTTTTTAGGACAGGTCAGATTCTAAATATCGCATATGACCTAACACCAGAACTGCAGGTACTGAAAGCAGTGAAGCTGACAGAGAGACAGTGGGGGGACTGCACAGTGAGGGATTACACTGCTGTGGAGAGTGTTCACATTGAGAACATATCAGGTACAGGTTTCATGAAACTTATTAAAAACAACTTCATCCCATCGCAATTGAGGTACAGAGGCAGTAACACTACTGATTTTTCCATGTTTGATGGTATTTGATTGCTAGTTATGATCTTTACCTTTTTTGTTTGGTTTATTCGATTTATTTAAAATAGATTCTCCTGTACAAAAATCTATCACTGTAGGAAAATCTATCACTGTAGGAGAGGATACAGGAGTCTGTGTAGATATATGAATTGGGGTATTTGTAATAGAATTATAATCCTTTTCATTAATTGGCCATGTAATATCTGTTTGAATTGAAATTGATTTCATCTCTTTTTTCTTTACAGTGGAAGCATATGAATTCACATTTGTGTTACTTTGAGTTTCAATACGTTTTCTTGACTCTGGAAATGAAATATTTTCTGTATGACATATTCTCTGAATTTCTTTTTCTTGTAAATACAAAGGACATTTTCGAGAATAAGTTGGATGATCGTCCTGACAATTCACACATTCCAAAGATGGGGATTCACAGTGTTCACTGTGATGTTGTCCAGCACATTAAGGACATGTTAAGTTGCCTTTACATCTGTCTGAGCCATGACCATATTTCTGACATTTGAAACAACGCAGTGGACTTGGAATGAATATATTCACTCTTACATTTAAATATCCAACTTTGATTGATTGTGGTAGTTGCGTTGCCTCAAAAGTGAGAATATATGTATTGATAGGAGTTCTGATGCCATCTTTATTAATGATAATACGACGACAGGCCACAACATTTTGATCATTTAACTCCTCAACAATACCTTGCTCAGATATTCCAGAAAGTTCTGGACATCTAATAACTCCCTTTCTGGTGTTCAGGGTTTTATGAGGTGTAATTTTGACAGGGATAGTTGCCAGCAAAGTGCATTTCAATAAATTACTGGAATGGCTCTTCCTGTCAACTTCAATCAATAATATGTCCCTTATCTTCTTTATGTCCTTCACCTTTCCTGCTATTCCTTGAATTCCTTTCTCAATAGCAAAAGGAGACATTTTTTCAATAGTGCGTTCTCGATCATTACTCTCAACAATTAAAAATCTAGGCCATCTGTTCTCATTCACATTCAAGTCATTATCCGAGTCCGTTTCCGTATCAGCCCTTTGTCTTTTTTGTTTGTTGGATGCCATATGTGTTTTGTTAATCATTCATTGCCCATGTTCCTAAGCCTTACTCTGACGCCTATTTTAATAATAGGGAGTTATAGATATGGGGCAGAGCCATCAGCACACCTATAAAACTTGACTACATTAGACAATATACTCAAGAATACATAAAATGTACCCCGGATTGACCCGTTTGAGCAGTCAAGCTCCACACATCTGTCAAACTAAACTTGTTGAAACTGCCATTAATTGTTTTGATGAATTTGTTTATATTACCATACATTTTCTCTTAAAAACATGTAGAATTAATCATTTGATAATTTATCAAAATTATGAGAAATCTAAACTTTATTTAACTTTAGTTTTTAGATATGGGGAAATATGTGGAGCTATATCAGGCCCTAAAGTCCTCACCATCTAGGGTGAATATTTGGGTTCAAACAGGTGTGTTGCAACTGGACCAGTATTACTGCCAAACCAGTCCAGTGCTCAACCTGCAGAACTCCATATCCTCCCCTTACATGTCGCACCTCACGGCAAACAAGGTGCCATGGTTATTTTTATCGTTCGCCTCTTATGAACTGACAAAAATACCAGGGAGTAAAAATAATCAGAGGACCATTCTAACCCCAGGCCCACATGGGGTATACATATATATATGCTATGTTTAACAACTGGAATGAATAACAGAAACAAATTTAACAAGACTAGTATGATAACATGAGAATGTATAAGCATGCAATGGAAGTAAATAAAACTGTATGAAAATGAACCAAACAGATGATTATATCTAGCAGGGTGTAGGCTTCATGTACCAACACATGATCTGAAAACACAGATCAATGGCATGCATGCTGGAACATTACTCGTACACCTTCATAGTTGGAAACTACGCCCCCTCGCGATCTTAAGCAGGATTCCACTAGTGATAAAATGAAGGAATGAAAATGAAGGAATACAGTGAGATGAGTATCAGCGTAATGTAACATGCCGTTGACTTGAGATGTTGATGGGCAAAGGAACTTCAATGACTGACTGGTATTTAGCAAAGAGATCTCTGTGTTTATGCTTAGTTTTGTGTAGCTGTTTCACTAATGATTTATAATGAAAGCCCTGTCTCATCAGCTTCAAACACAGAAATTCATGTCTATCCTTAAAGTCTTTGAATGAGTCACATGCGCGAGCAATGCTGATGAGTCTAGAGGCATAAACTCCATAGGCAGGCTTTTCTGGAATGTTTGAATCCTTCACAAAGGGATAGTTCACAATATCAAACTTAAAGCTGTCTCGTTTGTCATAGAGTTTAGTGTGAAATTGTTTGTTGCTGATCTCAGTGTAAAGATCAAGGTAGGAAGCCCTATCACTGTGAGTGTTTTCCTGTTTGATGCTGAGTTCTTTAGGGTAAATATTGGACACGCTCTCACTGAAGTCTTTGTTGTTAAAGCTTACAAGGTCATCTATGAACCGAAAAGTATAATTAAAAGATTTAGCTTTATGAATGTTATTCTTTTCCAACTTCTCCATGAACTTGTATTCATGTGACATGAGGAACAAATTAAAGGTTATATATATATATATATATATATACAATAATTATAAATTCAAATCTAAAAAATGTGAGCTAAAATAGTTAAATACAATTACATTAACAATTGCGAGTAGAGGCTTTTCAGTTAATGATAATGAAGCCACTGTTTGAAAAGAAGCTTGCACTAAATGTATATTTGAAATTTGGGTCTGGATTTTGCTGTTTACTACTTTTGACCCTGTCTTTTATCCTGTAACATAAATGTTCACAAGGCATGACCCAACACTTACTGCTCTGTAGGATATCCAGGTCAAAAAGGGAAACTCAAACGATTTGTCAATCATCTGACATTGAAATTTGTTTTGCTGAAATAACCTGCTGGTAAGTTAAACCAAGTTGCTTGTTTTCACTTTCAAACCTCTGTAAATACATCATTAGTCAGGTTATGAACATGTACCAGTTGTGCTTGTCAAAATTAATTTATTTCAAAAAGAATTAAATACAATAACAGAGTGTGTTAGTAAGATTACATCTAAAAAAATTGCTGATCTTGCATCATGAGGAACATGTTTTAAACCCAAGTTAGGGTATCTTAGCTATCTGATATAGATAATTGAACCAATCAGATATGAAGAAATATGATGAAATAAACAAATGAGAAATTGAAAATCTTTATAGTTGTTTAACTGAGAATAACAAAATATGTTGAAACCTTGAATCATAAAAATAGTTATGATAGTCTTTATGGGGAAGATTTCAAGGGTGAATTTAATGTGATCCTTCTTATGCTTGAGGTATTAGATATTATTCACGATGGACAAGTTGACCACATTATTAAAAGTCTAACAAATGTTGTAGCAACACTGTGCAAGTACACTCACACTGAGGAAGTCCTATGTACACTCCCACCGTTTGATACCCACATCACAGAACAAGCTATTCAAACAAATGCAATCCTATCTAAACAAATTGGTGATGTCTGGATAGTAAATACTAGGGAAATAGTTGACAAACATCTAAGGTCTGATTGCTTTCAGGATGAATCTCATATTTTAAGTGAAAATGGTGCCAAATTATTCTATGATTCAGCTATCAAGCCAATGCAATTTGATGCTAAAGCAGATCTAAAATCAAATTTACCTGAATTTCAAACAAAAAGACAATCAAAATAAGAACTCAATGTGAGTGACCCCAGCAGTGTTCCAACTACGCCACCTTGCGCTGTAGCTAAGGAATCCCTTGACATGCTTAATGACCTAATGTGTGCCCTTTCTGAAGACAACATAAATATAATTAGGGAAGTGCCATAAGTAAATTAGGAGCAAACATCAGGGCGATTCAATAGTACAGCTCGAATCTATAAGCTCTCATCGAAAATTCCAAATCAGAAATCAGAAATCAATTTATTTGACCCCAGATTTAAATAAGTTGTCAATAGTACTCTTCATTTTTAACAATAGGTATATTTTATGGGCCAGAGAGACCTCCATTAAGACAAATGCTTGTCGGGGGCCA
Organism: Amphiduros pacificus; assembly: GCA_949316495.1. Taxonomy (NCBI): domain Eukaryota; kingdom Metazoa; phylum Annelida; class Polychaeta; order Phyllodocida; family Hesionidae; genus Amphiduros; species Amphiduros pacificus. The sequence continues at coordinate 35,298,722 of OX439012.1, read as the reverse complement.
GGAAGAATGTCAGTGACTCATGATATCGGGTAACCCGAATTCACTGCTTTATGCCCCAAAGGGTGTTGATACAGTGATAGAGGGGTATGGGATCTTCGCCACATATGACATCCAAAAACTTGTTGATTCTAAAACCATCATGTGCCAGAATCGTGAGAAAAATTATGAATGTAGATTTGGTGAATATTTTAAGTTCATGCAGTCTCAAACAAAAAAGAGAAAATTTTGTAAATGATATGTTCAAAGGGGCCTGGGGCTATGCAATTGCCTAATATTCTCTAAAATGCTATTTTTCTAATAAGAATTTAAATCACAATACATATGAATATTGTTTTGATGATATTGAAAATTATGTGAGCAAAACTTGAAAATGTTTTAAATGTTTTAAAATATGAGAGAAATAAAATTAATTTTGAAAACTGCAAAAAGAGAATCTGTGCTAAATACGCCAACCCTTATTGCAAAAATAAGAAAAAAGAATCTACTTCATGCCAAAATTATTAACAAAAACAATCAGTCAAAATGAGTTGTACATAACTGGATACACACCCATTCTTGATTGCATGGCCTTCTGGAAAATGCCAACCAAAAATATCAATTATTATCATGATAATAATGGTCGAAGCATTTTAAATCATATTAAAGATTCATGTAAAAATCAAAGAAAAATATCTAATCAAATGTCCCTTGAGTGCTAAGATCCGGAGGGGCCCTGGCTGCTATACACAGGGATGAAATCGATATTAATGAGGTTATTCATAATCAAAAATTAACAAAAATGGAAATGTTGGAAATTAATATTAAATCAGGCTCTATATCAAGTACCATTATTACCATCTATCGACCAGAACCATCAGATGAAAGAGATACACTTGTGCTGAATTTTTTGATGAATTTTCTGAAATCCTTGCTTACTATAGAATTTATAAACATAATGTTATTTTCATAGGTTATTATAATTGTCATATGAACAAGCATGATAATTTCAAGAAATCTTTGAACTACATAATCTACATAAGCATATACATGAACCAACACATATTCTTGGAAATACCTAAGATTTATTAATAACAAATATAAATACAGATATTAAGATACAGTCATAAGGTTAATGAAAAGTATCTCCCCAACATTATTCAATTTACATTAAAATTAGAAATAATGAGAAATGACAGGAAACTACAGAAATAAAAAAAAAAATGAAAATTAAAGATTTTATAAATGATGCTGAAAATAAACATTTTAAACAAAGACATCTCATAATATGTCTTAATAATAATAAATATATATATAGCGCTATGTCTGCCCATGACGCTTTTACAAAATAGTGTCTCCTGAAAAGGTAGGTCTTTAGTTGAGTTTTGAAGCTATAAATTGTTTTACAGTTTTTCACTTCTGGGGGCAGGGCATTCCAATTATTTGGTGCATATACTGCAAATGGCCTAACCCCATATATCTTTATGTTAGTTCTAGGAATTATACATTCATTGTTTTCATCGGACCTTTGGGATCTTGTCCCATTTTTAGGTATCAGTAATTCAGAATAATAATCAGGGGCAAAGCCATTTTAAACCTTCCAAGTAAACAGAACTATTTTGAAATCTATCCTAGTCTCAAATGGTAGTTAATGCAGATCCATCAGCTTATGAGTTATATGGTCTCTTTTCTTCATTTTCCCAATCACTCTGACTGCAGCATTCTGCAACTTTCGAAGTTTGGCCAGTTCGCATTTTGGTAGTCCAACCAGTAGTGAGTTACTATAGTCCAGTGTCGAGGTAACAAAAGCATCTGCAAGATTATTTGCCGTTTTTTCATCTAAACAGCTCCAAACCTCAGAGAATTTTTTAACATCATGATGATAAAAGCCATTTTTGCACATTTATTTTTTATTTGTTGCTTCATAGTTAATTTATGATCAGGGACTATACCTAGATCTTTGACTACTAGATCTAGGTACTATTGATTCACCAACCTTGATTTCAGCTGTTATTTCTTCATTATTAAAGTTAGAGTGTTTTCCCGCAGATAAGCAATTCAGTTTTCCCATCATTTATTTTCATTTTATTTTCAATATCTTATATTTTTTATACAGTCTTCCATCTCATTTTAGGATTTTATTTTTTCTTCTGACGATTAAGGATCTAGAGTGATATAGAGTTGTGTATCTTCCGCATAAATATGATGCCTCAGACCATATTGCCCAATAATGTCAGCCAATGGCTCCATATATGTCGTGAATAAGATAGTGAAGTACAGAGCCTTGTGGAACCCCATATTTCAATATTCATAATCTCAGATCTTTTGTCCATCAATAGTCACACATTGTTTCCTATTTGAAAGATAAAGTCTAAACCATTTCAATGCTGTGCCCCTAATGCTGCATTGTTTCTCCAATCTGATAAAAATATCATGGTCAATAGGTTTAGATTTTTTAAGATTTGGAATTATTGTGGTTGTAACAACACATTGACACAAGACCAATGAGGTCATTGCTATTATGTACAAGGGATAACATTAAGTAGAATTTTAAAATAATATGCTGATAGCTGTAATTAAACAAAAGTGAAATATACAGTTGTAAGATAATAATGTTTGACATACAATAGTCTATGACTGATCTGCTATTACATTTAAGATAAGATATTAACTTAAACTCAAAATATACAAAATATAAAGTGTAAAATATAAAGTGTACAAAATATAATTATAACACATATTCAAATTTGACAATCACTTCAAATATTCATTATTTGTTAGGCCTATGAACGATTTTAATGCAATATTCTCCTAGCCATCTGGGTTTTGGTGCTTTCGCAGCTTGACGACATGCATAACAAATAACATCCAAGGTAAAATAAATCCTTTTTCAACTGTTTAATCCCCCAACACAGTTCCTTATCTTGGATTCATCTCATATTGTTGCCATAAATAAGTTGCCAGGAAAAATTACATGTTAACTGTTTCGAAATAATAACATCTTTATTAAACAATTTAAGCTTCAAAAAAGCACACACACACACACACACACATATATATATATATATATATATATATATATATATATTATATATATATATATATATATATATATATATATAATATATATATATATATATATTATATATATATTTGTTTGTTTGATTCTTCACATTCAATATTATTTCATTCACATCATGGCTATACCTTATTGAAGCAGAAATAGTGCTGCCTTACTAAATTATCCTTGATATGACATCCTTCCCATTCACAGATTGATCAACCCTTTAGGCATTAGCCTCAGCTCATATGTCAAATTGTAACATGAATTCAATCTTGACATGGCTGGAAATAAAAACCACAAGCTTCAGATCGCCATAGAGAAAGACATGCTGATAAATTTATAGTATAACATAATGTATGTGCCAGCATCTGTGGCCTTAAATGGAGATAGAAGCCTGCTACTGGGATTCATACACTTCTCTTTCCTAAGAGCGAAAAATCACATAAACATGATAAACGTTTTGATATCCACCAAGTGAGTCAACCTCAGACATTTAGCATGGAAGACTGTTTAATCAGGATCTTTAATCTCCTCGATTGAGACACAATTCCTCAAAGCATCAGGTATGTGCATTATAGTTATATTGTCTGGAAGAAATATCATGGCCATTCCAACAAAGACATCTTCCATTGGTTGATATGGGGTCTCCCACATTGCTCTTAAAAGCCTGGACATAATTGTTCCTGTAATTATGTAACTGAACCCTTTACAATATGGTGGAAATAGTTGCAGAGGGTAATCCATTACAGACACATAATAGCGAGACTTATTGTTTCTGATAGGAACTTCAGTATTTGTGCAATACCCCATCATCATAGGCTCTTGATCTTTGGTCAGTATTGGCAACATTGCCAAAATATTTTCAATCTTTATGAAAACATCATCATCAGCTTTCATGAGATATTTTGCATGTGTGCATTGTTCACTGAACCACTGTATACCCATCATGGTTTTCAGAACCAAATTGTTGTACTTGTCCAAGAAGTCTCCCTGTAGAATATCTCCATGAAGTTTGCTCTCATTATCCACCCTATGTTTTACTTCATTTAATTCAGAGAGAAGGAAAACATATCGAACAATCGGCTCATTGTTAGACAGATATCTTTTGAAAATTCTAGTTCTCATGATTGATCTATGCTTAAAGTGATCAGCTTTAGAGGATATTAATATAACTAGTAACAGCTTTTTAGAATTATTTGCACATGCATGATTTGGTATCAGGTATCCAATCCTTTTTGTGGGGTGCCCAGTGTTATTTTTTTCTTCATATATTGGTCCAGTGAACCCCATTATTTTCATTTTTTGAAAATTAACAAGGAACATTTGATTCTTGTTACTATACAGAGACTCGGGCACTGGTATTTTAATCCCATTCTTAATATCCTTAGCATGTGCAGCATTTACCTTTTTATTTGGAATATTGGTAGCATTGACTTTCACAGGTATTGTGATATTGTCCTTGGAATTATTAGGATGTGTAGTATTTTCCTTTGTGTTCAGTATATTAGTAGCATTCACACTTTCACTTCTGTGAATAATGAAGTGCATTGAATCATGTCTCAGCATGTAAAGATAAAAACAAGCACAAACCATGACACATCCAATTCCAATTTTCTGAAGTGATATAGCATTGCAACTCATATTGCGTTCTGCAAAAAATAAACCATAGTAATTAATTATTCATATGTGCAGTGCAAGTGAAAGAAGCTTCATGTTGATATAAGTAATATTAATTTTGCAGTTTTATAATTGTGTGCAATAGAATTCTCTGATTCCTTTATTGAGAAAAATAATGCATACTCATTTGTGCAAATATAGACAGACTAAAAATAAGTGATAAAATATTGAACACACACACACATGCACACACATGCACACATTCATGGATGCACTACCTCTATGATGTGTGTTCATATTGGATGTGTTCAGCTCCAATCACCATAACTATCAAGTGGATTCCCTAAATGTATTATTGTCCTCAAAGTAGACAATGACATCTTAATGAATCTTCATGGATGTCTTTGTATACATGCTATACCAGGTGAGCATATAACCATACCCATATATAGGATGATAGTGATCAGGGTTGTGACTATACACAGGGTCTTGTCTTATTTGTTAGCTTTGTCAATATGTTCAACATGATTTATGCTAAATATATATATATATATATATATATATATATATATATATATATATATATATATATATATATATATATATATATATATATATATATATATATATATATATATATATATATATATATATATATATATATATATATATATATATATATATATATATATATATATATATATATGTTGAATATATATAAATCTGTGACTCTACATACTGTGGTGATATTGAGTGTAATATACATATTGATTGACATTATATGCTTATATAGTACAATACACAATCACAAAGAAAACTAAACAATCTCTGATCATATCACTTATTGTGTATCCATTATTTATGTATTTGCAAAGGCTGGTAAAAATGGCTACTGGTAACGATGGAACTGTTGAACTGGAAAAGACCAGACGGTTATTGATAATCCTAATGCTACGATCATCCAGGCCAGTCAAGCCATCCATGCAGTTCAGGCGGTCCATGCTTGCCAATTCAAAATGTTAGGGGCAGCCACTAGGATCAGCACTGGTGCTGCCACAACCATACCCACTAAAACGATAAGCAGATTGATAAGCTCAGGAATGATAATGATGATCTCAATTATTCTTAGTACCACACCCCCATAATAAATCAAATCTCTGGAATTTGCAAATCTAAATACGAAAATTCTAGCATATGAAACTAAACTAAAGCATTCTGATAAGGTAACAAAAATTATTTGTAGAAGTGCTTTCAATGAGTATCTAAGAGATGATGCCATGGAGGATACCTATTGATCCCTACTGGTGCCTAAACAATCAGGTATGATTTGTTGAGTATGTGACGCCCTTCATTTCAATAGATAGGGGAATAGATATACACTACTTTCCACTCGACAAGGCATGCATCCCATCATAAAATTGTTCAGTAGATTACACTGCATATGGTAATGATCCAATAACAATAAAAACAGAACAATATAGCAGAACTAAGGTGATGTAAATGTGGTAAAAGAAATCCTTACTGATATGATGGGTGTCATAATTGGGGAATGAATGAATGAATGAATGGTTTCTTTACGGCACATCGACACAATGAGGTCATTCAGTGCCAAAATAGTAAAAACAAAAACGTTATATTGACTAGAAACAAAATGTAAATATCAATACAATATGTACATAACACAAGATTTTAACAACAGCATTTATATAACACCAATCAAATATAGTAAATATGTATAATTTGTTTAAAAGACTTTATCAGTATGATGTTTTGCAGTTCTTGATAAATAAGTCAATGACATAAATAAACAAAAGCTCTGCCCTTAAACTGATTATAAAGTCCTATGTGAGTTAAAAACGATACTATCACAGAAGTATCTACAGTATCAAATAACGTATGTAAATCTTGTACATTAAAATATTGAGTTCGTATAATATCAAAATCGATACACTCAATTAAAATATGTTTAATAGTCAAAGCCCTTTGACAACCAATACATTCCAGTTGATCTTCACCTTTAAGCAGATAACAGTGCGTCAAATGACTATGTCCTATTCTTGTCCTATTCTACGTTCTGAATAAATATGATTGCCCTTAACAGCAGCTGCAGCAGCCTTCTCATCGTCAAATGATCCATCAGTGTATATACACTGATATCCAGTGAAAATAGATTAATTTCTTTATATCTATTTATATAAAGGGATGGATCTGTTGAGCATTTCTTTAATTCTGACATGGCTAGATTAATATTTAAAGTTGCATAGGTCCATGGAGGTGTTTCTGGATATTGAAATTTAGCTATTTGATTCGGATTTAAATTTAAGGATTGTAAAGATTCCTTGACGCGAATGCCAAAAGTTGGTATTGTATTTGGTTTATTTTCAAAAAGATCAACATAATTTGGATTGAATATAGCGTCATGTACAGGATTGTCTGGACAAGCAGCAATTTTTGCAGCATACTGAAGGGCAAGTTTTTCTCTTCTTAAATCAGGAGGCAGTTCATCTGCCTCTACTGCCAAGCTATCTGCAGGCGAGGTCCGAAATGCACCAAGGCATAGTCTTAACCCTTGATTTTGTATAGGATCGAGCATTTTAATATACGATGGACGTGCTGATCCATATACCATACACCCATAATCAAGTTTGGAACGTACCAGCGCTCTATATAATTGTAATAAAACAAAAGTGCATACATACTGTCTTTTTCAAAGAAAACTTAAATCCATTGTTATCAGCCCATTCTTGTAATTTTGAATAAAAAGGGGTAAACGACCCCTAAATCCCATATCATATAAATCACTCATTATTCCATATTTCCATGTGGTGTCGTAAGCTTTCTCTAAATAAAAGAAAGTGCTTTAACCACGTGCTCACCTAAGTCTTTGCCAGGCTTAGGAATGGGAATAATAGTGGCTTCACTCAATGAAGGAGGAAAATCACCACTTTCCCAAATGTTATTAAAAATATTTAAAAGATGCCCAAGTGATTGATCAGGGAGGTGTTTAAGGATTTGGTAGTGAATTTAATCAGGCCCAGGAGCGGTATCATGAGATTTATCCAAAGCAAGTTTCAAATCTTCTATTGTAAATGATTTATTATATTGTTCCAAGTTATGAGATATAAAATTTAGTTGGTTTCTTTCTTTTCTATTTTTTATTTGTTGAAATTTTGCAGAATAATTATTGGATGAGGAATTCTTGGAAATTGTTTGACCTATTGTGTTACCTATTTCAGTGGGATTTGTAATTAAGTGGCCATTATGAGTTAGATGTTTGATCCTTGCTCCACCTCCCTTCCCCGAAATTGGTGCAAATTATATTGAGTTGGCTGTCGATAAAATTTTTTCAGACATTTCATGACTTCCGAAGAACACTCTTCTCCACTATGCTGGGCTGTACATTTTGGGCAAGTTACATTTCCTTTGCATCGATCAGATCCATGTCCATACCTCTGACACTTGAAGCAGCGCAGAGGGTTTGGAATAAAAACATCAACTCGGACGTTTAAATAGCCAACTTTAATAGATGTTGGAAGCTGCGCTGCTTCAAATGTCAGAATGAATGTATTGATTGGAACTTTGATTCCATCCTTCCTAATAAAAATTCGTTTGCATTGGACTACATCTTGATGTTTTAGTTCATCCACTATTTCCTCTTCAGAAACTCCCGCCAGATCTGGGCATCTTATCACTCCTTTTTTATTATTGAGGGTCTTATGAGCCGTTATAAAAACTGGAACTGTGGCCAACATTCGGCATCTTAAAAGATTGTCCGCATGGCTTTTCCGCTCAACTTCAATTAATAAACGTGTTCCCATTTTTTTAACTGTTTTCGGCACCCCGGCAATGCCTTGAATCCCCTTTGCAATTCCATATCCTCCCCGACACAGGTCGCATCCCACGGCAAACAGGACGCCCCTTTAGTCGCCTTTTACGACATGCTGGGGGGCAGTGGGCCTATTCTTTAACTGTTTATATTGTTGAACAGACATGAAAAATGGTGTGGTGTTAAGGGAAATGCACCAAAATGGTTTAGATCTTATCTCTCATGTAGGAAACAATGTCTGACAATTGGTGGAAAAAGATCAGAAAATATGAATATTAATTATGGGATACCACAGGGAACCGTGCTTGGACCTGTTCACATCATATATGGAACCCCTTAGTGAAAATATTGAAAAATATGGTCTAAGGCATCACATATATGCAGACGACACGCAAATATACTTTACAACGGACCTGAAATCAAAACAGAATTCAAAATTATCATGTTCAGAGATGGATGGAGAAGTGCATTAAAAATGTAAAACATTTCTTATTAGAAAATAAAATGAAAATAAATAATGGAAAAACTGAATTATTGGTATGTGGGAAAAACTCAAATTTTAAAAATGATGATATCCCTGGTGAAATTTTAGTTGGTGAAACAATCATCCAAAGATCCCAAAAGGTCTATGACCTTGGAATCATTTTTGATGAAGAATTAACGATGAAACTTGTGTAAAAAAGTGGGTTTTTTTTATGTGAAACATATATCGCATAATAGAGACTGCTCTTGTTCATGCATTTGTAACCTTTACAATTGATTATGGTAACGCTCTTCTGGCTGGGTTGCAAAAATTGTAAGGTAAAGAAAAATGATCACATAACAGAAAAACTTAAAGGTATTAAGCATCAATTCTACAATTTGGTGTATTTAAAGCTTGGCCACATATATGAACATCATCACAAATTGAAATTATGATAGATTAAAAAGATAAGTTGCTAGAAGCCATTAAAGTTGCGCTCCCAGGAAAGATTTGTCTCAGCCATAAGCTGCACGTGACGGGTAAACACGGGTAACGTGAACTTTGTTTGACCTCAATTGAGGCTCAAAGTGGGGTAGCACTGTTGACGTCATTCTGGCACTATCTAAAGGACAATACCTTTCATAGGGCATATTACCATACTCTTATGACATCATTTTACCTCTCAGTCCCTCTATGATGACACTCCACATAAAAATGACGCCAAGAAAGGAGTGTGCTTTCACCAGGGGCCAATATATTAGGATCGTGTTCAAACAGATTTCACAGACACTTATGGCGATACATCAATCAAAAAGTTTATAGACATGAAAGACAAATACATTTATCACCAATATGTGAATTTTAAATGTTTTTTTCAAAATCGGTGCTTAATCCCTTTAAGGAATTGCACTGGTTTCCCTTGGAAGCAAGGATAGATTGCACTGCTTACATGGAAGACGCAAAATGGTATAGCGTCAGAAAACCTATAACCTAAGATGGGTGCAAAATCTCTTAGATCCCCAGAGAACAATGAGTACATTGTTCCCAGGGCAAATCTAAAAACATGGTGACAGAGTATTTGAGATATACACACCAAGACTCTAGAATGCCCTGCCCCTGCAAGTAAATCACTGAACACCTTCAAATCTAAGCTCAACACACATTTATTTACAAAACACTATATGAAAGAGCGCCATGAGCAGACCTAGTCTGAAATAGCGCTGTATAAATTTATTATTATATTATATATTATTATATTTAATAATATTTTGTGATATATAGTGTCAAAGGCAGCAGAGAGGTCAAGCAATACCAAGCAATACCAACATTACAGTTTTATATTGATCAGCATATCATTTTGAACTTTTAATAATGCGGTTTCAATGCTGTGAAATTTCGTGTATGCAGATTGAAACATGCTTTGAATATTATTTCTTACCAGATGGCCAACAAATTGTTTGCCTCTGCCCTGTCAATGAGCTTAGACAAATAAGCTAGATTTGATACTGGTCTATAATTCTCTTTAGATAATTCTAATCCTGTTTTTTTAATCAGTGGCCTAATAAGTGCTATTTTGAGTTCATCCGGCTCATTGCCCGACGTGATTAATTTATTGATAATTGCCGTTATAAAGGGTAGTAATCGCCCAGTGCATTCAGAGAGAAGCCAAATGGGGATGCGATCTAACTCGTATAAATTTTTTGCTGCTTCTTTAAGCAAATTCCTAACATCAGATTTGTCCAGTGGTGTGAAGTTGTTAAGATATGAGTTAAATCTAGGTTTTTCTGTTATGTCAGTACTTTTGTGCTTTTCATCCATTTCTTGTCTAAGAATAGCAATTTTATCTAGGACAAAATATTAAATTCTGTTGCCAATTCCTTTGTATCTTCATGTTTTGGGAAAGGTGTGTCCTCTTTGGTATGTAGTAGTCCATTCAGTATTTAAAACAATATTTTGGGGTCAGATTTATTTGAGTCAATCGTGTCAGAAAATATTTGCTTCAAGCAGATTTAATTGCATTGTTGTATTTGTTCCATTGTATTTGAAATTTGTAGAAAGACCTGTTTTATCCATTTTTCATTTGTGCCTTTTTTCAGCGTTTATATGCTCCAATAACCATGGGACTGGTTTCCTGATGTTTATGGTTTTCTCAACCACTGGTTCATGCTTATCCAAGATATCAGTTGGTGCATGCTTATCCAAGATATAGTATTTAATTTATGAATATGATTAATTTTTATGAATATCAATTTCAGCATGAGACATTAATGGTAGAGGGATTCCCGGTAACTGATCTCTGGTTGACCTTGAGAAAGGGTTCCCTCATACATAAATAGATTTGCTTCGTGGATTGACCAATCAGAGGAAAGGGCCAGGCTCCAATCGCTTCAAGATTTGTCACACATATTTCTAGTAGGATATATTTTTTGCTGGTATTTTTGTGGCACCATATTTTTGTGGCACCATATTATTGGTGTCATCTTTGCTGGCCAAACCCCAAAAAGTTAGAATTATTTGAATCAAAGTTTGTCCTTGAAAGTGGGCGGGCCAAAAATGATCATGTGACCTAACCAAGCACCTTGATTTGTCACTTTCTTTTCTATTCTTAACAATGTTTTCATCATCATCATCATCATCATCATCATCATCATTATTATTATCTTTGTAGAATACAATGGCACAAGGCAACACAGTTGATTTGATATTGGAGTGCCCAATACATTCTGCCTGTGACGGGATACCTAAGATACTCAGCTGTGGACATACGGTGTGCTTGGAATGCATTCAGCATATGTATAGCCATGCCAAGCAGGCTGACCCAACTACAAGGATCATATCCTGTCCCTTATGTAGAAAGAACACAGAACTATCGGCGGGAGGACCATCTGAACTTCCCAACAACTTCAGCCTTATGCAGGTCAGAGAAGCGATGATGACAGCCCAAATTGACCAGAAGTGTGATTTTTGTCAAAAAGAAGAAAAGGAACCATTTGTTAGCTTTTGCAAAGATTGTGAACAGCACCTGTGTGGGAGTTGTGCAAAAGAACACAAAGAAATACCAATATTTTCTGATCACAACATTGCACCGAAATCCTCAATAAAATGCAACAAGCACAAAGGCTATGTTACATATTATTGTTCAAATTGTGATCACCTTCTTTGCAAAATCTGCCTCCAACACAGAATCTGTGCAGACCATGATGTGAAAAAACTTAAAGACATTTAGTGTTGAAAAGCATAAGGAGTTAGATGATAAGCTACTTAATCTAGCCCAGGGCATAGAGATATTCACAGAGCACAGAGAGGCTATGAAGGCCAAGGTGGCCGAGGTCAGAGGCTATATCAGGCGGGAGGTACAGGGCATAGAGAACCATGCTAATACTTTACTAGAGAAGATAATGTACAAGAAGAGAAACCTACTGCTCACCCTCCAGGAACAGGATGATGAGCTAAGTACAATGGAATCCAGGCTCCAAGATGAGACATATTTAGATAAACTACTTCAAATTCAACATGCTGCAAATAGGTCTAAGGAAAATGGTGAGTGAATTGTCCTCAAGTGATAGAGATCGTTATATAATATGTTTAAAATCAATCACTTTGTAAGAAAACAAAATGCCCAAACGTTAATAAAGAAATAAACGATTGACATTTACTATATATATATATATATATATATATATATATATATATATATATATATATATATATATATATATATATAATATATATGGATGATGGATTCGAGATGGTACTACTTTATGACTGTATAAGTAAATATTTTACTAATAATATTGTTAGTGTTAAAGATGAATATGCTAATTATTGTATTTTGCAGGCATTGAGGATATCATTGTCAAGATGCACACTCTAAATCTTGACGATGTTCCAAATTTCAAACCTATAGAACATGTAACAAAACACATGTTTCTCCCTGACGTGTCCCTAGATGTTGGAAAGTTGATGGAGGTCAAAGGTCAACCCCATCAGAGAGGTCATAGGTCACGCTCAGCCAACAGTGATGTGACCTCTGATGTGATTGAGTGCATGGTTTGGGAGTTATCCAACATGAGTAAATGTACCTCAGATGTGTTTGTGTACCCAAATGGGCATCTAGCTGTAGTTCATAGTATAGGCAATGTCTTCATTGCAGACCTTGAAGGAAATATTATAAAAGATACAAAATCTAAAGGTATTACATTGAAAAATCCCACTGGAATAGACGACTATCCTGAAGAATCTGCTTTGGCAGTGGCAGAAAATGGCACCGGATGTGTTATACTTTTAGATGCCACTGAGTTGAACTTGATAAGAACTATTGACCTTGAGGGAATATCCAAGGCCTACAATATCCGGGTACTTGGAACAAACTTTGCAACTTCCTACAAAGATGGCGACTTAGTCTTTATCGCTCTTCACAACGGGAGGGGAGAAAAGCTGAAAAGTTGGGATTGTTACTCAGATGACATCAAGTACCCTGGAAGACTGGGGGTAGATAGTGAGGGTAACCTTCTGGTAGCGGGGCTAGACAGGGTGTGGACCTATGACTACAAGGGTAATCTCCTGCATATCATTATTGTGGACTACTTCACCATGGGATGTGTCTCCCTTGGGAAAGATACCATTGTAGCTGTCAGTGAGACAGGTAAGTGTACAACTAGGTCTAAGGAAAATGGTGAGTGAATGTAATTGGGGGATATATACGTCAAAGAACTATCCTACCTTCAAGTAAGGATTAATACACATAAGTAAGAGAAATACACATAGGTAGGAGAAGTACATTTAAGTAGAGAGAGGTACACTTAAGTAGGAGATATAAATATAAGTAGGGAGAGATACACTAAAGTAGGAATTGTGCATATAAGTAGGAGAGGTTCACTAAAGTAGGAGATGTGCATATAAGTAGGGAGAGGTACACTTAAGTAGGAGATGTACATATAAGTAGGGAGAGGTACATATAAGTAGAAGTACATTTAAGAAGAGATAGGTACACAAAAGTAGGAGAAGTACATTCAAGTAGGGAGAGGTACACAAAAGTAGCAGATATAAATATAAGTAGGGAGAGATACACTAAAGTAGGAGATGTGCATATAAGTAGGAGAGGTACACTAAAGTAGGAGATGTGCATATAAGTAGGGAGAGGTACACTTAAGTAGGAGATGTACATATAAGTAGGGAGAGGTACATATAAGTAGAAGTACATTTAAGAAGATATAGGTACACAAAAGTAGGAGAAGTACATTCAAGTAGGGAGAGGTACACAAAAGTAGGAGAAGTACATTTATGTAGGAAGAGCTATACTAAAGTAGGAGATGTACATAAAAGTAGGGAGAGGTACGCTTAAGTAGGAGATATAAATATAAGTAGGGAGGGGTACGCTTAAGTAGGAGGTGTAAATATAAGTAGGGAGAGGTACACTTAAGTAGGAGATGTACATATAAGTAGGAGAGGTACACTTAAGTAGGAGATGTACATATAAGTAGGGAGAGGTGCATATAAGCAGGAGAAGGACACAGAGATCAAATTGCCAGGATTGTTACAATGCAAATCATTTTGGACATGTTTCTAATTATTACATGTATAATGTGAATGAAGAGAACTTCTTCAGAACACACATACACACATACACAAATCATTCACCAGTGTAGGATAACACGTTTTTTTTAGCATTTCTTGTGGTATTTTCAGGGAAGAGTGGTGAGCTTGTTGCCTGTTCAAAACAAGAGGATGGAGAACAGACCTTCAGGACGATTCTCACATGGACACAGGAAGATTATGAGAACTTTGGAGGGATGAGAGCCGTGGATCTTGATGGCTCATTTTTAGCTGTGACTGGCTCAAAGGGTGTTCGTCTCTATCGGCTCAGTGATTGACTCATGATATGCAGGAGTGCTAAGCAGCCATGCAGTAACCATTGGTTATGCTAAGCAGCCATGCAGTAACCATTGGTTATGCTAAGCAGCCATGCAGTAACCATTGGTTATGCTAAGCAGCCATGCAGTAACCATTGGTTATGCTAAGCAGCCATGCAGTAACCATTGGTTATGCTAAGCAGCCATGCAGTAACCATTGGTTATGCTAAGCAGCCATGCAGTAACCATTGGTTATGCTAAGCAGCCATGCAGTAACCATTGGTTATGCTAAGCAGCCATGCAGTAACCATTGCTACCCAAGATTGCTTGGAAATGGGAAGGACATTTGTCGTGAAGAATTGGGATTCACTTTAAATAATATGCATGAATGGATTCACTAATAATTGGATTCAATAATAAAAAATTGGATTCAATAATAAAAAAAAAAATTACCGTGCAAAAAAAAAATGTCCAATGCCATACACTGTTCTGTCTGTATATCTTGATCTTACAAAATAGGTCAAACAACAGTGTTCTTGAGGAGCGAGACAACCCAGTATTAAGATAACCTGTATGAAAAGTAAAATCTCATAAGCTGATAGTGTGTGTACCTCAAGTTAAATTGCCTACACATTAAATATGATTTTGTTTTTCACATAAATAGTAAAAATGATTCCATATTCTTAACTGATATGCATATTGTACTTAATTGATCAGTAAGCCAGTCTTGATTTAGCAAACGCTTCAGCTTTTAGCCTTTGAATCTTTATTAATTTGGATTTATATTTAAAGATTCTTTGATGCCAATTATTGGCACAATGTTTAAATCCAACAAATATTTTGTATTTCATTACCATTTTATTTCAAGAAAAATACAGTACAATTTTTTCAAAGAAGATCACACTTTCAAGTTTTAATAATCAACAAGGAGATGATAAATATGTTTCTGTTTTGGATTATATACAATGGCTACCCCTCATTCAAAACTGGGCTGAAAGTCTAAATAACAATAATAATAATATGAATATGAATATGAATAGGAATGATATGAATAGGAATGATAGAGTCATTAATTAATTCATACGCGACATCCGCTGCACTGATTGGGTTGATCTTGGGCTCATTGGAAAGAAAAAGATGAAATATTAAGAAAAGTGGAGGGGACACATCATAAATTTCTTTTTATTATTAGTCAAAATAGCCAAATGCTGGTATTTCAAGCAGTACAGAGGGAGGTACTTACAAAAAGGTAACAGCAGTATTCCGCATGATCATATTAACATAATTTATGATGTTACCATGACATTACTATGTTGACACTTCCATGTTTAACGTCATTATGACAACACTATGACGTCATTATGACACACTTCTGTATGACGTCACTATGCTTATATTGCTCGCATCGTCAACACAGTTTTAGGGCATGAAAACCACCTTTCTACTGCAATTATTGACGAAGGTATGGTCTTTTGTACACATAATGTTCGGTTGAAAGGAATGTGCCTCTCGTGGCCTCACGCAACTGTGTTTACTTTGCTTGCAGCGTCATTCTACTCCAATTATTGACGAAACTGTGGTCATTTGTTTTTTGTGATATCCAGTGGAAAGAAATGTGCATCTCGTAGCCTCATTGAACTGTGTTTACCTTGCTCACAACGTCAAGACATCTTCATTGCAGTTTAAATCATCTTTCTGATCCATTTATTTACTGTGGTCTTTTGTATGTGTAATATTCAGTAAAAGAATTGTGCATACCATTGCAATTTAAATCTTTTTATTTCAATTATTGACAAAATTATGGTTTATATAATAATAATAATAATAATAATAATAATAATAATAATAATAATAATAATAATAATAATAATAATAATAATATGTGTGTATTCCTCAGTATTCATGTTTGCAAATCATAAATATTTGTGCAAGGTAGATATCACTAAATAAGAGATTTACGTAAAAGGATTCTCTAAACTCTGGATTGGAGATTTACTGAAATTAGTTAAGATATTAGCTTCATATTGATCATCCACTAATATCTCTTGAGATCATTCCAGCAATAAATTCTCATAACTAAGAAAGAGTACTTTTAAAGCTATTCAATCTGAGCATAAACAAATGATTACCAAAAACCTGTGTGAGTCATTCGAACATGATTTTGTTATCATCTTGAAAATAAAAAATCTGTTTTCTTCATACTAGGAAATTAATATCTCATGAGTCATATGCAAATATATGTAAGCATGTATATACTACATGCCAAGCCTAAAATAACGGTGATATCAATATGGCTATTGATCATGGTGGTCGCAGCGTTGCAGGGAGTTGTACCTGAAATGTACAAGCATATCCTGATATTAGATTTGTTTGACCTTTATGCCACCTCATCATCAGCACATATGCGCTGACAAACATGAAATAATGCATCACACAATTCTCCTAGTCATGTATTTGCTATGTGATATGTATTTGCTAATACATATCACTCTTTAATTGAAGTATAATTACACTAAGTCTTATTTCTGCCCTGGATATAATGTATATTCTCCCTTTATAGTCTAGCTTCTGCAGTGATGGGGTGGGGGGTAATTTTCTGTCATTCTGTCTATTAATTTTGATCTTCTCTTAAACTACTGATCGGATTTCTTAGCAATTAGTGAGGAATATGTTATATTTTCAGGCGGCCAATTCTATCTTTTTCTACTCGTTTCATATTTTAGTCATTTTTTTATGAATTGTTCAATAATCTAGTAACTATCATTGTTGTCAAGGAGGCTGCCATTATAGATATTAGCCAACAAGAATAAGATAACAGGTTGGGGACAAATTCAATATGCAACATGCCTTTTCATTGGTCAAAATTATCATCTGCTGCTCTGGGAAGGGATTTAAATGATCATTTACAAATCAATTTCCAGGCAATTTAAGAAAATGTTCATAACCATTTTATTGTTATATTACCTCAGTGAAATGACACAAAAAACAACAAAAATACATTATAAAATAGAAAATTAATAAGGCATTCTTCACTTAGCATTATCATAATGCATATCACCATACTATTAAACAACACAACTTAAAGCTAGATGGCCAAAAACTAATATGTTGATGAATTATATCAACATCAGTGATTAATGGTTCTTGCTTTGTCATTTATGTCTGTTACATGAGACTTTTGTAATTGTTATTCATAGTTGTACCTGATTTATTGGCAATTGACTCTCAGGTCCCGCAAAACATGTCATCGTGAAAGCGAGCATTGATATTAATTTTTCAACAATTGTATTTCGGAGATAAAAATAATCTAATTTATTTGTTATCAACATTACAATACATTTCTTGTAAAAAAAGAAAAAGGTCATAATTATTCACAGAAATCTGGCTGAGAATTGATTGGAAACAGAATAAATGTTATAAAGGTGACAGTCCAGTCGCAAATCACATTAACAAAGTAGGACAAATGCTGTTAGATTTGGGTGTGTCAATTTCTTTTAAAATGACTTATTCACCTTGTGGGGATAATTTCCCCGATATATATCAGGAGAGAATGCTATGCATGATGAGGTAGAGTCACATACAACCTCTGCCCCAATAGGCATGAAAATGTCCCTACTTTTTCAGCAGGGTCGTTTGCATAATTCACAGACAGGTGTGCAGTTGGTGCACTGCACACATGCACACATTCAATGCCCACCCTCTTTCAGACTAAAACAATCTGCCACAATCACTCACACCGTGTTGATTGTTACTTAGCGGCTGGTGATTTCACTTGTTTCTAAAACAAATATCTTAGCTCTGAATGGAAACTAAAAAAGAATCTCCTAACTCCGGGAAAAATCATACCCCCCTGATAGTCAAATGACTGGCACCTTACATGTCTCGATACTAGTACGTGCATTTGATGTACTCACTTTCTAACCAAAACAATGACAGTTATTGGCTGTGTCAATACATGTGACAAAATATTTTACTAAGAGTCTATTGGCTGCTTGCACAGGGTGTGGCCTCTTAGCACTCATTCAAAGAGTTGAATATTTGGTTTACTTGCAGAGCCAGGTATAAATCCTGGATCTGCTGGGAAGAGTTGCCTTTCTTTCAAATGTTTCAATTATTAGTCAATTATTCCCATAATTGTTGCCTACCGTATTCTGTAGAAATGAAACTCCAAAGTTTAGGATTTGTAGATTTATTGTAAATCCATCTTTCATTATATTTATAATCCCATTGCATTCTTACTCTGTATTACATCAATAGTATTATTCACCTACTGCCTCTACTGTCATTGCTCAATAGTTGAACTTTGGAATTTCCCAAACTATAACTACTTGAATCACTGACCAAAATATATTCACCTAATCTGAATTGACCTACATCAGGTTATAAATTGTAATCAGGTTTCTGTCCCAGAAACTGGCCAATCAACTGCCAGTACAAAACAAATTTGTTACATTCGTGATCAAATTATAGTTGTACAACGACAAAGTTTTCAACTTTTAGGTTAATTTCTAAACATACCATGCATACCATCGATGATATTATTCAATTCTTCACATAACAGTTTGGACCTTGCTGAGGTAACCGACTTTAACACACCTTGACATGTAAAGAATCTCCTTAATAAATATAGTTTTGAAAAGTACCTGCAAGAAAAATGGTTCAAACCTGATTGCTGAGATGTGTTGGTTTGTGGTGTAACAGTTGCCATCATCGAGACAGTTGTTGACGGTGATATAGACGAAGATACTACTAGACGCAAAGATGCAGACGAAGACACTACTGTAGGCAAAACTGCAGAAGTAGATACTACTGTAGGCAAAACTGCAGAAGTAGATACTACTGGAGACAAAACTGTAGAAGAAGATACTACTGCAGTTGGAGCAGGAATGGTGGTATTATTTGTCGCCCATACTGCTGGCGGGCCATAGCAGATGAGTAGGCACTGCAAAAAAAGTAATATTGTCTGAACATAAATAGAGGTTTTCACGAATGCTCAGAGCAGGAATATTCTACTGAACCAATATCCAACCACACTATGACACATTGCATTCTCGACCTAATCACAGAGTTGTGTAAATCATATAATTGTAAGATTTAAAGGCCTGGTTTTCATCACCAATAATGAGAACACCCACATACACCCTCATAAGCCAATGTGCCGGGAGCACAGAGCCTGGTTTGGAGTCACACTGTTTAATCCAGTCCTCACGGCCAAGAAAAACGGTCAGCGACTGCTAACACGGATTCAGGATTACTAATTTCCTGGGTAGAATGAGACAGTAAGGGTACCCGCTGCACACAATTTACAATTTAGTGAAGAGAAAGGCATAATTCAGGCATAATCCAGGCGTAATTCAGCCCCCAATGTCAGTACAATACCAAAATTATAAGGAGCCAGTATGAAAGACATCCGCTATTCCTCATGGCGGACCCATGTGCACCAAATTAGTCTGTATTAGACTTGTCAACTACGGAGTCTGCTAAGCCACGGGCCGTTGTGCAGTTGGTTAGAGTGCCAGATTATTAACACCAGTTCCTCTGTGGTGATCCAAAAGGTCGTGGGTTCGAACCCCGGATGTGCCGAGATTGAATTCATGTTACAATTTCCCATATGAGCTGAGGCCCGTGCCAAACGGTTAACCCATTGTCCTTGTACATCTGTGCCACATTTGGTATGAATTTGTATATGAAGTTCACCATTCCAATACAATAGATCACACCATCCCTATATCTGGGTCATGGCATCACCTTCCGTCCTTAGCACTTAGGGTGCTCAGGGCGGCACAGGCCCACAACTGTTGAACTGTTCAAGACAATCTTGTCATGGCCACGATGTAAAAGCTATCTGGGGGCAATCTTGAGGGAGTCCCTACACGCTCGCAATGCAGTCTCATATCTTCTTGTGGATATCTTGAATAGTCTGATCATTGTCGTCAAAGTATTTGTTTACAATGTGCATGCGTCATGCCATACCTTCATGGCAGGATGGCCTGCTGATCTGACATATACGACTTCTGAGGACTTCTGAGGACTTGCAAAGACTTTGTTAAGACCGCTGCAAGACCTGGTGAGCTTTTACAAATAGTCAGGTGATAAGGAAGGACGTGTTGAGCAGGTGGTGGTTTTGTTGTCAGGGGTGGTATGGATCTGGATGGTATGATGTTATAACATTGTCCTACGGTATGACACAACACCATCCAGCTGTGTGGCAATTACAGTCTGGCACAGAGCTCCCCCACCCTGTTGTTGCAAGCATCCGGATTTGACATGACTATGATATGATTCTGTTATGAGCATCTGGAGATGACTTGAATCATGCGGATTAGTTCAGATTTATAGTCCAAGCTCACACTCATGCTTGAACCTCCACCTAATCCAATATAAACCAGACATAGAATAACACAGTCAGTCCCCATCCAACTGATGAGATCACAACCGATCCAAACCATTGTTGGTATTGGCCAGGGACTACCTCGTCTGTAGGACACTTCTCACACAATCATTCTCATGCTATAAACCCTTAAATGTGTTGCTCTTTAATTTCTCTCCACTTTTGCTGGTGTCTCGCATTAGTGGAGCTGTCTTTGCTTTGTCTGCATTTCACCAATGTGGGCCCCTAAAACTGAGGCCTAATACAGAAATGCATGCCATGTTATAATTAATATTTCATATATTGAGTAATTCTCACAACAAATATGTAAGAACTACCCTATTCATTACATGCATATTGCGCAAACCATCACATAAACTTGCAAACAAAAACTGAAGTGGGGACTGGTGTTTTTATAACGAGGACAAAACTTTCATATTCCCACATATGCCAGACCATAGTTTATAGTTACTGCACTTAAGATATATACTTACAAGAATGGAAATCCATTGTGAAGCAACTTTGGGAGCAGACAGGATATATTTGGTTTTCCACATTCTGCGCGATACCTGCAACAATGACTGGCAATTTATATATATGTAGAGTGAATTGAGAAATATTTGAAATGAAAATATTTTGATCAAATATATTCATATCGAAATGTTTTAATGTTTAATGTCTTGAAATTTCTTTTGTTGAACTGAAATGATTTTATCAAAAGCTATGAAATTTGTCAAGTAAATTTTCTTTAAATTGATCTAAATACGATTTAAAAAAAAGAAATTTGCTTAGAATGCAACAAATAATTTACTTTAACCTGATCTTTGAGTTATGTTTTCGTGATATGAGTTCTCTCTCCTCCTCTTGACTCTCTTAGAAATGGTATAAATGCTGATTTGGAAACTACCTGATTACTGCCACAAAAGGCTGATGTGTTGCCATCTAATGTATTTATCTGTTGTGCCATCTAATGTATTTATCTGTTGTGCAAATATGCACTTAATTATTAATTTTCAAATTCTCGGTTGACTACCATATTTTGCACACAAATTTTCCCAACTTGTAAACAATTACATATTGGTTCATAACAAATCAATAATTGAGCAGTATATTTCACTTTATTTTATGAATCCATCCTTTTCTATCGGTTTGGTTTTTTTATTTTTATTTTGGGCTTTATATCACTTTCAGCATTATTTCAGACCATCTTGTGGCATATATGGTGCTGCCTCACTGAATTGTCATGTTGTCTCAGTCTGGTCTATGTGAAAAGTGACATAGACCCCCCACATATACAACCCACACATATGGAGAGGGGCAGGATGTCAAGCTCAATGCATCTTTGCTGGTTGGCTGCAGCAGACTGACCCTACCCCACACTAGCACCCCTGGCTGCTGGGGAGGAGGCAGCCTGTGCTATCTTTATCACTACTCTCAGGCTGGTTGGCTGCAGCAGACTGACCCACACTAGCATCCCTGGCTGCTAGGGAGGAGGCAGTCTGTGCTATCTTTATCACTACTCTCAGGCTGGTTGGTTGCAGCAGACTGACCCTACCCCACACTAGCATCCCTGGCTGCTAGGGAGGAGGCAGCCTGTGCTATCTTTATCACTACTCTCAGGCTGGTTGGCTGCAGCAGACTGACCCACACTAGCATCCCTGGCTGCTAGGGAGGAGGCAGCCTGTGCTATCTTTATCACTACTCTCAGGCTGGTTGCCTGAAGCAGACTGACCCTACTCCACACTAGCATCCCTGGCTGCTGGGGAGGAGGCAGCCTGTGCTATCTTTATCACTACTCTCAGGCTGGTTGGCTGCAGCAGACTGACCCTACTCCACACTAGCATCCCTGGCTGCTGGGGAGGAGGCAGCCTGTGCTATCTTTATCACTACTCTCAGGCTGGTTGGCTGCAGCAGACTGACCAACACTAGCACCCCTGGCTGCTGGGGAGGAGGCAGCCTGTGCTATCTTTATCACTACTCTCAGGCTGGTTGCCTGAAGCAGACTGACCCACACTAGCATCCCTGGCTGCTGGGGAGGAGGCAGCCTGTGCTATCTTTATCACTACTCTCAGGCTGGTTGCCTGCAGCAGACTGACCCACACTAGCATCCCTGGCTGCTGGGGAGGAGGCAGCCTGTGCTATCTTTATCACTACTCTCAGGCTGGTTGCCTGAAGCAGACTGACCCACACTAGCACCCCTGGCTGCTAGGGAGGAGGCAGCCTGTGCTATCTTTATCACTACTCTCAGGCTGGTTGCCTGCAGCAGACTGACCCACACTAGCATCCCTGGCTGCTAGGGAGGAGGCAGCCTGTGCTATCTTTATCACTACTCTCAGGCTGGTTGCCTGCAGCAGACTGACCCACACTAGCACCCCTGGCTGCTGGGGAGGAGGCAGCATGTGCTATATTTATCACTACTCTCAGGCTGTTTGCCTGCAGCAGACTGACCCACACTAGCACCCCTGGCTGCTGGGAGGAGGCAGCCTGTGCTATCTTTATCACTACTCTCAGGCTGGTTGGCTGCAGCAGACTGACCCACACTAGCATCCCTGGCTGCTGGGGAGGAGGCAGCCTGTGCTATCTTTATCACTACTCTCAGGCTGGTTGGCTGCAGCAGACTGACCCACACTAGCATCCCTGGCTGCTAGGGAGGAGGCAGCCTGTGCTATCTTTATCACTACTCTCAGGCTGGTTGGCTGCAGCAGACTGACCCACACTAGCATCCCTGGCTGCTAGGGAGGAGGCAGCCTGTGCTATCTTTATCACTACTCTCAGGCTGGTTGCCTGAAGCAGACTGACCCTACCCCACACTAGCATCCCTGGCTGCTGGGGAGGAGGCAGCCTGTGCTATCTTTATCACTACTCTCAGGCTGGTTGCCTGAAGCAGACTGACCCTACTCCACACTAGCATCCCTGGCTGCTGGGGAGGAGGCAGCCTGTGCTATCTTTATCACTACTCTCAGGCTGGTTGGCTGCAGCAGACTGACCCACACTAGCATCCCTGGCTGCTGGGGAGGAGGCAGCCTGTGCTATCTTTATCACTACTCTCAGGCTGGTTGCCTGAAGCAGACTGACCCTACCCCACACTAGCATCCCTGGCTGCTGGGGAGGAGGCAGCCTGTGCTATCTTTATCACTACTCTCAGGCTGGTTGGCTGATCTCCAAATGTAGTAATAGTTTTGTGAAATATGATTTAGAAGTGACCATTGAAAATTAACCAACACTTATCTGTTCATCTATTATTCTGTCAAATACCTGTTTAACTGTCACTTATCTGTTTGTCATTAAAATAAATCATGCAACAGATTCTTCTTAGTTCGTCTTAGTTCAAGTGTCGTATATACCAAGCAAGAACATTGTCAACAATAGCCCAGTCCTCAGTATGGAAACTTAGAGTCAGCAGTTGTAAATAATTGAAAACATAATTTACGCATCCACCAAACAGAGTTCAAGCAATATATATTTGCACTGATGCGATTAAAATCTCAACCCAAGCATGAAGATGAAATTATAATGATAATAATATAATAATAAATATTTGTATAGCATTATTTCAGAATATATCTGCTTGTAATGCTTCAGCCGATAATGTTTCGTGTATAAATCGTGTATATAGTTTCGATTTAGATTCATTTAATATTTTGCAGTTAATCACTTTCAGGGGCAGGGCATTTAAAGTTTTGGGTGTGTGAGTCCTCATATGTTTTCATATTAGTTTTTGGTGCTATATATTTGCTCCATTTTGGTGCTATATACTTGCTCCATTTTTAGGTATCAGTAACTGAGATAGGTACCCAGCCATTCTGTACCTTCCATATCAGTCATGCTATCTTAAAATCTATTTTTGCTTCCACCGGCAGCCAATTACAATTCCATCAGCTTTCCAGTTGTGGTTATTCTTCCTCATTCTTCCCACCACCGAGTTCTGCATTTTTTTTAGCACCTTGGCAATTTCATATTTAGGCATTACTGCTGAAAATGAGCTACCATAGTCCAGTGTTGATGTAACAAGTGAATGTGCCAGGGTATTTACAGTTTTTATCATCCACACATTTTCTAATTTTTGATAGTTTTTTAATGAAAAATGTCACTTTTGCACATTTTCTTTATTTGTTTAGCCCCATGGTTTTTTTTGTCAGTTCATAAGAGGTGAACAAAAAAAATAAACCATGGTGCCTTGTTTGCCGTGAGGTGCGACGCATAAGGGGAGGATATGGAGTTCTGCAGGTTGAACACTGGACTAGTTTTGCAGTAATACCGGTCCAGTTGCAATACACCTGTTTGGACCCAAATATTCACCCTAGACGGTGAGGACTTAAGGGCCCCATATTGTCCAACCGGTTTGTGGAATATAGGTCCACACATTTCTCCATAACTAAAGCTCAAGCTTGATAAGGTTTAGGTTGTTATATTTTAGATACATTATCAATGATAAATTCTACATGTTTTTAAGACAAAATGTATGGTATCATAAAACATATTTTTCAAAACAATTATTGGCATTGTCTACAAGTTTAGCATGACAGATGTGTGGAATGAATGAATGGTTGCTTAGAGGCACATCAACCACTAAGGTTATTCAGTGCCTAAAAGTGGTTAAAACATAAACGTTTATAAAATTAATATGATATGTAAATAATCTGAACAATACAAAATATCAACAAAATCCTTTCAATATATCAGTTATAGACATAACAAATTTGTATGATCTTCGCCTTTAAGAAGATAGTAGTGAGTCAAATGTCCTATTCTTATTCGACTTAAAACAGACTCTTCTCTGCGGTTAATTCTACAAGCACGTTTAGTTTTACCTAGAACAGGCTTAATTTCATGTAGTTTATTAAAAATAGCTTCGTTCCAGCGCAATTGCCATTTAGAACATAAAAAAACAGTAATATATTTCTTAAACTCTGTATAGGGTATAAGGATATTTATTGGGTGCTTATCCAATGCTGATTTGGCAGCTTGGTCAGCAGCCTCATTTCCAAGGATTCCAATATGACTGGGAATCCAATAAAAACGAATCTCTTTATTTTCCTCAGTACAAAGTTCAAGGATTTTATAAATAAAAAGATTTTTCCAATCCTTTGCAATCTAAAGCTATTAAACAAGACAAAGAGTGAGAAGATATTACAAATGTCTGATGTGGAGAAGTCTCCATATGATCTAAAGCTAGGTACAAAGCATTAAGTTCTACAGAATAAATAGATGATTTATTTGGCAAACGTTCTGAATAAATATGATTGCCCTTAACAGCTGCTGCAGCAGCCCTGTCATCATCAAATGATCCATCAGTGTATATACACTGATATCCAGTGAAAACAGATTTAGTTTTTTTATATCTATTTATATAAAGGGATGGATCGGTTGAGTATTTCTGACAAGGTTACCTTAATACTTAAAATTGCATAGGTCCATGGAGATGTTTCTGGATATTGAAATTTGTCTATTTGATTTGGGTTTAAATTTAATGATTGTAAAGATTCCTTACATAATTCCAACATAATAAGGATTAAATATAGTATCATGTGCAGGATTGTCTGGACAAGCAGCATTTTTTGCAGCATACTGAAGGGAAAGTTTTTTCTCTTCTTAAATCAAGAGGCAGTTCATCTGCCTCTACTGCCAAGCTATCTGCAGGCGATGTACAAAATGCACCAAGGCTTAGTCTTAAACCTTGATTTTGTGCAGGATCAATCATTTTAATATAACATGGACATGCTGATCCATATATCATACACCCATAATCAAGCTTAGGATGTACCAGTGCTCTGTACCCAATCGGTATGGGCAAGAAATTGTAATAAATCTAATGCCTTCTGGCATTTCTTTTTAATATATTTAATGTGAGGAATAAAAGACAATTTTTCCATTTTAAAATATTAGAGTTTTTGCCACATATTATCGATCCAGCCTTACCATCATTTATCTTTTGTCAAGTAAATTTTGTCAAGTAAAAAAATATTAATGCTCTTTATACATTTTTTCATTTTATCGCATGATATTTTAGTTTCATTTTCAGACTTTTGATCCAGAGTGATGTACAGCTGAGTATCATCTGCATATATGTGTTGTTTCAGCCCATACTGCCCAATTAATTCAGCCATATGCATTGGCTCCATAAATGTTGTAAATAAGATTGTTCCCAGAACAGAACCCTGGGGAACACCATAATTAATATCCATATTTTTCAGACATAGGAATGCTACTAATCATTAGGGTCTGCACTTCCTTAAATAGAATCAAGATATGGCCAATATAGCTTCCTAATCTAAGGTGACTGAAGAGCTTTGATTGTGCTGAGAGACCTACATCTTACACTATATGAGATTATACATATGTTGCATGATGAGTTAAAGATTTTTGAGTTGGGAATAGCATGACTTGCCAAATCATCGAAGGATGGTATTGCTGTTCAAAGTATAATCTTTGCATTAGTATTTTTGGCCAGAATGATAGTGATCTGTTTCAAACATTTAAAATATCAATCTTGATGAAGGGGTTGATTCTAAGACTAGCTATGTCATGTGCACCAAGCATAATTACAATGGCATGGAAATTATTTCTCTGACCAATTTCTCTAACTTGAATACAGAATTTGCATTGTTAACAAGCCCCATTTCATTACACCTGTTAGTATTTACAATCATGTTGCTATTTACATAATCAATACTTGGTTAGAGCAGTTGGTTAGAGCGCCAGCTTATTAGCACCAGTTCCTCTGTGGTGATTCAAAGGTTGTGGGTTCGAACCCCGGCCGTGCCGGGATTGAACTCATGATACAATTTCCCACATCGATTAAGAATGACGTTTGTATCAATGAGATAGATGTAGCATGAGACATATTGATGTTCCCTCCTTTAGATGAGGCTCACTGTAATGACGTGATTACTTTGGTGTGATTATTTTGGGCATCGTCAACTGTGAATGTTGCCTTGACAGAGGGATGATTTATGTGAATAAATAATAAGCAGTCAATTTAAATGCTGATCTCAATCATAAACAGTAGGCAAGTTATCAGATAAGGCCTCGCATGGCTGGCTAATATTGAGATGGAGGATAAGCAATGTTGCATTATTGATGAGGTTGATATGATCACTTTCAACATTTGGAAAGGGAAGAAGCATATTTGCTAAATTATGAACCTGAGAATGAGCTTGAGATTTAAGTTGGTTTATCTTAAGTTACATTAAAATCTATCAGCATTTCAGTACTATCTTTGTTTTAAAATTGATATGTTAACAAAATACTTAAGGTTCTCTATAAAATGAGGTTTCTATGCACCAGTCTTTTGATCACAAAGACAGTAATCACAGCTTTGGCCAATCTATTATATCCGTCTTGCACTTGCATTCAAATCTTTACATTTTGGTCAACATTACTTTCCTTTCTTAAGAGATTCGAATTAAGATGAAAAGAGAAGTTATTTGCATAAATTATAGTCAAGTTTAATCTTCATCTAACATCTCTTTGTTGCCTCAATTGGCAGCTAATACTGGTCAGTATATACAATAACAATAATAGCAATAACAATAATAATGATACTAATAATAACAACAACAACAATAATAAAATTTTTATAGCGCTCTTACCAGACATGTCTGTTCTAAGTGCTGTGTTCAAGACATGTCTCTTGAAAAGATATGTTTTGAGCCTACTTTAAAAAGGTGCAGCTGAGGTTTTAGTCCTGATGGAGGAAAAGACTGATGGGACTGATGGAGGAAAAGGCCCTATCACCCACAGTTTTTAAGCGGGTCTTCAGGGTATCTAGGTAAGGGGCGATCCATTTGATTTTTGTGGGGTGGGGTGGGAGATTTTGGAAAAAAAATTTATTCACCCACCCCATCCCAGAAAAAAAAATTATTCATTCACCCTACCAAAGAAAAAAAATTTATTCATCCACCCTACCAAAGAAAAAAAAATTATTCATCCAGTACTGCTGTCCCACCCCACCCCACAAAAATCAAATGGATTGCCCCTAACAAGAAAAAAAATTTATTCACCCACCCCACACCAGAAAAAAAATTTATTCACCCACCCCACACCAGAAAAAAAAATTATTCATCCACCCTACCAAAGAAAAAAAAATTATTCATCCAGTACTGCTGTCCCACCCCACCCCACAAAAATCAAATGGATCACCCCTAAGTACCGTTGTTTGATCTCAGACACCTTTCTCCTTGTTTCACTCATAGTACTTCACGAAGGTAAGGTGGCGGTGCCTTTCAGTTTAAAGCCTTCCAAGTTATTTATAGAACTTTAAGCTCAATCCTAGCATGTACTGGGAGCCAATGTAGTTCCTTCAGTTTATCTTTCCCAATCTTTTTTATCTTTCCCAATACACGTGCAGCAGAATTCTACAGGTAAGCCTATTTCTGTAGTCCAAAGCTGAAATGATAAATGCATGGATAAATGTTGTTTTCTCGTCTAGACACTGCAGTATGGATGCTATATTTTTGATGTGATAGTATCCTGTTTTGCACATTTTTTAATTTGTATTTTCATATCCAGCCTTGACTCTAATGTAATACCAAAATCAACCACAGTATCATTAGGTGTGATATCAGTATCACCTATTTTGACACTGTCAGCAATGTTCTTGGCTGCCAAATAAACTTTCTTACCATTCTATCTTTTTTTGTTAGACTTAATAAAAGGATTGTGACCATTTTGTTAAAAGTCACATGACAAGAAAATTGTGAAAATGTTTATATTGTGCCATAATATATTACAATACATGGACATTGCATTTCAACATGTTTTACACATTTTTATAAATGGAGTACAGGGCTGTAGCCAGGATTGGGTTAGGGGGGGGTTTCCAAAATTGATATTTGCGCGCGGCCGTCGGCATCATATGCGGCCATCGTCGTCGTCGCCCTTGACCATTAGCATCAAATGAATTCATACAAGTTACACAACATCTGTACCACTATACTGTTATAAATGTACTAAATACCATTTGCATTTATATTGAGTACATTGTGGTGGACTATCAAGTTTTATAACAAAGACAACGTATGGGTAATATACCATTCTTTATTCAATGTGAAGTCAAGCAGTTACATTCCACATTATCAACAATATTTTGTTAATCAGAAAGCTCACAGTTGTTTTCAGACAGCAACACATGGTATTCCCATTTGATTGTACTATACCACTTGACAGTATATGATATACTGTAACCATCACAGTGTAAAATCAATCACAAAGTTCAGTCTATTTTCAGACAGTAACACATAGTATTCCCATCTGATTGTAAAGTCTATATCACTGGTATCAACACTTAACAGTATATGATATACTGTAACCATTACAGTGTAAAATCAATCAAAGTTCACAGTTGCTTTCAGACAGTTATATAAGTCCATCTGATTGTGTTGTCCATATCACTTTAATGTTAATGCAGAGCACAGGAAAGAAGCACTGATAATAGCACTCATTGCACTGATATAATAAGTCCACCTGATTCCATATAACTGTAATGTTAATGTAGAGCACTGGAATCACTGATATCAGAGTCTACATATCTTAGAACCAAACTGAGCTGTTCTAAGTTGGCTGCATCAGTAACTTCATCAGCAAGCACGGAGAACTGGGGAGACTTGGCAACTCTGTCTATGATGATGTTGCGGATATAATCACCAATCACTTCAATAAGTTGATTCTGGATGTCAGGTGATGTGTATGTTGCGTTGTTCTTGGCATCACGGAGGTGGTCTTCAAGGATCTTGTCACCAGCATCAACTCTGAACTGTACCAGAGCCCAGAAGTTACCATGGTTGGCTGTAGGGTATCTCTCTAGATCTAGGAAGGTGTCCTTGTTGCCACGGAGAGCTACGGATTGACGACCACACAGGATGATGACCTTCACAATGGAAGCCAGCTTCTTACGGTTGAGGGCAACTCTGTCAGCTAGGGCCTGATCAATCTGTTGACACACTGTCTGCTGTTTACCCTCCATCACACGAAGGAACTCTCCAACTCTGGCTGTTGCTGATCTGTGAGTCTCCTTGGAGTTGTGTTCCTTCAGCGCATCACTAGCCTTTGTGAAGCATGTTAACGGTCGGCTGGTTAAAACACCAAGGTCACCTTGATCTGTACCCACACCAAACAGCATGCAGTGGATGCAATAACCGCCATTTGCTTCTGCACTGAAGACTAGCCAGGAGTAAGACTTCAACCACTTGTACTGGAATCTGCGCTGTTTGCCATACTCTGATCTGGGTGGGAACTTGTAGTTGAAGTCAGGAGAAAAGTGTCTGGTTAGTAGGTTGAATTTCTGGTGGCCTGGCATAGCTGATCTGATATTGATGTCTGCATAGTGGTGGATGTCAAGTATGGTGGTGGATGTCTCTACAACAGCAGCTGAAACATACAAAGAGCCCTAATTTACAAATAGTACAATAAAATGTTCTACTCTAACTAAATTTTAACTGTACTAGTTATCTGCAATAACTAAAAATTAAACAGATAAATTGACAGTTATCATTTTCAAGGGTAATTCAATAAAAGTACAAGAATATTTACAAACCTCAGTAATTCATATCAAAATTTAATCTCTACTACTTAGCTGCAATAACTAAAAATTAAACAGATAATTTGACAATTATCATTCTCTAGGATACTTCAATAAAAGTGATTTATCACTTACCTGTAGTTTGTAGTCTGGGCCTCTTACTAGGTGGAGGACCTGACTGTGTAGAGGTCTCTGGTAGAGGAGACCTTGGAGGACTGTCACAGAGGTCGAGCTCTGGACTGTAGATCTGGTCAGGTGGAGGTAGTCTAGGTGGTGCTGAGAGAACAGTAACATACTTGTACATGTTCATAGTGATAATGACAATGTGACCAGATGGAGGTGTTATTATAGGCCAAGCTGCCAAAAGCCTGGCTGTGATTGAAAGCACCTTCCTGTTCCTGTGAGTGGTTCACACCTCTGACCCCTGTCTTGGTTAGGTCAGATTTGTGTTTCTTTTTCAAAGTAAAACTATTTTTTTTATGATTTTAAAAAATATTTTCACACTAAAAAGTAGACAAAGCATTGAGAATTATTATTTTTTATCATATAACAAATTATTAATAATGTGGGAACAATATTTCATTAGTAAATAACTGATTTTGTAAGAAAAATAGCAAAATTTTCACATTTTGTGCTTCCTAATTAGTCCTATTTAATAAAAATTTATGTTTTACCATTACAAAAGGTAGAGTAACATTATATATTTTCACTTTATATCCTTACCAAGAGGATAATTTGATGCTTGAATGCTAAAAAATGAGAAAATAAGGTTTCCAAAAACACATAAAAGTCCAAATTGTGATACAGGTAAGAAGACACAAGGCAGGGAGGTGTGACTGCACCCATTGGTCAGAATCCAGACTGAGAAGGTGTGAGTGCTATACTGACAGGTGAACTAGCAGCATGCACTGACCAATTGTATAAGACACATCAACTCTTTTTTTGGTTTTAATCAGTCAATAAAACTGAAATAATGATAACATGTATCTAAATATTCTTGGCTTGGCTATTCACGGCCAGTATCATGTCATTCTTAATGATAACGGCACAACTGAAAATCTTTAAATATGAGAAACACAACTTGACATCCCACTTTTGGAAACCACTGTAAGTTAGGAAATTTACTAAACATTTCAATATGGAAACCATATGAAATAGTTGAAATCATTGTGTTGAAACTATTAAAATAAGTCTAACTGAACATTTTATTGTGGAAACCTAAGGAAACCAGTTAAATGCTTACAAGTTAGTGAGCCTTACTGAACAGCCAGCTCATCATGGAAACTATATTCAGTAATTATATTAAACATATTAAAGTGCCTATGGAAACTGGTTAAAATCCATATAAGTCAGAGAGCCCCAATGTCAATGAACAACTAACTCCTACTGTGAACTATAGGAAACCAGCTTGTTTAGTCACTTACTCCAATATCTGTCACCCCCAATATTTTCTCTTTCCCTGTCTCTCTATTTTCTTTTTTTTTCTTCTTTTTTTTCAGTTTTTTTCAGATTTTTTTTTTTAAAGGGGGGGGGTGGTTTCCGGGCAACCCGGGCTGCTGAGATTTTGCCGGAAGTGACGCATGTTCGCCCTTCATGTTCAAAACAAACCACTCCAAGCCAGTGAAAGTCTTGAGGGATTGTAATTTATAAGTAATAAATGAGTGTTGATAACATCTTTGAACCACTGGTGGCCTAATTAGCACATGTGGATAGTAGGTCAGATCATGTTTCACATCATAGACACTTGGATTCTGCCTGTGGTGATGGGGAAGACAGGAATACAGCCAGCCTCCCAGTTGAGTTTGGCAAACTTACATCTGCCTCTTGAGATTATTCAGATCCTACAAGGGTCTGTTTGTTTGGGGTTTTACATCACTTTCAACATTATTTCAGTTATTTCGTGATGAGACCTACTTGTAGCAGATATAGTGCTGCCTCACTGAATTGTCATGTCGCAGGTCCTTGACATGACAACCCACCCGGTCACAGATTTACAAGGACAACGGGTTAACCCTTTAGGCACGGGCCTCAGCTCATGTGGGAAATTGTGTCATGAGTTCAATCTCGGCACGGCCGGGATTCGAACCCACAACCTTTGGATCACCACAGAGGAACTGGTGTTAATAAGCTGGCGCCCTAACCAACTGCGCCACGGCCCGTGGCCCTACAAGGGTCTGACTGAACTATTCTTTATCATAATGTTATGGTAAAAGTCATTTCCTTGTTGAGAAAGAAATGTTGAAATCTCAAAGTTTAGTATCATTTTTACAGAATTTCTATTTTTATTCAAAATTCCTTTATCTGTTTGTATATAAATACTGATATATGATTTAGTTGGGTACCCACTGACACGCAATGACAGACATTAAAAAAATACCAAACTAAACATTTCAAATGGCCATTGAAATACAACTGCAGTGCATAAATGATATATAACCAGACCTCAAAATATAGAAGTCAAAATAATTGCCAGCAATGAAACAGATCTAGAAATATGTGTCGAATGCTTTCAAAACATTTTTTTTCAATTATGTCAAACAAAGTTTAGCTCAACATTACTGAATATTAATAATATTCAACCAATTGATATTGTTACTGGTCATTGGTTAACAAATAAATAAATACATTTTCTTTTCAGTGTAAAAAAATATGGAAATATCAACTAAAAATAATTTATAGATATTTTAAAAGTGTCATCTCAATGTTCCATTTACAGTTTGAAAACCCTTAAACTTCATGCCATAATGTTTAGGGCTAGCTTATAAGTGTCTTGAAACTGATAAGAGTAGCGCAGGCCATATTTCAGACACTATACTCAGTTAAGTCATGTTTGTTTATTTTCTTCAATTAAAGTAGGGATTGTGGGATGGGAAGCTGATGTAAATGCAAGTCTCTATTTTACAGCCTTAAGTTTTGCCATTAATCATATTTTCAATGGGTGTTATTTGTGTAGAAAAAGGACATCAGCTGTTATACATGTACAGGCATAGGAGGAATATGTGTGCAGGAGATGCATGCGGGGGCGCAATGACGTAGGCAGCCTGCTGACCCAGTTCTAGGTCAAGGGAGTAGGTTAATTACCCTGGGGGTTCAAAGATCTTAGATTATAGCTAAACTAAACATCAGACTGCAGAAAAAATTGTCAGATGTTTCTCAGAGGTATGAAATCTAAAGATTTAATACTTAAAAAAATTCTTGTCATATGACTTTTAAGAAATAATAGCACAACATTGTGAAGTAATATACTCTTTGTGCATCTTGAAAGGATTTGCTAGAAATATCTCATGATCGATGATTATTTTGTCATGTGTTTCTATTATATTTAATAAACAATTGACATAATCTTCATGACTTAAGTTATGTACTGTAGAATGTGGAATACCAAACTATAGAATAAGTGTCACAATATAGAATATCATAATAATTGGCAGATTTTTTTTTAAGATAATTATATATGAAGTTATATAATTTAAATGAATTTTTGATAATTCTAAAATATCACAACCAACATAAGATGTTTGGTAAGATATATATATATATTTTTTTTTAATTGAATACCAGCAACATGGGGATTGAATACTTTTGCAGTTTTGAAATTTGGTAAAGATACATATTTCACACATTTTTGAGGAGAAGAAACTAATTTAAAATCAACTCTGTTTTCAACTCTTTCACAACATTTACCAAAGACTGAATTACTTCTTGGGGGTAGTTTATTTTCCAAAAGATATTGGCAAGTTTTTATATGTTCATAAGTTAATATACCTTTTTTAAAGAAATATTGCCTTTGATGTGCCTTTATTTGGGGTTCAAATAACTTTTTTTGGCGGGAAAATCAACTTCAGAAGACACTGTTCCCCCTAACGTTAATAATAAGTTTACTGTCATAAATTAATACACAATGAATCATACTTAGATCCAGAAATGGATCAAACGTAGGGGTAATAACACCCTAACTGCCTCAAATAACAAAAAATACATATAAAGTGAAGGATCTCATATTGGTTACACATATCCTAACCACAGGAAAAAACGTGGTGGGAGGGATATGATTTCACACTTAAATGTATAAGTACCAACTAACATACTATTATTTCATATTGGCAGATGTCAGAAGAGCTGCTGAAGGAGAGGAGAATACCACAAGGCAAATATCTTTTGAACTTTAAAACATTGAACACCCTTTTCTCTCCTTACAAATAAACTTTCTTATCATTCTATCTTTTTTTGTTAGACTTAATAAAAGGATTGTGACCATTTTGTTAAGAAATAATAGCACAACATTGTGAAGTAATACACTCTGTGTGCATCTTTGGTCAATAATAGAAGTAGTAGTAGTAGTAGTAGTAGTAGTAGTAGTAGTAGTAGTAGTAGTAGTAGTAGTAGTAGTAGTAGTAGTAGTAGTAGTAGTAGTTGTTTACCTTGAAGTTCCTAAAAACAATTCAAAAGTATTTGATTGGGATGCTCCTGATAAAAGATAATCTGAATATTGTTGATACACATCTCTTTGAGGCCCCGGGCCGTGGCGCAATTGGTTAGAGCGCCAGCTTAGTAGCGCCAGTTCCTCTCTGGTGATCCAAAGGTCGTGGGTTTGATCCACGGCAGTGCCGAGAATGATCTTGTGATTCAATTTTCCATATGAGCTGCGGCCCGTGCTTAAAGGGTTAACCTGTTGTCCTTGTAAATCTGTGACTGGGTCGGTTGTCATGTCAAGGACCTGTGACATGACAATTCAGTGAGGCAGCACTATATCTGCTACAAGTAGGTCTCGTCACAAAATGACTGAAATAATGTTGAAAGTGATGTAAAACACCAATCAAACCAATTAAAACCACATCTCTCTGATTATGAAGAAGCTGATCATCTCAAGTAATATTTAATGCAACCATAAATGCTTTCTAAAATCATCAACATAGGAGACTCATTTCTTATTATATTACTGTCATAAATAAATAAATAAATAAATAAATAAATAAATAAATAAATAAATAAATAAATAAATAAATAAATAAATAAATAAATAAATAAATAAATAAATAAATAAATAAATAAATAAA
The DNA here is from genome assembly GCA_949316495.1 of Amphiduros pacificus. NCBI lineage: Eukaryota > Metazoa > Annelida > Polychaeta > Phyllodocida > Hesionidae > Amphiduros > Amphiduros pacificus. The sequence goes on along the minus strand of OX439012.1, from coordinate 35,261,978 downwards.
TAAATAAATCATACTTAGATCCAGAAATGGACCAAACATGCCTCAAATAACAAAAAATAAAGTTAAAGTGAAGGATCTGATATTGGTTACACATATCCTAACTCCAAGAAAAAAAAACCTGGTGGGAGAGATATTATTTCACACTTAAATGTATAAGAATCAACTAACACACTTTTCATATTTGGCAGATGTCTAACTTTCCTGAGGAAAAAAAAACATTTCAAGAGTATTTGATTGAGATGCTCCTGATAAAAAGATAATTTGAATATTGTTGATACACATCTCTGATTGTGAAGAAGCTGATCATCTCAAGTAATATTTTTAATGTAACCATAGATGCTTTCTGAAATCATCAACATAGGAGACTCATTTTTGTACTACATTATATATAGGTTTACTGTCATAAATAAATACACAATGAATCATACTTAGATCCAGAAATCATAGGGGTAATAACACCCTAACTGCCTCAAATAACAAAAAATACATATAAAGTGAAGGATCTGATATTGGTTACACATATCCTAACCACAGGAAAAAACGTGGTGGGAGGGATATGATTTCACACTTAAATGTATGTACCAACTAACATACTATTATTTCATAATTGGCAGATGTCAGAAGAGCTGCTGAAGGAGAGGAGAATACCACAAAGCAAATATCTTTTGAACTTTAAAACACCCCCTCAGACAGAAGCGGAGAAATTCAGACGTTACTCTGTGGCTGGAAGCTTGGAACGCATATGAACACTTGCTCATTAAGGTCCACCGCATTCATTTATATGATAACCTAGTGGAATACAGAAGTCGCATCCTGGAATTCAGCAAAAAATATAATTCGACAGCCGTGGTCGCCCTTGATGCCAAGCATCGCATGGGCATGGGAGTGCGCCACCTCAAGTTTGCCTCCATCCCTCTGGACACCTTAATGAAGACACTCGACGTTAAGTTGTCAGCGCCAAGGTGTCCCAGATGCAGGGAATTTGATCACACCTCGCCCCAAGAATGCCCCTTTCTTCCAGCGGCGTCATCCCAGATGGCGCCAGGGGCATCGTTTAGGGCCTCGAAGCCCTCAGAGCTCGGAGGTCTGCAATAACTGGAATGCACTGCGGTGCAATTTCAAGATGTGCAGGCGGGCTCATCACTGCAAGGGATGCAATGGGTCGCTCCCTTATGATGTTTGCTGCAAACAAGGCAAGTGTTCCACCAGTGGCCTCGGCTATCCCACTAACGGACAGCTACCGTCCAGGAGGAATGGCGCAGGCCACCAGTAAGTATGAGACACACACCTCAGAGGCCTCAGCCACCCCTCAGCCAGAGGGGGATACGTAGGCACCTGACATTAAGGATCAGCATCATCCCCTCCATCATCATCCAGAGGCCTCGGTTGTCCCTAGTGACCCGGGCAAGGTGCGGGCCTCTGGAAGCAGCATTGATCATCCATCACCCCTGTCAGAGACCCCGGTTGACCTGGTATCGGACAGTGCTTGTCTCACAGGTATGGCGCGGGTCTCTGACATCTGGACTTCCTTCTATCCAGTGGCCTCGGCCGACTCACCCATGGACGATATCCTTTCAATATGTACAGAGTTATCAGGAAATTCACGCATTCAGAAAACCTGCAGATTGTCCGAGTTTCCATTGACTTATAATTATATGGAGAAGTTGGCTACGTCACCACTTCTGACGTCATTTGACAGTGACAACATCACTCGTGCCGTGAAAACAAAGGTTCAGGAATGGCAAGGTAACGTGTGAGACCTGACATTCAGCTCAATTGCAATCAGTACAGCAAGGTATGCTAGATGTTTGACCGAGTTAAAAATGTCCGAGTTTAATCTGCCGGTTTCGGACAGTTGCCAGTCACTGTATAGTTCCTATTTTTGACAATGATTGCCTGTCGGCAATCATTGTCAAAAAAGGAACCATCCGTGTTACAAAAAAAAACAAATACCATTTGAGAAGCTCCAGGTTACCTACTACATGTTTAGCACTTCAAATTGTGGTTTTCTTTCTTCCCAAAAATTGGGGTTTGGCTCCTCGACTAACGAAACTGCATGCAACTCGTCCACTATAGATGGCGCTTGCCTCCCCTTTGTCACTGTGTGGAGCGTGCGAGGAAAAATGGCCGGCGAAGTTGTTGTTGATGCTTTACCATATTATGATCAAGGTTATGACGAACCTGGGGTCAGAGACGCGGTGAGTATTGTCCCCAGACTTGTTATCTTTGTTCCTCAGGGCTTTTATTCCCGAATTTTAAGATGATTACTCGTAAAAACAAACCGTGTTGATGGGCGAGCGATAATGTAAGGCGCAAGGTAATCGCCACTGTCGGCATCTCCAGTCGCTGATCGTTAGTACGGCAATCAGTTCCCTTTCCTCCTTGCAGGTCCCCGACCTGGGAGAAGGGTACTGACGACTTGTGTACTAATTTCACTGGGGTGCGCCTCGGGAATGAAGGCGCTAATTTTAAACTGTGAAAACAATGTCACACCTGCAGTTTTGAGTCCAATCTTTTAAGCACTTCATTCCATGTCTTCACAGCTTTCTTATTTCACTGATATACATACGGGCTGCCAAGCACTTTGCGCTCGCTAGTACTTTGCGCTCAGGGCCTTGCACATCCTGTAGGTGAAGTTTTGTATCCCAAGATCCATAGCGCGCCCAAGAACAAGGGATCATTATTTTTTTTCTCCAAAAGTTATTGACTCTTTCATTGATTAAATCTGTGCAAATAATACGAAGAATGTACGTATATTTCAAGTATTACAGGCAGATTTTTTTTTCTGAAACTTGCCATGTAACTTCCCAAAAACATCATTGTAATTTGATAACAATTTTAAATTGTCTACACTTTTAATTCGGCAAGATTCAGATGCAAAAAGACGAGCGCAAAGTGCTCCACCTGCTTAAGTTTGTGACCTCAAAAAGGCCTAACAAATGAGTGATGCTCCCTCTTCATCAGCAGGGCATGGCAGACACTCCGAGCGATAAGGCCGACTTCTGCAGCTCGAACCCAAGATGAAATGGTTAAAAATTTGAATGTTTATTTAGCTTTGTTGTTGATATATTGTCCATTAGGTTATTATTTTGAGCGCAAGAGCACTTTAATAATATTATTAATAAATAAAACACCTAGTTTATTCTGGTCAGGGACTGTGATCTTCATCCATGATAATCTTAAAGGATCCGTGCCCCTTTCTACTTTGATTTATTTAATTCACTCAGTTACCATTTGGCCTGACCCTAATAATATCCTTTAATGTATCCTTGGTTTCCAGAAATATCTGAGTGAGGATTTTTTACTCTGTTTTATTCCAGGCTCTTGCGTTGGTGGAGGAAGAGACGAGACGTTATCGACCAACAAAGAATTACCTGGACTACCTGGCTCCATCAGAATATAACGCTTTTGAGGTAAGTATATAAATTCATTATGAAAATATTATATTATTCTTGATGTATTTCACAAATATGTTGATTTTTGATTCATGACTGATGAATTTAGTTTTTGATGACTAAATTGTCCACATTGGTTAATGGCACTGAGGCATTTGCAGATTTTAAGAAATTGTAGTTTTGAATTTCTGGATCTGCCTGACCGTCGCTAGTTCTGTCTGACCCACATAATATTATTCATGAGTCAAACCGCACACGAAACAAACCAAACCTGAGACGGACTGTATGCTAACGGACCTGCAGTTATTATTTATTATCATCCGCCGCCATATATTTACATTAATTACGACTGAAACATTGATAAATTTTCTTTGATTTACAAGTAAACATAACTTTGGTCGTCATTTTTTGCCTTCTAAAATCTTGTGAGCTGGAACTTGATTATTAGCCAATCAAAATTCCTGTAAATTTGTATATGCAGAATTCAAAATGGCAGTTAACGGCAGTCAACATCGCTCAACTTGACCAAGAAAATTGGTATTTTATGCAGTTTTATGACGTTTTTTTTTTTACATAAATTGCTGATTAGAAGTTAGGATTTTGTCAGACACAAGGTTTGGCATTGGCATAGGATCAGCTGGTCCGTGACTGTCTGATGGCGGTCTGTCTGTCTGATGGCGGTCTGTCTGTCTGATGGCGGTCTGACTGTCTGATGGCGGTCTGTCTGTCTGATGGCGGTCTGTCTGTCTGATGGCGGTCTGTCTGTCTGATGGCGGTCTGTCTGTCTGATGGCGGTCTGATGGCGGTCTGTCTGTCTGATGGCGGTCTGTCTGTCTGATGGCGGTCTGACTGTCTGATGGCGGTCTGACTGTCTGATGGCGGTCTGACTGTCTGATGGCGGTCTGACTGTCTGGTGGCGGTCTGACTGTCTGATGGCGGTCTGACTGTCTGATGGCGGTCTGTCTGTCTGATGGCGGTCTGTCTGTCTGATGGCGGTCTGTCTGTCTGATGGCGGTCTGACTGTCTGATGGCGGTCTGTCTGTCTGATGGCGGTCTGTCTGTCTGATGGCGGTCTGTCTGTCTGATGGCGGTCTGTCTGTCTGATGGCGGTCTGTCTGTCTGATGGCGGTCTGTCTGTCTGATGGCGGTCTGACTGTCTGATGGCGGTCTGACTGTCTGATTGCGGTCTGACTGTCTGATGGCGGTCTGTCTGTCTGATGGCGGTCTGACTGTCTGATGGCGGTCTGACTGTCTGCATTCATAGAAACCAAAAATTAGGCTAAGTTGGTGTTCTGTAAGCTAATTTAGCATGTATACCACTTACTCATATACCATGAAAGACTTTTATACGTCTATGTCAACAGATTATTAGAAAAGTCTAATGATTTGGAGAACAGATTTGCCTGTCAAGCACATGATTGAAATTTACAGTTTCAGATTATTTCAGATTATTTGAATATATACTTTTCAAGATGAAGACTGTATCTCTAGAATTAAGGGAAAGGAGAAAACATGTTTTGTTTACATGTAATGGGAATGCACTATTTTGTCGAGTGTGAGGTAAACTTAGGATGATAGAGATAAATGAGCCGTATATTTTTGGCCCACCCCACCTACCCTTAACTTTTTTACCAGACTTTTGATGATTGTGGATATTTTATATTATATTCAGTCTGAGCCAAACATACATTTAGTCACACATTAAAGAGGAAGGAAACCTTCACAAATTGTGGATTAGCAATTTAAATTTCAATAATATGAACATATATATAACATGAAAATTAGATTTGAGATATCATTTTAGTACTTTTGCTCTTGTCAGATTTTCTGAACTTCTAATCATCTTTTGCTGGTAGCAGCCATCTTGTCAAGGGGATTTATATAGTAACACCTGCCAATTAGAAACAAGTTATACATTTATTTGCAAATAGGTCTGAAATGGGGGTTCTGTTATTCTTTAGATATAACTCAATGAAGTCACACAGTGTGATCATATTGCACACAAATAACCTAATATAAATAACCTAAATACCTAATATAAATAACCTAATATGAATAACCTAAATACCTAATATAAATAACCTAATATGAATAACCTAATATAAATAACCTAATATAAATAACCTAATATAAATAACCTGATATAAATAACCTGATATAAATAACCTGATATAAATAACCTGATATAAATAACCTGATATAAATAACCTGATATAAATAACCTAATATAAATAACCTAATATAAATAACCTAATATAAATAACCTAATATAAATAACCTAATATAAATAACCTATAGAGACGTGACTAAACTGCAATATAACCAGTCATCACTTTATTCATCCAAATAAAATTGGCCCCAACTGTTAATGTTTTGAACAATTTAGCAGAGAAACAGAAATTTCATGATAACACTTGTTTTTTTTTTGTTTTTTTTAACTTATCAGATATAGCACTTGTTTTTGATATAATGATGTAATGTTTTGGTATAATGATGTAAAGTTTTGATATAATGATGTAAAGTTTTGATATTATGCTGTGATTGGGATGTTTTCAGACTGAGATCATGAAGAATGAAGTGGAGCGAGTGCAGGCTCGTCTTCCTATGGATATGATGAGCATGAAGCGATACGAGCTGCCGCAGCCTCCCGCAGGCAAGCTCAATGACGTCTCAGCATGGATGGAGTGCGTGGACAACTCTCACGCCCAGCTAGAGCATCAAGCTCTCAGGTCATACACCTCAAATACATCCAGCCAAACAATATATATGACCATGTAAACACACTACACTGCAGACACCATTCACAATACACACCAAATAATGTTATACAACATAATGCCATATACAATTGTTTGAAAACATCTTTGCATTTTATGATAAGTTATTGGGTAATCACTCTGTCTGTCCTCGGTTGTTTGCGTGTTCATCTGTCCCATCTTCCTCTTTCCTTTGTCTGTTCGTTCGTCCGTTCCCTCGGGACCAACTCTTACGCTCAGTGGAGCATCAAGCTCTCAGGTCATACACTCTTATTACCTCCAGCCAAACATTGTATTTGGTCACATGTAAACACAACTCAGACTAAATAATGTTATGCAACACGAATATACAATTGCTTTAAACCTGTAAAAACATCTTTGCATTGTATAATATTCAGGATATAGTGTAATCACTCTGTCTGTCTTGTGTCTGTTCATTTAGGAGTCTGTTGGTCCCTCCAATCTTCCTCTTTTCTTTGTTCGTTCGGTTGTCCCTCAAGGTATTCAAAAATTCATTTAGAAGTTACAAATAAAAGAAGTTTTGATGTTCAGCTCGGTGTAATTGAGGCATGATGAGTTGTGCCAAGATTTTTAAACACGTTCTACTATGGGCTATGAAAATGTCAAATTTGTCCATAAACAACTTTGAAAAGAAATTTTGATAAAGTATGAATTCGCCTAAAATTATGTTTATATCATCCATGTAAAGGGCAATTATTGATCTATTTATTACTGCATGATAAGCGATAAAGAACTGAATGATTTTTAAACAAAATTCCTTTCTTTTTTGTTAAACAGGATTGCTAATTTGGAGCTGATGTCAGAGTTTGGAGCGGAGGCGTGGAAGATGTACAATAATACCCTGGTACAGATGGTAGAACAGACCCAGAAACAGCTGGTAGATCTGAGGTGAGTCAAATGCTGGTCTCAGACCCAGAAACAGCTGGTAGATCTGAGGTGAGTCAAATGATGGTCTCAGACCCAGAAACAGCTGGTAGATCTGAGGTGAGTCAAATGCTGGTCTCAGACCCAGAAACAGCTGGTAGATCTGAGGTGAGTCAAATGATGGCATAGCTATAAACAGTTCATAGACATATTGTGAATAATTTAGACTTAAATTGAGATTGCTATTTTTTTTCTTGAATAAACAGCCGGTAAAGGGTATGCACTAGGAAACTGGGAAAAAATAATTGTGCAGACACAGTATACTTGCCTGTGAGAACATTTCCTGTTGGTTCATACCAAACAAAATTAAATATTGATCACACCATTGTATTCTATGCAGCACATAGTTATTACTTTCACTCATGTTCCCATCTCCCAACCCCCTTACCACAGCTGGACAGCTGATTTGATATCATTCTGGAGCAAATCTCGACTTTTGTGCTGTGTTTGCATCATTTCATATCTTTCCATACAAAGCCTCTTCCCCACCAACCATCTTCTGTACAGCCCTCAGATATGCGGATGTTTAGATTTAATTTCAATCATGTACGTTAATAAACAACAGTAATATTGTCATATATAATATCTTTGATATTTTTCAGGAAAAAAATTCAGGAAGTTAACTGGCAGAGGAAGAATGAACAGACTGAAGCAGGAACCAAACTCAAAAACCTGGAAGAAAGGTACGTGACCCCCTCAGCATTCTCCGCTAAAAATGTAAACAAAAACTACAGTGAAGTGGGTGTAAATAGGCAAAATGAAGAATAAATAATAAAGTGTATTACAGCAGATCAGGGTGGAATTATGTCAATACTTTCAAGGCTGTAAATTGATATACCATCAGTTCTTATAAAGAATCTGTTTTCAGTGCTTAGTGTCTGGCATATCCTTTAAATCTACTGTATAAAATGTGAGTTGAGAAGAGTCAATAGATTTAAGTACATGCATGTTTAAGGTCCTCATCATTCATTTTGATTTTGTTCTATTTGCAGCTGGGTCAGTCTGGTCAGTAAAAACTACGAGATTGAGCGAACATGTGTAGAGATGGAACAAGAAATATATGAAATACTTCACGAGCGGCGGCGACAGCAGTTAAAACATAGATAGGAGAAACATCCATTGTAAAGACAGTATTTATAACTGACCTGAATATAGAGGCACACAAGGCCACACTGTGAGAGCATAGCAGCCATTAGATTGATCCACACATCTTTATACTCATGCATGACAATGGGCAAATAAATGTAGCATCTTGGTCATGCACAGCCATATTTTGTCATGCATAGCTGTATTTGGTCATGCATAGTTGTATTTGGTCATGCATAGCTATATTTGGACATGCATAGCTATATTTGGTCATGCATAGCTATATTTGGTCATGCATAGCTGTATTTGGTCATGCATAGCTGTATTTGATCATGCATAGCTGTATTTGGTCATGCATAGCTATATTTTGTCATGCACAGCCATATTTTGTCATGCACAGCCATATTTTGTCCTGCATAGCTGTATTTGGTCATGCATAGCTATATTTGGACATGCCAAGCTATATTTGGTCATGCATAGCTGTATTTTGTCATGCATAGCTGTATTTGGTCATGCATAGCTATATTTGGTCATGCATAGCTGTATTTGGTCATGCATAGCTGTATTTGGTCATGCATGACAATTTAGTCAGGTGATAGTTAAGATTTTACTACATTTAGCAATTTCATGCGTGACCATATTGATGTTTGCCTCCAACTGGTCATGCTGGGATATGTATATCACGGAATACAAGAGAGAACTTAACTGTTATATTGTGCAGTGTAGTATCCTATGATAGTGGCATGACCTTATACAGTCACAGACTCGGACAGAAATCAATGCATGATGTAATGCAGCTTTGTTTTAATTATTTTGGCTCCATGAGATGTGTTCAAAGGATTAAGTTAATCTGTCAGATATGGTATATATGTCTATAAACTGATAAAGCTGTGGACATTATACTTTATTCAAATATATTTAAAAAAAATAATATTGGGGGGGGGGGCAGCGATTAAATGATTGGTAGACCATTGATTAAAATGAAAATATTATGCTTCATTTGCAATTTATGCATAACAAAGCAGTTCAGATCATTCTTAATGCATGGGTGCTGGTCCTCCGTCTACAGACAAAATTTAAAATCCGTGAACGGAAAATCCGTCAAATCGAATCGATTCCTCCGTAAAAAAAATAATTTCGTGTCATCAAAATTGCACAAATCGACCCAAAACATCGAAAATTCAGTCGTTCGCTTACCGCTTGTGGCCGCCACCTTGTTTTGGTGTTGCGGGCTGCTTCGGTAGAGTTTGACGGATTTTGATTGGCTAATATTTTGACGACTCGGCTACCCACACCAATCGCTTTTCGGTTAAGTTTGCGAGGCTCGCTTTTCGCCGAAAATGTTCCGTCAAAATTTTTTTTCTCACCAGCACCCATGTTAATGTGAACATATTGGCATTCTAACGTATTGTTTTTTAATATCTGAAGTGAATTGTATGATGTTTAAATAGTTACTTTGTATACTCCCACAAAAAACATAATATACCAATGCTGAAGTCATTTATTATTTTTATAGTAAATATATTTGTAAATATGAAGGAAATAAAAAGATTGAATATCATTTTATAACCCTCAACATGGGTTACTGGATTTTGCTGATTTTTAAAGGCATCTAGTCGTTTAAGTTTCAAGGCATCTAGTCGTTTAAGTTTCGAGGCGTCTAGTCGTTTAAGTTTGATATTGTTTTGTACTATAAGACAGCACATGTTACACTTGTTATTATGACTGTGAACTCAATTAAGTCCCATTTCACTTTTATTCCACCCTTTAAAGTATATCATTGAAATCTGAACAACATTGGAGGTAGGTTTCTGATATCTGCTACATGAAAGAATTGAAATGGTTCATAAGGCAAAATTAATTGTGAATCTGTGATTGTCATTCTTGACGAGAAGGAAAACAAAGAGAAATTTAAGTTTTATCTCTGCCAGCTGGTTTGTCACCAGAGAGAGGCTCTACCTATCTCAGTAACAAGTTCATTTGTGATAAGTGACCATTTGTGATAAGTGACAATTGCTTAGAGATTTGTCTTTTGATTGACAAAAAAATAGTCATTCTGATATCCTCAGTGCATTTCACAAGCGCTATGAGCAGACAGTCCGAAAGGGCGCTGTATAAATGTTTATTATTATTATTATTATTATTATTATTAATGACCTATGAACACGAGAAATTATCTTCTTTTCACATATACTGTTGAATAATTACAGATATTTGAAAGGCTTCACCATATGTGTACATAATTGTCAGGAGTGCATGTTTGTTGCACACAAGCTGATGTTTTTCTTTGATGGAGAATCTTGGGGAATGCCAGTCCCAATACATAATGCTCTGCATAGTTCTGTCTATTCCCATATTCATGGTCAAAATAGACTTGAAATCCTGTTAGCAGCATGATACAATCGTACGCAAGTTCCTAAATTTGAGAACTCGACCCATGCCGACTGACTTGAAGTTATGACCCATGTCACTGTCTTTTCCCTTCATGATGTCTCAATACAAAGCTGTGAGCTATCTGTAACATCTTTTCTTCAGTTTGTTACCCAATATATACCAGCCCCACTAGCACAGTTGGTAGAGTGTAGGATCTGTGCCTTTAATAATTAATATAAGTGGAGGACGCGAGGTGGTGGGTTTGACTCCCACTGCTGGCAGTGTTACTGTCACACTGGTTATATAAGTGGAGGACGGGAGGTGGTGGGTTCCACTCCCACTGCCGGCAGTGTTACTTTCACACTGGTTATATAAGTGGAGGACGGGAGGTGGTGGGTTCGACTCCCACTGCCAGCAGTGTTACTATCACACTGGTTATATAAGTGGAGGACGGGAGGTGGTGGGTTTGACTCCCACTGCTGGCAGTGTTACTGTCACACTGGTTATATAAGAGGAGGACGCGAGGTGGTGGGTTTGACTCCCACTGCCGGCAGTGTTACTGTCACACTGGTTATATAAGTGGAGGACGGGAGGTGATGGGTTCGACTCCCACTGCCGGCAGTGTTACTTTCACACTGGTTATATAAGTGGAGGACGGGAGGTGGTGGGTTCGACTCCCACTGCCGGCAGTGTTACTTTCACACTGGTTATATAAGTGGAGGACGGGAGGTGGTGGGTTCGACTCCCACTGCCAGCAGTGTTACTATCACACTGGTTATATAAGTGGAGGACGGGAGGTGGTGGGTTTGACTCCCACTGCTGGCAGTGTTACTGTCACACTGGCTATATAAGTGGAGGACGGGAGGTGATGGGTTCGACTCCCACTGCCGGCAGTGTTACTGTCACACTGGTTATATAAGTGGAGGACGGGAGGTGGTGGGTTTGACTCCCACTGCTGGCAGTGTTACTGTCACACTGGTTATATAAGTGGAGGACGGGAGGTGATGGGTTCGACTCCCACTGCCGGCAGTGTTACTGTCACACTGGTTATATAAGTGGAGGACGGGAGGTGGTGGGTTCGACTCCCACTGCCGGCAGTGTTACTTTCACACTGGTTATATAAGTGGAGGACGGGAGGTGGTGGGTTCGACTCCCACTGCCGGCAGTGTTACTTTCACACTGGTTATATAAGTGGAGGACGGGAGGTGGTGGGTTCGACTCCCACGGCAGGCAGTGTTACTTTCACACTGGTTATATAAGTGGAGGACGGGAGGTGGTGGGTTCGACTCCCACTGCCAGCAGTGTTACTTTCACACTGGTTATATAAGGTGATGGTGGGTTTGTCTCCCACTGCCTGCAATGTTACTTTCACACTGGGTAAAAGGCTCAAAAGTCAACCTGATATGACCATGGTTGCTGGAAGAGTGGTAAAACCACCATTTCACTTTTTCTTTTTGTGAAAAAGTTAATGCAATCCCATCCTATAATAATCTAAAATGTATCTATTAAGTACAAATAATAACTTGTGAATTATTACTTACTAAATAAGATAAATTATCTAGATTGCAAGATACGTTATATCATATCAATCAGAATTCAAGACTATCCCACAGTTTATAAACAATGTTCAAAACCCAATGAAATCTGAAATGCAATTTGTGGCATATGGTCAAAAAAAGGGAAAGCCTGAATGGCCAAGCAGGTGCTCTAGCTAGCTGTCAATGAATGAACATCATGGCCAAATGTTCCCCACCCGGCAACCGCATGGCAGGTAAATCATGTGGCTGCCAGGCGGTTTTCGCCTGGTTTTATGCCAGGCGGTTACCACCTGGCAAATATCACATGGATATTGCCTGGTTGGACAGGTGGTAACCGCCTGGCAAAAAGTCTGGCGGTAACCACCTGGAATTGAACCAGATTATTTCTATGTGGTTATCATGTGTAAACCAGGCAAAAACCAGGAGGATGCCAGGAGAACTGACAACAGGTGATTTCCATGTGAATTAAGCCAGGTGGTTTTCATATGAAAAGGACTTGTAAAAAATCAAAGCTGAAGGCCAACATTTTAGCATTGGTCTTTTTTTAAAAGGGTATTATGATTGAACTATGGCTAAATTATTCAGCAAAATGCATGGGATTAATCCATGACTTGTCTTCTTTTTAATTTTATTACTGATTTTACTACTTTCTGTGTGAATATTATTTGTCAGCGTAAGACATGTGGCAGAGAAACAAAAGGGGAGATTTAGGTTGTGACATGGTAAATGTGGAAAGAGGGTAGAACTGAGGAAAGAGGGCTGAACTGACGGAAGAGGGCTGAACTGAGGGAAGAGGGTTGTCTTATTTTATCTTCCACAGCTCCCTCACCTCAGCTGCCACACCTCAGCTCCCACACCTCACCTCAGCTCCCTCACCTCAGCTCCCTCACCTCAGCTCCCACACCTCAGCTCCCTCACCTCAGCTCCCACACCTCACCTCAGCTCCCTCACCTCAGCTCCCTCACCTCAGCTGCCACACCTCAGCTCCCACACCTCACCTCAGCTCCCTCACCTCAGCTCCCACACCTCACCTCAGCTCCCTCACCTCAGCTCCCACACCTCAGCTCCCACCCCTTTCTCACATCAGCTCCCACACCTCACCTCCCTCACCTCAGCTCCCACACCTCACCTCCCTCACCTCAGCTCCCTCACCTTTCTCACCTCAGCTCCCTCACCTCACCTCCCACACCTCAGCTCAGCTCCCTCACCTCAGCTCCCACACCTCACCTCAGCTCCCTCACCTCAGCTCCCACACCTTTTTCACCTCAGCTCCCACACCATTCTCACCTCACCTCCCTCACCTCAGCTCCCACACTTCAGCTCAGCTCCCACACCTCACTTCAGCTCCCTCACCTCAGCTCCCACACCTTTCTCACCTCAGCTCCCTCACCTCAGCTCCCACACCTTTCTCACCTCAGCTCCCAAACCATTCTCACCTCAGCTCCCTCACCTCAGCTCCCACACCTCAGCTGCCACACCTTTCTCACCTCAGCTCCTCACCTCAGCTGCCACACCTTTCTCACCTCAGCTGCCACACCTTTCTCACCTCAGCTGCCACACCTTTCTCACCTCAGCTCCCTCTCCTCAGCTCCCTCACCTCACCTTCCTCACCTCAGCTCCCCCACCTCAGCTCCCCCACCCATGAAGTCGAAGCTTTTCTCTTTGTTTTCCTCGAGAGGAGGCTGGTGTTTCATTCGACTGTTCACATTGAGGAGAGGAAAATGGCTTTGCTGTCGACTGTTCACTTTGAGTGGAAGATGGAATTGATGTCGACTGCTCACCTTGAACAGAGGAAAATGGATTTGCTGTCTGTTCTGTTCCAGAGGAATTCGCTGCCTGTCTCTTTGCTTGTTTTCCTCCAGATGAAGTTGCTGCCTTTCTCTTTGCCTGTTCCCCTCTAGAGTAGGTTGGTGTTCCTTTGAACTGTTCCCCTCTAGAGTAGGTTGGTGTTCCTTTGGACTGTTCCCCTTGAGAATAGGTTGGTGTTCCTTTGGACTGTTCCCCTCTAGAGTAGGTTGGTGTTCCTTTCGCCTGTTCCCCTCGAGAGTAGGTTGGTGTTCCTTTCGCCTGTTCCCCTCGAGAGTAGGTTGGTGTTCCTTTGGACTGTTCCCCTCGAGAATAGGTTGGTGTTCCTTTGGACTGTTCCCCTCGAGAGTATGTTGGTGTTCCTTTGGACTGTTCCCCTCTAGAGTAGGTTGGTGTTCCTTTCGCCTGTTCCCCTCGAGAGTAGGTTGGTGTTCCTTTGAACTGTTCCCCTCGAGAGTAGGTTGGTGTTCCTTTGGACTCTTCCCCTCGAGAATAGGTTGGTGTTCCTTTGGACTGTTCCCCTCTAGAGTAGGTTGGTGTTCCTTTGGACTGTTCCCCTCTAGAGTAGGTTGGTGTTCCTTTCGCCTGTTCCCCTCGAGAGTAGGTTAGTGTTCCTTTGAACTGTTCCCCTTGAGAGTAGGTTGGTGTTCCTTTGAACTGTTCCCCTTGAGAGTAGGTTGGTGTTCCTTTGGACTGTTCCCCTCTAGAGTAGGTTGGTGTTCCTTTGAACTGTTCCTCTTGATAGTAGGTTGGTGTTCCTTTGAACTGTTCCCCTCGAGAGTAGGTTGGTGTTCCTTTGAACTGTTCCTCTTGAGAGTAGGTTGGTGTTCCTTTGAACTGTTCCCCTCGAGAGTAGGTTGGTGTTCCTTTGAACTGTTCCCCTCGAGAGTAGGTTGGTGTTCCTTTGAACTGTTCCCCTCGAGAGTAGGTTGGTGTTCCTTTCGCCTGTTCCCCTCAAGAGTAGGTTGGTGTTCCTTTGAACTGTTCCCCTTGAGAGTAGGTTGGTGTTCCTTTGGACTGTTCCCCTCTAGAGTAGGTTGGTGTTCCTTTGGACTGTTCCTCTTGAGAGTAGGTTGGTGTTCCTTTGAACTGTTCCCCTCGAGAGTAGGTTGGTGTTCCTTTCGCCTGTTCCCCTCAAGAGTAGGTTGGTGTTCCTTTGAACTGTTCCCCTTGAGAGTAGGTTGGTGTTCCTTTGGACTGTTCCCCTCTAGAGTAGGTTGGTGTTCCTTTGGACTGTTCCTCTTGAGAGTAGGTTGGTGTTCCTTTGAACTGTTCCCCTCGAGAGTAGGTTGGTGTTCCTTTCGCCTGTTCCCCTCAAGAGTAGGTTGGTGTTCCTTTGAACTGTTCCCCTTGAGAGTAGGTTGGTGTTCCTTTGGACTGTTCCCCTCTAGAGTAGGTTGGTGTTCCTTTGGACTGTTCCTCTTGAGAGTAGGTTGGTGTTCCTTTGAACTGTTCCCCTCGAGAGTAGGTTGGTGTTCCTTTGAACTGTTCCTCTTGAGAGTAGGTTGGTGTTCCTTTGGACTGTTCCCCTCTAGAGTAGTTTAAATCTGGCAACTCAAAGTCATCATCGTCGTTTGATTCCTCTACAAAATTAATACGAGCAATTGTTATCAACAAAGTTTTCTTAGCAAATTGAATAGACTTAATACTTATAAATGGATAATCTGATTTCATTGAGTATGAGTTAGGTACCATTTCAGTTACCAATGACCAAAAGTTAACCATTTCATAATCACAGACATTTAAAACAGAGATTGGAAACAAGCTGAAGTTCTGCATTATCACTTAGGTGAACCGATCTAGTGGTGGCACCTCCGTCGCCACGGTAAATATTGTAACATGGAGCTGAGGTGAGGAAGCTGAGGTGAGAAAGATGTGGCAGCTGAGGTGTGGGAGCTGAGGTGAGGGAGCTGAGGTGAGAAAGGTGTGGGAGCTGAGGTGAGGGAGCTGAGGTGAGGAAGCTGAGGTGAGAAAGGTGTGGCAGCTGAGATGAGGAAGGTGTGGGAGCTGAGGTGAGAAAGGTGTGGCAGCTGAGGTGAGAAAGTTGTGGGAGGTGAGGTGTGGGAGCTGAGGTGTGGGAGCTGAGGTGAGGTGTGGGAGGTGAGCTGAGGTGAGAAAGGTGTGGCAGCTGAGGTGAGAAAGTTGTGGGAGCTGAGGTGAGGTGTGGGAGCTGAGGTGTGGGAGCTGAGGTGAGGGAGCTGAGGTGAGGTGTGGGAGCTAAGGTGAGGGAGCTGAGGTGTGGGAGCTGAGGTGTGGGAGCTGAGGTGTGGGAGCTGAGGTGTGGGAGCTGAGGTGAGGTGTGGGAGGTGAGGTGTGGGAGCTAAGGTGAGGGAGCTGAGGTGTGGGAGCTGAGGTGTGGAAGCTGAGGTGTGGGAGCTGGAGTGTGGGAGCTGAGGTGTGGGAGCTGAGGTGTGGGAGCTGAGGTGTGGGAGCTGAGGTGTGGGAGCTGAGGTGAGGGAGGTGAGGTGTGGGAGCTGAGGTGTGGGAGCTGAGGTGTGGGAGCTAAGGTGAGGGAGCTGAGGTGTGGGAGCTGAGGTGTGGGAGCTGAGGTGAGGGAGGTGAGGTGTGGGAGCTGAGGTGAGGGAGCTGAGGTGAGGGAGCTGAGGTGTGGAAGCTGAGGTGTGGGAGCTGAGGTGTGGGAGCTGAGGTGTGGGAGCTGAGGTGTGGAAGCTGAGGTGTGGGAGCTAAGGTGAGGGAGCTGAGGTGTGGGAGCTGAGGTGTGGGAGCTGAGGTGAGGGAGCTGAGGTGTGGAAGCTGAGGTGTGGGAGCTAAGGTGAGGGAGCTGAGGTGTGGGAGCTGAGGTGTGGAAGCTGAGGTGTGGGAGGTGAGGTGTGGGAGCTGAGGTGTGGGAGCTGAGGTGAGGGAGCTGAGGTGAGGGAGCTGAGGTGAGGGAGCTGAGGTGTGGGAGCTGAGGTGTGGGAGCTGGAGTGTTGGAGGTGAGGTGTGGGAGCTGAGGTGTGGGAGCTGAGGTGAGGGAGGTGAAGTGTGGGAGCTGAGGTGAGGGAGCTGAGGTGTGGGAGCTGAGGTGAGGTGAGGGAGGTGAGGTGTGGGAGCTGAGGTGAGGTGAGAAAGGGGTGGGAGCTGAGGTGAGAAAGGTAGACGATGAGAAGTTATTTCTGATCAGGCGTCATCCCTGTGATGTGGTCAGCAGCTCTCTCAGAACTCTGTGGTGTACATTGATTGGGGACAGATTACAGTACTTAAGTGGAAAAGAGGGATCCAGTTATCATGGGGAGGGGGGGGGGGGGGTGGGTTCTATTCATAATGAAAAAATAAAATCACATAATTAAACTTATTTTTTGTTACTTTGTAGACGATGGCTTGTTCAAAACCATCCAGACAAAGGTCGAAATGATGATCCAAGGATAACCGATTTTATTTCAACGTATTCATCCTTTTACCAGGACTTATCACAGGTATGAAAAAATAGATTTTTGTTTCTGTTGAAGAATAAGTTTTTGAAGTAGATGCCATTAATATTTGTAATGTCCCCTCAGTGTGAAATGTTACTTTCGTTTCTGTTTTTTACTGATGTTTCCTTCCCATTCACATGGGATATTAATAATATATAGATATTAATTTCACTTCTTGGTCTGAAACATTTTAAAATATTCAAAACACAATTACGTCTTGTAATATTTCGTTCAAATTCACATTGGATATTAATAGTATATGCAAATCAATTTCACTTTTTGGTCTGAAATCACTATTCATTACACAAGTGCTGTCATTTAAAGACAAGTATAGATAGCAGGGTTGGCAGGTTTCTTCCGCCAAGTCATTAAAACCTTTATAAATGCACTGTATAATGTCTTTAGATGCATTTTAACAGGTTACTGAGTATATAACATGTATAGGGGGGGTCAGGGTCATGTGGAAGGGATCCAGCTGTCAGCCACCTCATCGGAAGAAACTGGAAAAAAGGTCTTCAACGAGGGTTGATTTAATTATTCATTTCTAAATTTACTGCACAGATCTCTTTTGTTGATTCTGATGGAAGGATCTCAATCGTCATTTGGACCAAGGATGATCTGCGAAAGTAGTTCGGCACATGGGTGATCTGCGAAAGTAGTTCGGCACATGGGTGATCTGCGAAAGTAGTTCGGCAGAGGGGTGATCTGCGAAAGTAGTTCAGCAGAGGGGTGATCTGCGAAAGTAGTTCGGCAGAGGGGTGATCTGCAAAAGAATATCTCATAGGTGCAGAACACCCTCTTGAAGCACCAAGTATGAGATAATGTACAGTACCCCTATGGCTGATAAAGTGGTAGTGGCAACTGTCGGTACCCAGGTTTTTCCACTTTCTTCCAGTTTCTTCCACTTTTTATCAGAAGAAAGTGGAAAAAAACGGACGAAATCGTTTCTTCCAGGTTTCTTCCGCCACCCCGGAAGAAATAGGTTTCTTCCGGAAGAAACCCAACCCTGATAGATAGGTATGTACAGTTGAACATGAGAATGTAATTAGTTCAATTATCATTAAATACTTTCTTTTTCAGTTTGAAGAGACATGGAAGCTTATCATGATGGTCGAAAAAGCTGTGGTGAAGTTCTTGGATTATCCGACCAAAGACCATATGGTCCATTTGGCATCGACCATCAAATATATGTTGACACACAGCTTCTGTATGATGAGGAAATAATTGCTCCCACGGATTATCACTCCAAACTCAGAGTGTTAGAATCTACAGCTTGGGAATTTAATTCAAGCAGAAGTTATTGCAAAAAGTAAGTTTTTCTGTATTTTTTTCCATTTATGATGAATATCCATTTATTTAGACATACATGTATTATGTTTCTTAGATGTGTTGTGAAAACCAGGTTCAATTCAACAGTGCAATTCCTGATTAAAATATAGCGCATTATGTGAAATGCAATCTTGAGGAATTTATATGTATAGCTGCACCCCATAATTTATCTAGGTCAAGAGTTTGGGAAGCAGGGATAATCTGAGGCGGCAACCAAGCTTGGTCACAAAGTTATCTCTGATCGGGTGTCATCCCTGTGATGTGGTCAGCGGTTCTCTGTGGGGTATTTTCCCAACCTCCCCAACTTGTCACCTCTAGATATATTACTCTAAGATGTGATCTACCTATTAGGGGCTTGAATAAGACAGATATTGGGTGACCTTGATAATAAGTCAAGATTTTCAAAATAGGCTATTTGTGATGTTTTTCAAAACACTAATAGCATCTATTCTCACTACATTAACCTTGCACAGTATGTTTGTTCATAATTTTCAGGAAAAAAATAGTTAACTAGGTCACTGTGGCCGACTTTAAGTCCAAGTCACAATTTCCAAAATATTGTGAATCTAATCCTTTACAGTTCAGAGAAGATTAGGTCTTAATATTATGTAATATCCATGGTGATTAATTTCGGTTCGTTTTATATCGATACAGGATCTGCCCAACTTTGATCTGATATGTGTACATCGAAGAAAAAAAAAGAATAATAGACGATATCAGTGTGAAAAGTAAATAAACTGCACGTACTGTGTAAGGAACAAGCTTCCCAAACGGCGATATAATTGAATTTTTTGCTTATTATACGCATAGAAATATTCTGACACGTGTCAGCAATAGTCTGCCTTCATTTAATAAGTTATGCACAAGTCAGAGAAAATGTGAGTTTAACAATACTTAAATAGGCATATAAGACACAAGGTCGCCATTATGAAAACCAGAAGTGATTTTTGGGGCGAAAACAATGGAGCGCCACCGCACTCCGCAGTGTATTCATTTGCATTGAAAAATTAATACATTGTGCAATGATGGATCCCTGACACTTCGTATTTTCGTTTTACTTTTAAAATGACTGCCGAACTTGTCGATTTCACAACGTTTTGGGAAAAGTTAGAATTTTCACAAAATGCACTTTTGCTCTTTTATTTAAATCTTAACATCAATTAACAGGTAGGCAAAATATCGGTAATTATTTCATGCATGTCGACATGTCGTTTGGATAGAAATTTGACAACATTTTGACACTTATCAGCATCGATAAGAGCACTAATAGTTATGTATATTCAGGGTGGGATAGGGGCCTTGATGTTTAAAAGTGTCTATGAAATAGATCAGACAGGAGAATGCAAGTACACCTTACAGACTGATCCATGTTACAGTATTTACCGTGGCGACGGTGGTGCCACCACTAGATCGGTTCACCTAAGTGATAATGCAGAACTTCAGCTTGTTTCCAATCTCTGTTTTAAATGTCTGTGATTATGAAATGGTTAACTTTTGGTCATTGGTAACTGAAATGGTACCTAACTCATACTCAATGAAATCAGATTATCCATTTATAAGTATTTACTAGTCTATTCAATTTGTTAACATGAGATGTAACCATGCTTCCATGCTTTCTGTAGGCGTTCTTCTCTTTTTGTGAATTATTGGCTTGGCATGTGTAAAAAATGCCAAGATGAGGGTAATTGTTACATTCTGATTAAAACTGTTTGAGGTTTATTTATTCCAAAAATAAAATGAAGCTAACAAAATGTTCACTGCTTCCAGGGAAGCACTTATTTTTATTTTCAATAGTTTTATGTAATACAGAGATACTCAAACTCATTTTTGTAACATTGTGAGTACTCTCCAAATAATCATGAAAATATCTAGTTTTAACTATGACTTGTTAAATGCATTAATTATATGTTACTTTGAATGTTAGTTTTGTTTATGCATGTTTTGTTAAATAAAAGGTGCAATGGTTTGTAGCTCTGCTGAGGTGAAGATTCAGATTCCTTCAAATCTTAGTGATGCCACCATTGACCTTAGTGCATTGATACAAATTTTAAATATTAATGAATATCTCATCAAAACTGAATTGGGATCTTGTATGGAAAATCATAACCTGGTTGCTTGTTGCACTTTATCTTAGTTCATGTGTTTTCATTCAAGTTAGCAGAGCTATCAACCCATGGGGTTATGTTTTTATGTCATGTGACCTTAGACCTTGAAGCTTTGACATTGAATCTAAAAATTATGTACATACATCTCACAACCAATAAAAATCAATAAATAACACTTCATATCCAGTATACAAGAACACTATTCCACCATATACATTATATACACTGTTACAAAGTAAATACAATTTATTATGCAAGTGGTCATTAAATGTTAAATAACAATATATCATTTTAGAAATAATACTCAGAAAAAATATTCAATGATACAATTTTTAAGCATTAATTATCCTGCATTATGGTAATGGGATGACATAAACGAGAACACTGAATATGTTTATGTGTTAAGTTCTTTTGAGAAACACACTGAAGCTAAAAAAAATTGTTGATAACATTTGCTCGTATTAATTTTTAGAGGAATCCAACGACGAGGATGACTTTGAGTTGCCTGATTTAAACTACTCTAGAGGGGAACAGTCCAAAGGAACACCAACCTACTCTTGAGGGGAACAGGCGAAAGGAACACCAACCTACTCTAGAGGGGAACAGTCCAAAGGAACACCAACCTACTCTAGAGGGGAACAGTCCAAAGGAACACCAACCTACTCTAGAGGGGAACAGTCCAAAGGAACACCAACCTACTCTCGAGGGGAACAGTCCAACGGAACACCAACCTACTCTAGAGGGGAACAGTCCAAAGGAACACCAACCTACTCTCGAGGGGAACAGTCCAAAGGAACACCAACCTACTCTCGAGGGGAACAGTCCAAAGGAACACCAACCTACTCTCGAGGGGAACAGTCCAAAGGAACACCAACCTACTCTCGAGGGGAACAGGCGAAAGGAACACCAACCTACTCTAGAGGGGAACAGTCCAAAGGAACACCAACCTACTCTCGAGGGGAACAGTCCAAAGGAACACCAACCTACTCTAGAGGGGAACAGTCCAAAGGAACACCAACCTACTCTCTAGGGGAACAGTCCAAAGGAACACCAACCTACTCTCGAGGGGAACAGTCCAACGGAACACCAACCTACTCTAGAGGGGAACAGTCCAAAGGAACACCAACCTACTCTCGAGGGGAACAGTCCAACGGAACACCAACCTACTCTCGAGGGGAAGAGTCCAAAGGAACACCAACCTACTCTAGAGGGGAACAGGCGAAAGGAACACCAACCTTCTCTAGAGGGGAACAGTCCAAAGGAACACCAACCTACTCTCGAGGGGAACAGTCCAAAGGAACACCAACCTACTCTCGAGGGGAACAGTTCAAAGGAACACCAACCTACTCTCGATGGGAACAGGCGAAAGGAACACCAACCTTCTCTAGACGGGAACAGTCCAAAGGAACACCAACCTACTCTCGAGGGGAACAGTTCAAAGGAACACCAACCTACTCTCGAGGGGAACAGTCCAAAGGAACACCAACCTACTCTCGAGGGGAACAGGCGAAAGGAACACCAACCTTCTCTAGAGGGGAACAGTCCAAAGGAACACCAACCTACTCTCGAGGGGAACAGTCCAAAGGAACACCAACCTACTCTCGAGGGGAACAGTTCAAAGGAACACCAACCTACTCTAGAGGGGAACAGTCCAAAGGAACACCAACCTACTCTAGAGGGGAACAGTCCAAAGGAACACCAACCTACTCTCGAGGGGAACAGTCCAAAGGAACACCAACCTACTCTCGAGGGGAACAGTCCAAAGGAACACCAACCTACTCTCGAGGGGAACAGTCCAAAGGAACACCAACCTACTCTCGAGGGGAACAGTTCAAAGGAACACCAACCTATTCTCGAGGGGAACAGTCCAACGGAACACCAACCTACTCTCGAGGGGAACAGTTCAAAGGAACACCAACCTATTCTTGAGGGGAACAGTCCAAAGGAACACCAACCTACTCTCGAGGGGAACAGTTCAAAGGAACACCAACCTACTCTCGAGGGGAACAGGCGAAAGGAACACCAACCTACTCTAGAGGGGAACAAGCAAAGAGACAGGCAGCGAATTCCTCTGGAACTGAACAGACAGCAAATCCATTTTCCTCTGTTCAAGGTGAGCAGTCAACATCAATTCCATCTTCCACTCAAGGTGAACAGTCGACAGCAAAGCCATTTTCCCCTCCTCAAGGTGAACAGTCGATTGAAGCACCAGCCTCCTCTCGAGGAAAACAAACAAAGAGAAAAGCTTCGACTTCCTCTGGAGGAAAACGAGCAAAGAGACAGGCAGCGAATTCCTCTGGAACGGAACAGACAGCAAATCCATTTTCCACTCCTCAAAGTGAGCAGTCGACAGCAAAGACATTTTCCACTCCTCAAAGTGAGCAGTCGACAGCAAAGACATCTTCCACTCCTCAAAGTGAGCAGTCGACAGCAAAGACATCTTCCACTCCTCAAGGTGAGCAGTCGACGGCAAAGACATTTTCCACTCGTCAAGGTGAGCAGTCGACAGCAAAGACATTTTCCACTCCTCAAAGTGAGCAGTCGACGGCAAAGACATTTTCCACTCCTCAAAGTGAGCAGTCGACAGCAAAGACATTTTCCACTCCTCAAAGTGAGCAGTCGACAGCAAAGACATCTTCCACTCCTCAAAGTGAGCAGTCGACGGCAAAGACATTTTCCACTCCTCAAGGTGAGCAGTCGACAGCAAAGACATCTTCCACTCCTCAAGGTGAGCAGTCGACGGCAAAGACATTTTCCACTCGTCAAGGTGAGCAGTCGACAGCAAAGACATTTTCCACTCCTCAAAGTGAGCAGTCGACGGCAAAGACATTTTCCACTCCTCAAAGTGAGCAGTCGACGGCAAAGACATTTTCCACTCCTCAAGGTGAGCAGTTGACGGCAAAGACATTTTCCACTCCTCAAAGTGAGCAGTTGACGGCAAAGACATTTTCCACTCCTCAAGGTGAGCAGTCGACGGCAAAGACATTTTCTACTCCTCAAAGTGAGCAGTCGACGGCAAAGACATTTTCCACTCCTCAAGGTGAGCAGTCGACGGCAAAGACATTTTCCACTCCTCAAGGTGAGCAGTCGACGGCAAAGACATTTTCCACTCCTCAAAGTGAGCAAAAATTAGCTGTGCAGAGTAATATGCCTTATGTTGAATGCCGCCATATACAAAGTCTTTCATATAACAAAGACAGTGCTGCTGAAATTATATTAGATATAGCGAACCCACCTGTATTATTCATGAAAGTGGACACCATTAAAAGTATCAAGCGAATGCAAGAAACAGCTGGAAAAAATAACACGCCTTTAGTCTGCATTGTGAGATTTCCTGGTGATGAAAGACGGTTTCATTTCTCAGTTTATAACTCTGATCAAACACACTACTATTCCAGATTACAAAGAGTTAATGTTTTATATGACCAAAAAATACAACAGTGGACCTGTGCTTGTAGCTATCATCATAGTAAAGGGAAATGCATTTATGAATATATAGCACAATGGGCATACATGACTCGCTTCTCAGATGAAATGATTTCCAGTGTCCAATGAATTGGAAGATTTTGACAATTTGGATGACATGTATGAAACATGTCTCACTGCAGAACATAGTGATTGTAAAAGAGTTTTGCAGTATCAAATGATGTACAAGAGAATTCCTTCAAATATATCATCTGATATCTTAGGAAAGAGCCGCAAGGGTAATTTCCCCACAGTTTTACAACCAAAAGAGACTGAATGTTTGAACTGCAAGCAAATACTTATTTATGATGGAATTGTGTGTGAGAATGCCAAAATTATTACGAAAACATCCATAATTAGTGGCATGAGAACATGTAAGAAGAAATGGCAGAAATGTTCACTTGTTTACTACTATCAGGAAACGAGTGATGGTTTGCATAATTTTGATAACAAAGTAATATTGTCTTTAGATTTGTGCATCCATTTAAGATATATGCTCATGTGCCATACTTCAGTGTCTAGAGTATGGACTGCACTGGGCAATGAGCTTGGTCAACCTTTGCCATCACAAACAGTATTGAGGAATGCATATATGCATTTTGAAGCACTTACAAACCGCAGGTATGTGCAACATATGTGGGCATCACCCTGTGAAGCTGTGTGCAGATCTTAACAAGAAAACAGTGTTTGAATTAGCAGTTAAATATGTGCACTTTAGCAAGGGTGGGAAAGCTCTGTACCATACGTGCCAGTAAATCTGAACCAGTCTGTAAAATCATGTAATTCTGGACACTAGCAACATAATCTAAATCTTAGCTAATCTGAGGGGTATCTGAGCGGTGCTGTACAGTGAACAAGTAGTAGAACAATGGCCAGACTGAAAAGGTTTCCTTTAATCTTCATATATAAATTATAGCATAATTTAATGGAAATGTACAAACTCAATAATTGACATTGTGCATCATGGTAATGGGTTTATGTAGTCTATGAATACACATACTTTTGGGATGAGCAGTGCACCACAATGAATAAAATATATTTTTTGTAGTTAGTGAATTGCCTGTTGTACCTGACGAGTATGACGATACTGTTGACTGTGAGGCATTCTGGGATGACATTGCAATGGAGATGACATCAAGGGCTTATATTTGTGGTGAGTAAAATGAACTAAAATGTTTATGTTTATATTAAATGTATCGCTATAGATCTCCTTGATAACATGATTGAGAACTTAAAGAGCATCAGTCTTGAGCATTAGCTTCCACTGTTGTATATCAAATGGCAAGTTGGTGAGTACCAGTCCATAACATGAGATATTTCTACCATGAAGGCCAGTTTTTTAAGCTCTTGATTGAATATTAAGGCAAGAACATGCGAGTGCAGTGTTCAGGCTGGCAGATCTCTCAAGTTGGTTCTGGTGGAAGGATCTCAAGAGTCTGAAGGACGAGTGAGATCCTTCCACCAGAACCAACGAGAGAGATCTGTCAGCCTGAACACTGCACGAACCTATGTTCTTGACTTTATCTCATACTTTACTCCTACAGATAGGTATGAGATAAAGGTTTTGGTTTGATGTCCAATCTATTTAAAGCAAAACAGAGAGGAAAACATTGCAGCATGTGCGGACCTATGTTGTGTGTGTCAAACAACATAAACAATGCCACGCCCCTTTTTAATGACGTCACACTCAATGACGTCATTGCAACATATATTTTACTATGTAATGACGTCATTGAGAGGTGGGCATTGAGATCCTTCCACCAGAACCAACTTGAGAGATCTGTCAGCCTGAACACTGCACTCACATGTTCTTTTCTTTACTGGTCTGGTATATAAACCATTTGCGGTAGATAAATATGAGATAAAGTCAAGAGTATGGGTTCATGCAGTGTTCAGCCTGACAGATCTCTTTTGTTGGTTCTGGTGAAAGGATCTCACTTGTCATTTGGACCAAGGATGATTTGCAAAAGTAGTTCGGCACATGGGTGATCTGCGAAAGTAGTTCGGCAGAGGGGTGATCTGCGAAAGTAGTTCGGCAGAGTGGTGATCTGCAAAAGAATATCTCATAGGTGCAGAACACCCTCTTGAAGCACCAAGTATGAGATAAATGGGAATTAATACATGGGACATGAAGTTATAGTAAATGTAGTAGACCCACAAAAGGTTGGGGGGGGGGGGTTGTTTGATAGAAATTATACATAGAAATGATCAGCATTTCCCACAATGATTTATAAAAGTATCATATTCTTTCAGGTATAGTCCATTTCGTGTGAAGCCAAGTTTCCATCATTGGGCAGGCTGGAAAAAATGCCTAACCCCAAGTCCAGAACTACACCATTTTCAAATGTGGATGAAATATGTGATGAATATCTGATGGAGTTATTGACACAAAAGGATGTGAGAACAGTAGATACATCTAGCGTAAACAGAAATATCGAAAAGATTTCATGTCATTTATTGTAAAAAGATAAATGAATAATATTTTTTAGATTGAAATATGTGCAATATAATACAACTTAACAATAAAAGTGACCTGTTTCCATTGCTTTAAATGTCATGATAAGTAAGAATTGTGGATCTAAAAACACATCAGTCCAGAAATGGTTTGATGTATGTGTACACTTATGAAGGTCAGCTGTGAATATGAGCCAAATCATTTCAACCAAGTAACCTTCAGTTTAGGTAGATATATGGAAGTACAAGGTGCGTGCGATCAGACATTTTATGATAAAATGACATATATTTCCAGGAACAGGTGATTAGAAAAGTGTGTAAGGAATCAAATATTTTCACATTGGGAAGCAAGGAAGATTTAATCCAACGTCTCCGTAAGGAAGCTGCTGTTCCTGACCTTTATCGGGAAATCATGACAAGAATCCTCGGACATAATGGTAAATGGAATATGAAATTTTCATCTTTCTTTTCGTATGATGATACTGGTTGGAGTTCTTTACAATTAGTAGGTACTCCAGATGTACTTTCAGGAGATCAATTCTATCTCTTTTACATTTGTCTCAGATTTATTTCAATCTTGTTACAACCTTTTTTTATAAATATTAATAGCTGTCATTGAGCTCTCAAGGGGCTGTCATCTTGAATAACTTGCAAATTATGAGCCAATAAAAATTGAGATAATAAGTCGGGGGCCAAAATTAAAACCCAAAATTCAAACATCTACATCAGTAACATCTGCTTCTATTTTATAAATGATCATTTATGAAGCAATTTGCAGCCATTCAGAAATTGGAATAATACACTCATGCTCATTTACATTTCTTTTCAGGTGGGTGGCTGGCATTCACGTGTGAGCATGCACATTTACATTTCTTTTCAGGTGGATGGCATTCACGTGTGAGCATGCTCATTTACATTTCTTTTCAGGTGGATGGCCGGCATTCACGTGTGAGCATGCACATTTACATTTCTTTTCAGGTGGATGGCTGGCATTCATGTGTGAGCATGCACATTTACATTTCATTTCAGGTGGATGGCATTCACGTTTGAGCATGCACATTTACATTTCATTTCAGGTGGATGGCATTCACGTTTGAGCATGCACATTTACATTTCATTTCAGGTGGATGGCATTCACGTTTGAGCTTGCACATTTACATTTCTTTTCGGGTGGATGGCATTCACGTGTGAGCATGCTCATTTACATTTCTTTTCAGGTGGGTGGCCGGCATTCACGTGTGAGCATGCACATTTACATTTCTTTTCAGGTGGATGGCATTCACATGTGAGCATGCACATTTACATTTCTTTTCAGGTGGATGGCTGGCATTCACGTGTGAGCATGCTCATTTACATTTCTTTTCAGGTGGGTGGCATTCACATGTGAGCATGCTCATTTACATTTCTTTTCAGGTGGGTGGCCGGCATTCACGTTTGAGCTTGCACATTTACATTTCTTTTCGGGTGGATGGCATTCACGTGTGAGCATGCTCATTTACATTTCTTTTCAGGTGGGTGGCCGGCATTCACGTGTGAGCATGCACATTTACATTTCTTTTCAGGTGGATGGCATTCACATGTGAGCATGCACATTTACATTTCTTTTCAGGTGGATGGCTGGCATTCACGTGTGAGCATGCACATTTACATTTCTTTTCAGGTGGGTGGCTGGCATTCACGTGTGAGCATGCACATTTACATTTCTTTTCGGGTGGATGGCTGGCATTCACGTGTGAGCATGCACATTTACATTTCTTTTCAGGTGGATGGCATTCACGTGTGAGCATGCACATTTACATTTCTTTTCAGGTGGATGGCATTCACGTGTGAGCATGCACATTTACATTTCTTTTCGGGTGGATGGCTGGCATTCATGTGTGAGCATGCACATTTACATTTCTTTTCAAGTGGATGGCTGGCATTCACGTGTGAGCATGCTCATTTACATTTCTTTTCAGGTGGGTGGCATTCACGTGTGAGCATGCTCATTTACATTTCTTTTCAGGTGGGTGGCATTCACGTGTGAGCATGCACATTTACATTTCTTTTCAGGTGGTTGGCATTCACGTGTGAGCATGCACATTTACATTTCTTTTCAGGGGGATGGCATTCACGTGTGAGCATGGTGTTGTGTATGCACTGAAGTTTGTTCTCCGTGCAGAAGGAGCAAGAGATTATGGCAATCTACTGCTATCCATGAAAAACTTTCCAAATATTGTAACATCTGATATACCTCCAAGAATTGCAAGACATATAAATCTTTGATGCCCAGAAGATCCTCCATTTAGACCTTTCAATGGATGCTTAGGTGAAGACACTGATCATAATATCAAAAATGCAAGCAGTGGAAACTTTGAAGTGACCATGGAATGGCTAAATACGCCAAAACTACCATCTGACATCGATGGACATCCAATAACTGGTGAACGTAGCCATTATTCATCGATGGACATCTGATAACTGGTGAACGTAGCCATTATTCATCGATGGACATCCGATAACTGGAGAACGTAGCCATTATTCATCGATGGACATCCGATAACTGGTGAACGTAGCCATTATTCATCGATGGACATCCGATAACTGGAGAACGTAGCCATTATTCATCGATGGACATCCGATAACTGGTGAACGTAGCCATTATTCATCGATGGACATCCGATAACTGGTGAACGTAGCCATTATTCATCGATGGACATCCGATAACTGGTGAACGTAGCCTTTATTCATCGATGGACATCCGATAACTGGTGAACGTAGCCATTATTCATCGATGGACATCCGATAACTGGTGAACGTAGCCATTATTCATTGATGGACATCCGCTAACTGGTGAACGTAGCCATTATTCATCGATGGACATCCGCTAACTGGTGAACGTAGCCATTATTCATCGATGGATATCTGATAACTGGTGAACGTAGCCATTATTCATTGATGGACATCCGATAAACTGGTGAACGTAGCCATTATTCATCGATGGACATCCGATAACTGGTGAACGTAGCCATTATTCATCGATGGACATCCGATAACTGGTGAACGTAGCCATTATTCATCGATGGACATCCGATAACTGGTGAACGTAGCCATTATTCATTGATGGACATCCGATAACTGGAGAACATAGCCATTATTCATCGATGGACATCCGATAACTGGTGAACGTAGCCATTATTCATCGATGGACATCCGATAACTGGTGAACGTAGCCATTATTCATCGATGGACATCCGATAACTGGTGAACGTAGCCATTATTCATCGATGGACATCCACTAACTGGTGAACGTAGCCATTATTCATCGATGGACATCCGATAACTGGTGAACGTAGCCATTATTCATCGATGGACATCCGATAACTGGTGAACGTAGCCATTATTCATCGATGGACATCCGATAACTGGTGAACGTAGCCTTTATTCATCGATGGACATCCGATAACTGGTGAACGTAGCCATTATTCATCGATGGACATCCGATAACTGGTGAACGTAGCCATTATTCATTGATGGACATCCGCTAACTGGTGAACGTAGCCATTATTCATCGATGGACATCCGATAACTGGTGAACGTAGCCATTATTCATCGATGGACATCCGATAACTGGTGAACGTAGCCATTATTCATCGATGGACATCCGATAACTGGTGAACGTAGCCATTATTCATCGATGGACATCCGATAACTGGTGAACGTAGCCATTATTCATCGATGGACATCCGATAACTGGAGAACGTAGCCATTATTCATCGATGGACATCCGATAACTGGAGAACGTAGCCATTATTCATCGATGGACATCCGATAACTGGTGAACGTAGCCATTATTCATCGATGGACATCCGATAACTGGAGAACGTAGCCATTATTCATCGATGGACATCCGATAACTGGAGAACGTAGCCATTATTCATCGATGGACATCCGATAACTGGAGAACGTAGCCATTATTCATCGATGGACATCCGATAACTGGTGAACGTAGCCATTATTCATCGATGGACATCCGATAACTGGTGAACGTAGCCATTATTCATCGATGGACATCCGATAACTGGTGAACGTAGCCATTATTCATCGATGGACATCCGATAACTGGTGAACGTAGCCATTATTCATCGATGGACATCCGATAACTGGTGAACGTAGCCATTATTCATTGATGGACATCCGATAACTGGTGAACGTAGCCATTATTCATCGATGGACATCCGATAACTGGTGAACGTAGCCATTATTCATCGATGGACATCCGATAACTGGTGAACGTAGCCATTATTCATCGATGGACATCCGATAACTGGTGAACGTAGCCATTATTCATCGATGGACATCCGATAACTGGTGAACGTAGCCATTATTCATCGATGGACATCCGATAACTGGTGAACGTAGCCATTATTCATTGATGGACATCCGATAACTGGAGAACATAGCCATTATTCATCGATGGACATCCGATAACTGGTGAACGTAGCCATTATTCATCGATGGACATCCGATAACTGGTGAACGTAGCCATTATTCATCGATGGACATCCACTAACTGGTGAACGTAGCCATTATTCATCGATGGATATCTGATAACTGGTGAACGTAGCCATTATTCATTGATGGACATCCGATAAACTGGTGAACGTAGCCATTATTCATCGATGGACATCCGATAACTGGTGAACGTAGCCATTATTCATCGATGGACATCCGATAACTGGTGAACGTAGCCATTATTCATCGATGGACATCCGATAACTGGTGAACGTAGCCATTATTCATTGATGGACATCCGATAACTGGAGAACATAGCCATTATTCATCGATGGACATCCGATAACTGGTGAACGTAGCCATTATTCATCGATGGACATCCGATAACTGGTGAACGTAGCCATTATTCATCGATGGACATCCACTAACTGGTGAACGTAGCCATTATTCATCGATGGATATCTGATAACTGGTGAACGTAGCCATTATTCATTGATGGACATCCGATAACTGGTGAACGTAGCCATTATTGTCTCCTTGATACTCTGCATCAGAAGAACTGGAAAGCACCCATTCATATTTTACGAAGCATCAAACTTGTTCCACAGTTGCGTGGCACGTTTAACTCGCAAGAAGTGGAACAGTTAAATAGTGAAATGGGAAGAAATAATTATTTCTTCAACATGATGACACCATCTTCACAATTATTCACCTTCAGACTTATTATTCACCTTAGAAATGAACAAATTAACTTGAAACAAAGAAAAAGTGTTGAAAAGTTTGCTCCACACACGGAGTTAGGAGCTGACAGATATGGGAGACTATGCTGACAGATATGGGAGACCATGCTGACAGATATGGGAGACCATGCTGACAGATATGGGAGACCATGCTGACAGATATGGGAGACCATGCTGACAGATATGGGAGACCATGCTGACAGATATGGGAGACCATGCTGACAGATATGGGAGACCATGCTGACAGATATGGGAGACCATGCTGACAGATATGGGAGACCATGCTGACAGATATGGGAGACCATGCTGACAGATATGGGAGACCATGCTGACAGATATGGGAGACCATGCTGACAGATATGGGAGACCATGCTGACAGATATGGGAGACCATGCTGACAGATATGGGAGACCATGCTGACAGATATGGGAGACCATGCTGACAGATATGGGAGACTATGCTGACAGATATGGGAGACTATGCTTTGGTGACCGGTCGGATGATTATGATTGGAAGGAAAGTACAAATGAACATGAATCCAAAAATCGGAGTGATGATGGAAAAAAAGGTGATGATGGATTTCAGGATGGAGAACATGAAACAGAAAGTGAAAAAAGCACATGGCACGACAACCCTGCTCATCACCCAAGAAGGTTGCCAAATATTCTCCAAAACATGCCAGAAAGAGTAAGTCAAAGGCTGTTTATGATCTTTATCATGTTTCCTGGAAGTTGATATTGATTGTCCAGGAATCATTTAGTAGTAAAATCAGCACAAACTGAATTCATGCAAAATCGGCTATTTGTGACATTTTGTAAAACTCTACAAATAGCATTTATTTCCACTACATTTATTGTGTACTGTATATGTTCAAAATTTTAAGAAAAATTTCTGCAACTATGTCGCATTAACCATAGGGTCAACAAAATTATTTCCTATGGAAAGAATAGAAGATGGGCCATCTTATGATCCTTGCATTAATTGGAATTGCCAAAATATTACATCAAAACATTTCTTTTCAATAGATATCAACCTTTTGCTCGATTGCTGACGACCAAGTCTTACAGCTGAACCAATATGCTCTCCGAAGATCAAACCTTTGTACGTTGAAATCAGATGAATGGCTCGATGATCAAGTAAGTAGAAGTAGTTTTCTAATCTTTAGGTATGCATAGCACAGCGTCTGTGTTGATGTGAATTGTTTTTGATATCATCTGCATAGACAGGACTAATGGCAAACAATGACAAATATTAGCCACTGAGAATCAAGATAAGGTGGGGCAAAATAGAATATGCAACATGCATAAAAATGTTCATTTAGGAAGCAATTGAAAGAAAATGTTTATAAACATTAAAAAAAACACAACGATCAACATAGGTCTAGACCATAGACCTTTGTTTTATTGCCTACATTTCTATTTTCCAGGTGATAAATGGATTTATCAGTTTGGTGACCAGCGAATACAATTTGATCAACACAGAGCCTGGTCAAAAGGCCCTGCTTCTGGATAGTTTCCTATTGGAATCTATGGAAAGGAATGGCCAACCGTATGCATGGTTTCGTCATGTAAGTTTAATTACTGATTATGTAAGATGTATTGAACATTAATATTGTGAGAAAACATGGTAAATATAACTTCTCACTGTTCAGTCAAACAGTGCAAGACTCGCTTTGGTGATAAAAAAATATACAAATCATGTATATGGCAAGGAGAAAGGAAATAATTTCATGTACCAAATTAAACTTGATTAAGTTGATAGAAGGAACTGAGAGTATTAGATGGTTTTGATTGGTGGTAAATGAGGTACCGTATTTACTCGTGTATAAGACGAGGTTTTATGTTGCAAAATATAAGCTGCATAAACAGTCAGTCACCTCAACTCATTACATAACACACACAGCCTTTTCACACAGCAAGTTCTAAGAGGAAAAAGCCTGAATACAATGAGAAATACAGTATTTTATTTTTCATGCTTTTGCTGAATTATTTGTGTATTTAAAGAAATAACATTATTGAAAAAATATACCTAATTAGATGACATAAGTATTGTATTTCAGTTCAGCTGAATATTATTACATAGCTTAAAAGCTTTGTCTTCAAAATATTAATGATATTTCTCAAATACATGTTATAATGTCTGGGTTTTTTCAGACTTGCTTTGGGGACTACAAGTACATCATCATTCCTGTATACAGGCATGGACATTGGTGTATTATGGTATGTATCTGGAGATTTCCTTTTATCTGGATATGAATTGCATGAAAGTTATCAGTGTGGACACAAAAATACAGTAGAGCCCGAAGTGTACGCTCCATTTTAACGCGATGTACCCGCTGTATCGCTATGAATCTCACATGAATCGTTTATCTTGAATTCTGTCAATACATGCCATTATTTAAAATAAGTAATCCTTCAAAGGCATATTTTTATTCTTTCAGTTTGTGGATTCATTTGATGAAACTTTCACCTATATCAATCCTATTCTGCCAGGAAATGATGTAGTGGATGAGGCCACTGCTGTTGTCACAAAATTCAAGTAAGTTTTTTTTATTTGGTTTAACAAAGTGTTTGATTATTATACCCTTATACAAGCTTATAAATAAGTACATATTTCTTACACCAGAGCCTAGAAAACTGAAGGTAGTATATTGATATAGTACAAGCTTTGCAGTTGCCAGGAGGGATGCATCATGGGATGAATCAAAATAAAATACCTTTGATAACAACTCAAGGACGTTGGTACTTGCTAATTAGCTCCACCATCTCAGCAAATAAAGATAGAGGCTCAAGGTTTTTACCACATCAACATACAATGAATATATTTTATCCGTGACAATATTGTTTCTCTGTACACTACACCTTGAAACTTGATGAAATGGTAACTTGGTGAAATTTATTCCAAAACATGTATTAAATCCCACTCAAGTGAATTCTTAACTAGAGCTGTAAGGACAGGATATTCACCTTCTGTGAAACTGTCAAAAATGGCCAAAACTATTGAGATGTTTATGGGAATATGCACTATATTATACTACCTTTGGTAGCCAACATCACTGGCAGAGTTTTCAAGGCTGAGATTTAAATAGAAATAGGACCTTTATTTCAAAGGGCATAGATTTGTCCTGGTTGAGTATTGAACCATGATAATTGTCACAAATCACCATTAAAAGAAAAGTTGAAACTTTCATGCACTAAAATGTTGAAACATTCTTTCAATCAAGTTTCAGCAAATGCTGATGCTGGTTTCATTTATATTAATCGTGGCATGCTGCTTGATGTTTTGTATCTTACTTTCACCCACCCAGGACCCTCTGGCTTCATTTCCCACGCCCCTGGTCACTTTGGGGGTGCATAATACACTCTTGCATGTAAAAGAGAAACATAAACTACTTTATAAAATACGTTTATTTTACTGCAAATTTAAGACAGTGACAATAATTACACTGTATATTGTGTCTAACACAAAATAATTTGTGCTTGCAGAAGATA
The DNA here is from genome assembly GCA_949316495.1 of Amphiduros pacificus. Lineage (NCBI taxonomy): Eukaryota > Metazoa > Annelida > Polychaeta > Phyllodocida > Hesionidae > Amphiduros > Amphiduros pacificus. Next base: position 35,226,588 of record OX439012.1, on the reverse strand, counting down.
CTGTAGCAGGAGGGTCAATGTTTTGAACAAGCCAGAACCCAACTTCAGGCATTACAAATTGCTCACAACAGAACATTGCAAACAGGAAGACACCAATTCATGTGGTGTGTGGATTCTTATGGTATGTATTTTCGGCAAATCATTAATATATTGTTCATATACAAGGTTCTCATGCAGTCGGGAAGGTCAGGAATTGCATTGGGTCGGTTACCCGACCTAAAAAAAAGTCGGGAAATCATGCACAATGTCGGGAAAATTAGAAAGATTATGATGCAAACTGAATAGAAGCATTGAGCAGTTTTCTCTCGACATCTGCACTGCTACCATTCAAATTTGGCCGCCATTTTACATTTTGAAATGTAAATACAAAGTGTCGGGGATCCACCATTGCACAATATATTATTTTAATGGAAATGAATATGCTGTGGTGACACTGCAATCATTTTCTCGCCAAAAGTAAGAGCTTCTCCCCATCACTTTTGCTTTCCTCAATGGCGTTCTTGTATTGTGTATGTATGCTTTAGAGTTGTTAAAGTCACACTTTATCTGTCTATTAAATACATAACACTTATGAAACTGTGGCGGACTATGGGCATATTAGTTTTCTGTATTAAGTCATTATTTTACAAATACTTTCTACGTTTGCAAAGAAACGACTGAATTATGTGTTAGGCCGAACTTCTAAAAAATATTGTTTAGTATGGAAATGGTCATGATAAGTAGGGGGGGGGGAAATAGTCGTGATTTAAAAAATTCCTGATGCGTGGGAACCCTGCATATAATAGAAAATGCTAAAAAATAACGTGATCAAGAGTGATTTTTTTCAATTTCCTGAGTTAATGGCTAAATAGAATGTTCACATGTTATATTTTCAAGGTCACGGGAGCGAATTTCCAAAATCAAATAATATCATGTATTACATAAGACCAAATATCATGTTTTGCCACTCCATGTATCCTATACGATTACATAATTTATGTAATTAGGTTCCTTTGACCTCCTTATAGCATGAAACAGATAGACATTTGTGAGTTGGATAGTGCATGAACTTGTATGCATCAAGTACAGTGCTGACTTAAGATTTGTGGCACTCACAACACGCAATTTCCAGAATATGTTCACAAACATTACAAATATGTTATGGCCAGCAAAGCTCTAAGAGCATTGGCCAAAGTTTTAATTGATGTATATTTTCTTAAGGACATTTATTAATACATTTATTTTGTTTCTATTTTAGTTTGTTAAGCAGCTGTTAAATGGTACCATCACCCCAAAACAGATTAATGTGGCATATTTCCGTTGGTATATCGCATACCAGATTGTTTTAAAGGGGAAAAGAAAAGATGAAGCCAACCGCAAAGTTTGTGACATGTATTGCAAAATCAAGAAATGTAAATTGGAAAATGTTGCATGGATACAATGCCAAAATTCAACTTGTCTGAGATGGGCGCACAAATATTGTGTGGACTTAAGTGAAAATTATTCCAAACATTTTGAATGTCACATGTGTCAACCAAATAATAGATAAATGTAGATGGGTTTGCCTTAATCAAGGATGTATGTAATCTTTGTGGTATTATACTCTAATGTTATGGGAACAGGGACTTTTCATACAGAGGATCACAGCTGTACAAAATGTGTTGTCGACTTGCCAAGACACCAAAAATGTATGATGTCACTATTTCATTGATAAATGAAAGTTATGCAAGTTATACAAAGTTACATAACATCAGAGATATTTGGAGAGAGGAATGATCCTTGGTTGTAGGTTGTAACATCAGGGGCAGGATTTAGTCATATTTTGGCTTGGGGGAGCGGGATGATCCTTACTGCGGGATGATCCTTGCTGCGGGATGATCCTTGCTGCAGGATGATCCTTGCTGCAGGATGATCCTTGCTGCAGGATGATCCTTGCTGCAGGATGATCCTTACTGCGGGATGATCCTTACTGCGGGATGATCCTTACTGCGGGATGATCCTTACTGCAGGATGATCCTTACTGCGGGATGATCCTTACTGCGGGACGATCCTTGCTGCAGGATGATCCTTGCTGCAGGATGATCCTTGCTGCAGGATGATCCTTACTGCGGGATGATCCTTACTGCGGGATGATCCTTGCTGCAGGATGATCCTTGCTGCAGGATGATCCTTGCTGCAGGATGATCCTTGCTGCAGGATGATCCTTGCTGCGGGATGATCCTTGCTGCCAACTGTGACAAAGTAGCGTAATCAGATCCTTATCCATAATATTTTTATATTATTTTGAGTATCTTGAGGTAAATGGTGTGAAATACTTGATGAATGGCAAAATTGCATGTCATGACATAGCATATGCTGATGATGTCGCTTTGGTGTCAATTGGACCCACAGCCTTACAACACAATATGAATGTAACATACACACACAGTCGGAGATGGAGATATGGGCATCATGCACAGAAGAGTGTAATCTTAAGATTTGGGAATCATAAGAATGAAAAGGTAACATTTAATCTTGGAGGTAACCATGTGCAGGTGGCACGTTGCATGTTGGTGTGATATTGGGTGAGGATAAAGAGTATGTTGAAAAGAAGCTGGTTAAAGGTAGAAGAGCAACAACTGCCATGTAGAGATTGGTGAAGTCAGGGAGTATCTTAAACCCTGTAATTGCATCAAGAATATACCGGCCAGTAACTGTTCCCACCAGACTGTATGGGATAGAGGTCTATAATATAAGTGACAGTACACTCAGTAAATTTGAGACAGCACATCGACAAATGGCCAAAAATGTCCAAGGTCTACCCAGAAATGTAGCGGGATCAGGCTGTTTTGCCCCTATGGGATGGGTGACTTGAAAGCTGGATTGATAGATCCAGGCTGATGTTTCTTTGGAATTTGTTGAATTTACCAAGTGGAAATGTGTGTAGACAATGTTGTGTGTATAGGCTTCATGAGATTTGTTCCTGGTCAAAAGCGTGTAAACCAACAGGACCAGTGAGTGTATTAAATGAGGCATGTGTGAAATATGGTCTTGAGGGTGATTTGATGAAAATGGTTACAACTGGAATATCAATGACAGAAGGGGAATGGAGAAGACAGTGTTCAAATAGAATTATGAGTGGAGAGTATGACATGTGGTGGTGCTTGATACACTAATATTGTGCAGTTCATTGACATTATACAGGGAGGTATTTAATGAGATAAGGTTATGCCAATGGTGGCAAATAAGTTAGTTGGTATAAGAGAGAAATGCAGAACAGGGTTAGGGTTTTATTAGGTGGATGTGTATGGTGGGACACTAATGATGAAAATATATGTATGTGTTGCAGTCTTCCCGATAGTCACCAGACCTTCAACGGACATTCGGTCTGACAAAGTTGACATTTTCGCCGGACCGAAAGCATTTTTACAGCACCGTAAAAAAAAAAAGAATATCATCGTGAAAAGTAAACAAGCCAGGTACAAGCTTCCCAAACGGCGATATAATTAAAATCTTTGTTTTATTTTGCACATAGGAATATTCTGACACGTGTCGGCAATAGTCCGCCTTCATTTTATCAGTTTAAAGTATGCACAAGTCAGAGAAAATGCGAGTTTAACAATGCTTAAATACGCATATAAGACACAAGGTCGTCATTATGAAAACCGGAAGTGACGGGGACAGGCTCGTATTTTTGGCGCGAAAATGATCGTACGCTATTCATTCGCAGTGAAAATATTAATGTATTGCGCAATGATGGATCCCTGACACTTCGTATTTACGTTTTACTTTTAAAATGACTGCCGAACATCTCGAGGGATAAATTTTGAGAAAAGTTAGAATTTTCACAAAAATACATGTCGGACATGAGGTCCGACTACGACAGAAAATATGCCGGACCGTGGTAAAAAATATCGGTCTGGACCGGCGGTTATCAGGAAGACTGGTGTTGTAAACAGGAAAAGGACTCAGTAGAGCACTTTTTGTTCATATATTCTGGATTGAACAGGGAAAGGTTCATTAAATGAGGTATCAACCCATGTTAGAGGTAATGTGTATGTGGAAAGTATGTTTATAGCCACGTACCTGTCAAATAGAAGGCAAAGGCTAAAACATGGTGCTAAAAGTGAATGGTGTGTAATGAGAAACGGTGTACCTCAGGGCAGTGTATGGGGTCCTGCTGTATTCAATATGTTCTTATGTACACTGCTGAGAATCCTTTGTATAATTATGCAGATGACAAGACTGTTGGCGTGATTAAAAACCTCTTGTAACAAATTGTATATGACCTGGAAAAAGAACAAATGTATATAAATTGGTTTTGTGAAAATATGATGCAGGCAAATGCCACCAAATTTCAGCTCATTATGCTTGATCGTGAGGGCAGATGTAAAGATGTGGAGATTATGATAAATTGTATTGCTTTACAACAAGTCCATAAAGTCCAACTACTAGGAGTAGATATAGATGATGAACTGAATTTTAATGAACATGTTATGGGCCTCTGTAAGACGGCAAGTAAAAATTTGGTATTCTCCTGAGGTTATCAAATTCTCTTAAAGGTGTAAAACAACGCCTTTCATTGTCAGATGCCTTTGTAGTATCTACTTTTACATATTGCCCTACCATCATCAGATAACATGGACTAGTGGCCACTATGTATGCTCTATCAACAGCTATTTTAAGAAGGTGGTCATATTGTAATAATATTTTTAATTAAAGATACATTTGTTGACTTATATAAATCATTTATCAAGATTTGTAAACTTCTGGCTGATAAGCATACCAAATAATTAAAGCATCAACATAAGATTTTACTTTAGAGCGTATTCTTTTTAAATGTATGTTCTTCACAAGATTTTATAACTTGAGTTGATGAAGATATCATAGAACGCGTAAGTTTAGATAAGAGTAAAAATAACCATGGACAGGAGATGTTGATGAAGATATCATAGAACGCGTAAGTTTAGATAAGAGTAAAAATAACCATGGACAGGAGATGTTAGATTTTCTCATTGAATCTAAGATGTGTATAGGTAATGGAAGGGTAACGCCTGAATATTAAGGCAAGAACATGTGAGTGCAGTGTTCAGGCTGGCAGATCTCTCAAGTTGGTTCTGGTGGAAGGATCTCAAGAGTCCAAGCCTGAACACTGTACGAACCTATGTTTTTGACTTTATCTCATACTTAACTCCTACAGATAGGTATGAGATAAAGGTTTTGGTTTGATTTCCAATCTATTTAAAACAAAATTGTTATAACAATTGTAAGACAAACATGTTTGTAACAACCAAGTCAAAGTTTTGCCTGTTTTTGTGTATATTTGTACTTGGTAAATAGATTATAAATATTATGAAATTTAATTAAAATTTTAACTCATTACTTGGCTGAGTTACAGCCCCCTCCCTCAAGAAAGTATAGACCCTCGCAGCACAAACAAGGTTCTGTAGGGATGATAACAGTCAAATTCTTTACTCAAACTGGACAAAAAGCGCTATGAGAGCAGGTGCTAGCATATTTTTAGAGTAAAAATACTCATTACTTGGCTGAGTTACAGCCCCCTCCCTCAAGAAAGTATAGACCCTCGCAGCACAAACAAGGTTCTGTAGGGATGATAACAGTCAAATTCTTTACTCAAACTGGACAAAAAGCGCTATGAGAGCAGGTGCTAACATATTTTTAGAGTAAAAGCTTTTTCTGGTTAATCAAATTTTGTTAAAAACATTCATTGAAAACCTTTGTGCTGTTAAGAAACCAGTTTGCAGTAATGATAAAATATTGCAATAATTATTTGGCAACTGCAAGATAATTACTCTTAAAACGACCAGTTATTTTTATTCAGGAAGTGATGTAATTTGTCATGTTTTTCTTTCGACAGTTCTGGTAGACAGTAGCCAGATGCTTTTGTAAAAAGTGTTTTAATGTTTGTATAATTTGAAACGATGTTGTGGTCCATAAGATATTTACATATCACTTTGTTTAGTTAATGTAAATACAAAACTCAAGAACTTAGATATAAATAAATTCATTTGTTAAGCAGTCATCTGATTTTTGAATGTATGAAAAAGATAATTTGATTTTGAAGCCGAGGAAAACTTTCATGCATCTTCTGTATATAAATATCCATTAATTACAAAAATTAACTTTATAATTCCTCAGTTTGAAGTATATTTAAAAAAATAATTCTATTTAACAAACCGCCAATTGTTACTCATACGATAAAAAATTATGATAATTGTATATATAACAATATATTCCATTGTGAAAATATGAAGAAAATAAAAAAGATATGTGGAATGTATGTAATTTTCTGTTCTCATTTCTCTGTGCAGTTTTAGTTATTTTTCACACTCACTGTCACAGGTCAAGTGTCACAGGTCAAGTGTCACAGGTCATGTGTCACAGGTCATGTGGCATGATGAAAAATAAAATGCTGCAGTGAATACAATGTATAAATATATGTGCCTCTGCTGAATTATTTTGTTATATATTCATGTTGATTTTGATTCATTATTTCAGTTTGCTATTTTTTCTTTGGGATGGGTAACATGTATTATAATATCCATGTATTTGTAGTTTTATCAAAGATATTATATCATTGACATTCTTCTGGGAATTGTTCCAAATTAAACTTTGGCCATATCTTTGTATTTAGCAATTTCCAAGGGACCTTGATTTACATAGAGATTATACTTGATGACGAGTGGGAAAAGTTCAAACTTCAGCCTTGACCATTTTGTTATATTTATAAAAGTATATGACGCCTATGTTTTACTAAAAGGGATTGAGTCTGCCATGACCGATAAAATAGCAACACTGGTAAACGTCACTGGTAAGCTGTATCGGTCCTATCAGGTATCTTACGGAATATTCTCAGTGGATTTAAAAACATAAAATCTCTGAAAAGACAATCCCTACTTTTTTTGTGATTCCTACCGGGCGCAAGACACCTGTCTGTAAGAGTGGCTAAAATGATGTCAATTACTGTCACATGGTGGATTCCTACATTGCTCAAGTTGCACAATGTAGGAATAACACATGCCAGCATGTAAGAATGACCAAAATTATGTCAAATAACTGTCACATGGTGGATTCCTACATTGCTCAAGTTGCACAATGTAGGAATAACACATGCCAGCATGTAAGAATGACCAAAATTATGTCAAATAACTGTCACATGGTGGATTCCTACATTGCTCAAGTTGCACAATGTAGGAATAACACATGCCAGCATGTAAGAATGACCAAAATGATGTCAAATAACTGTCACATGGTGGATTCCTACATTGCTCAAGTTGCACAATGTAGGAATAACACATGCCAGCATGTAAGAATGACCAAAATGATGTCAAATAACTGTCACATGGTAGATTCCTACATTAAATGTTTTATGGCTTGCACGTTTGGACACCCCTCAACCCTCATACAAAATTTAGTGACCTTTGAATTGACATCTGATTTTTCTTTTTCCACGCGTCTTGTAAAAATGTGTTGATTATGTTGTTTTTCAGAATTCTTTTAATATAAAGTGCTACAAAATACATCCCAGTGACATTTTGACCACAATATTGCAAATATTACATATTGGCAACCTGATCTATCTATTTTTTTAAAAATCTGAAAAATGAACTGTGAATAGTGAATAAGTAACAAACTTCACACACGTTGTCTCAGGTTGCTGCCCTCCTCCAAAACTGAATTACGAACTCGCGGTTTACATATAACGATTATTTACTTGAGAAATATTGAAAACACAGCTTTAACAGACATATATTCATATACTTTATGAAATGTAGATGTGTTTAAAAAAGTGAGTTCAATTACATCAACTTTAACAGGTGTGACCTCAGAAGAATGAAAGTAAATAAACCCTGGGCCTGGGTGCCACTTTGGCCCTTGAAACATGATATTTGTATTCCTACTTATTTGCGCTAGGTAGGAATTCCTACTTCTGGTTGCGCAATGTAGGAATCATTCCTACATCGCGCAAGATTCCTACTTTGCGCATGACAATGTTCATTTCAAGCCTCCTGCACACACATTGAGCAGACGACATTGAAGAGAAGGCAGCAATTATCAGGTCTTGCTGTATGAGAAACGTCTCCATTGTTTTGAGTCAATTTTTATACAGATTTATAACTTCAAATGAAACAGAATGAAGAAAGACGAAAATATGAAAGTTGGACAAATGGTGAGTACAGGTTACAGGATATTATGCATGCATGGGAGAATCGCTACGCTAGCCCATACTAGCATGCTACATGTAGTTTGTGATTGAGCATCACTTGTAAGTTGTATTGTAGATGTTTTATGTGTTTTGTATGTTACCCATATGGTTTGAACATCACTTGTGTGGTTACATCACTTATGTGGTTTGAACACCACTCATGTGGTTTGTACAGCACATGCATATGTCAAGTTTTGAGGTTCCCTATCACTTGTGAGGTACCCTATCACTTGTGAGGTTCTCCATCACTTGTGAGGCTTCCCATCACTTGTGAGGTTCCCTATCACTTGTGAGGTTCCCTATCACTTGTGAGGTTCCCTATCACTTGTGCGGTTCCCCATCACTTGTGAGGTTCCCCATCACTTGTGAGGTACCCTATCACTTGTGAGGTACCCTATCACTTGTGAGGTACCCTATCACTTGTGAGTTACCCTATCACTTGTGAGGTACCCTATCACTTGTGAAGTACCCTATCACTTGTGAGGTTCTCCATCACTTGTGAGGTACCCTATCACTTGTGAGGTACCCTATCACTTGTGAAGTACCCTATCACTTGTGAGGTACCCTATCACTTGTGAAGTACCCTATCACTTGTGAGGTTCTCCATCACTTGTGAGGTTCCCTATCACTTGTGAGGTTCCCTATCACTTGTGAGGCTTCCCATCACTTGTGAGGTTCCCCATCACTTGTGCGGTTCCCCATCACTTGTGAGGTTCCCCATCACTTGTGAGGTACCCTATCACTTGTGAGGTACCCTATCACTTGTGAGGTACCCTATCACTTGTGAGTTACCCTATCACTTGTGAGGTACCCTATCACTTGTGAAGTACCCTATCACTTGTGAGGTTCTCCATCACTTGTGAGGTACCCTATCACTTGTGAGGTACCCTATCACTTGTGAAGTACCCTATCACTTGTGAAGTACCCTATCACTTGTGAGGCTTCCCATCACTTGTGAGGTTCCCCATCACTTGTGAGGTACCCTATCACTTGTGAGGTACCCTATCACTTGTGAAGTACCCTATCACTTGTGAGGTACCCTATCACTTGTGAAGTACCCTATCACTTGTGAGGTTCTCCATCACTTGTGAGGTACCCTATCACTTGTGAGGTACCCTATCACTTGTGAAGTACCCTATCACTTGTGAGGTACCCTATCACTTGTGAAGTACCCTATCACTTGTGAGGTACCCTATCACTTGTGAGGTTCTCCATCACTTGTGAGGCTTCCCATCATTTGTGAGGTTCCCTATCACTTGTGAGGTACCCTATCACTTGTGAGGTTCTCCATCACTTGTGAGGTTCTTCATCACTTGTGAGGTTCCCTATCACTTGTGAGGTACCCTATCACTTGTGAGGTTCTTCATCACTTGTGAGGTTCCCTATCACTTGTGAGGTACCCTATCACTTGTGAGGTACTCCATCACTTGTGAGGTTCTCCATCACTTGTGAGGTTCCCCATCACTTGTGAGGTTCCCCATCACTTGTGAGGTTCCCCATCACTTGTGAGGTACTCCATCACTTGTGAGGTACCCTATCACTTGTGAGGTACCCTATCACTTGTGAGGTACCCTATCACTTGTGAGGTACCCTATCACTTGTGAGGTACCCTATCACTTGTTAAGTACCCTATCACTTGTGAGGTTCTCCATCACTTGTGAGGTACCCTATCACTTGTGAGGTACCCTATCACTTGTGAAGTACCCTATCACTTGTGAAGTACCCTATCACTTGTGAGGTTCTCAATCACTTGTGAGGTACCCTATCACTTGTGAGGTACTCCATCACTTGTGAGGTTCTCCATCACTTGTGAGGCTTCCCATCACTTGTGAGGTTCTCCATCACTTGTGAGGTTCTCCAACACTTATGAGGTTCTCCATAAATTTTGAAGTTCTCCATCACTTGTGAGGTACTTTATCACTTGTGAGGCACCCTATCACTTGTGAGGTACCCTATCACTTGTGAGGTTCTCCATCACTTGTGAGGTGCTTTATCACTTGTGAGGTACTTTATCACTTGTGAGGTTCCCTATCACTTGTGAGGTACTCTATCACTTGTGAGGTACTCTATCACTTGTGAGGTACCCTATCACTTGTGAGGTACTCTATCAATTGTGAGGTACTCTATCACTTGTGAGGTACCCTACCACTTGTGAGGTTCCCTATCACTTGTGAGGCTTCCCATCACTTGTGAGGTTTTCCATCACTTGTGAGGTTCTCCATCACTTGTGAGGTTCCCCATCACTTGTGAGGTTCTCACTCACTTGTGAGGTACCCTATCACTTGTGAGGTACCCTATCACTTGTGAGGTACCCTATCACTTGTGAAGTACCCTATCACTTGTGAAGTACTCTATCACTTGTGAGGTTTCCTATCACTTGTGAGGTTCTCCATCACTTGTGAGGTACCCTATCACTTGTGAGGCTTCCCATCACTTGTGAGATACCCTATCACTTGTAAGGTACCCTATCACTTGTGAAGTACCCTATCACTTGTGAGGTTCTCCATCAGTTGTGAGGCTTCCCATCACTTGTGAGGTACCCTATCACTTGTGAGGTACCCTATCACTTGTGAGGTACCCTATCACTTGTGAAGTACCCTATCACTTGTGAAGTACCATATCACTTGTTAGGTTCTCCATCACTTGTGAGGTACCCTATCACTTGTGAGGTACTCCATCACTTGTGAGGTTCTCCATCACTTGTGAGGCTTCCCATCACTTATCACTTGTGAGGTTTCCTATCACTTGTGAGGTTTCCTATCACTTGTGAGGTTTCCTATCACTTGTGAGGTACCCTATCACTTGTGAGGTACCCTATCATTTGTGAGGTACCCTATCACTTGTGAGGTTTCAAATCACTTGTGAGGTTCTCCATCACTTGTGGGGTTTCCTATCACTTGTGAGGTACCCTATCACTTGTGAGGTTTCCAATCACTTGTGAGGTACCCTATCACTTGTGAGGTTCTCCATCACTTGTGAGGTACCCTATCACTTGTGAGGTACCCTATCACTTGTGAGGTTTCCAATCACTTGTGAGGTACTCTATCACTTGTGAGGTACCCTATCACTTGTGAGGTACTCTATCACTTGTGAGGTACTCTATCACTTGTGAGGTTCCCTATCACTTATGAGGTTCTCCATCACTTGTGAGGTTTCCCATCACGTGTGAGGTACCCTATCACTTGTGAGGTACCCTATCACTTGTGAGGTTTCCAATCACGTGTGAGGTACCCTATCACTTGTGAGGTACTCTATCACTTGTGAGGTTCCCCATCACTTGTGAGGTTCTCCATCACTTGTGATGTTCTCCATCACTTGTGAGGTTCCCTATCACTTGTGAGAGAGCACTTATAATTTACTCTGACACATCCTTTGTTTTCGTATATCAATAATTCATGAATGTAATGTCTTCTGAATGAAGATAATGATAATGTTAGTCTTTTTTCCACTAAATTTGATAAAAAATACTTAAGATATCTAGTAGGTTCAGATCCTCTTGAAGCACCAAGTATGATACGATATGTCACTTTTTCTTACAGGCCCCATCTATGCAGGAAGGACTAATCCAGAATGAGCAGTCACAACCAACCATGTGGGAAGGATTCAGTGCAGAATGAGCAGATACCCATCCATGCAGGAAGGATTTAGTGCAGAATGAGCAGATACCCATCCATGCAGGAAGGTTTAGTGCAGAATGAGCAGACACCCATCCATGCAGGAAGGATTCAGTGCAGAATGAGCAGATAACCATCCATGCAGGAAGGATTCAGTGCAGAATGAGCAGACACACATCCATGCAGGAAGGATTCAGTGCAGAATGAGCAGACACCCATCCATGCATGAAGGATTCAGTGCAGAATGAGCAGACACCCATCCATGCAGGAAGGATTCAGTGCAGAATGAGCAGACACCCATCCATGCAGGCCTTAAGGACTCACATGAGCACATTTTGATGTGTACCACTATCTTACATAAGATATCAGTAGGAAAGATTTAGTGCAGAATGAGCATAAATAAAGGGTCCTGTGAGGTCTGAGTATTCACATTACCATATAAGGGACAAAGTAGGGAATATAAGGGAATACATGTAAGTACAGTACAACTACAAAAAGAAAGAAAAGAAATTCATGCAAGAGTGAAATAGAGAAAAGAAGTAAAGTCATCCTTCCAATAATGAAAGCCGCACATCAGGATGGTGTGAGGGCCAGTCTAGTTGTGGATAAGCTGCTGATCAATGGACAGAGATATTCATGTGACACAGTCACTCAGTTGCCAAATTATGAAAAAGTATGTGAAAGCATCTTGTGAGGTGAGAGAAAACACCTATCACTTGTGAGGTACCTATCACTTGTGAGGTTCCCTATCACTTGTGAGGTACTCTATCACTTGTGAGGTTCCCTATCACTTGTGAGGTACTCTATCACTTGTGAGGTTCCCTATCACATGTGAGGTACTCTATCACTTGTGAGGTTCCCTATCACTTGTGAGGTTCTCCATCACTTGTGAGGTTCCCTATCACTTGTGAGGTTTCCTATCACTTGTGAGGTACCCTATCACTTGTGAGGTACCCTATCACTTGTGAGGTACTCTATCACTTGTGAGGTTCTCCATCACTTGTGAGGTTCCCAATCACTTGTGAGGTTTCCTGTCACTTGTGAGGTACCTATCACTTGTGAGGTTCCCTATCACTTGTGAGGTACTCTATCACTTGTGAGGTACCCTATCATTTGTGAGGTACCCTATCACTTGTGAGGTTTCAAATCACTTGTGAGGTTCTCCATCACTTGTGGGGTTTCCTATCACTTGTGAGGTACCTATCACTTGTGAGGTTCCCTATCACTTGTGAGGTACTCTATCACTTGTGAGGTTCCCTATCACTTGTGAGGTTCACCATCACTTGTGAGGTTCCCTATCACTTGTGAGGTTTCCTATCACTTGTGAGGTACCCTATCACTTGTGAGGTTTCCTATCACTTGTGAGGTACTCTATCACTTGTGAGGTTCTCCATCACTTGTGAGGTTCTCCACCATTTGTGAGGTTCCCTATCACTTGTGAGGTTTCCTATCACTTTCCTATCACTTTTCTCCATCACTTGTGAGGTTTCCCATCACGTGTGAGGTACCCTATCACTTGAGAGGTTCCCTATCACTTGTGAGGTTTCCTATCACTTGTGAGGTTTCCTATCACTTTCCTATCACTTTTCTCCATCACTTGTGAGGTTTCCCATCACGTGTGAGGTACCCTATCACTTGTGAGATTTCCTATCACTTGTGAGGTACCCTATCACTTGTGAGGTACCCTATCACTTGTGAGGTACTCTATCACTTGTGAGGTTCCCTATCACTTGTGAGGTACTCTATCACTTGTGAGGTTTCCTATCACTTGTGAGGTTCCCTATCACTTGTGAGGTACCCTATCACTTGTGAGGTACCCTATCACTTGTGAGGTACTCTATCACTTGTGAGGTTCCCTATCACTTGTGAGATTTCCTATCACTTGTGAGGTACCCTATCACTTGTGAGGTACCCTATCACTTGTGAGGTACCCTATCACTTGTGAGGTACTCTATCACTTGTGAGGTTTCCTATTACTTGTGAGGTTCCCTATCACTTGTGAGGTACCCTATCACTTGTGAGGTACTCCATCACTTGTGAGGTTCTCCATCACTTGTGAGGTTCCCTATCACTTGTGAGAGAGCACTTATAATTTACTCTGACACATCCTTTGTTTTCGTATATTAATAATTCATGAATGTAATGTCTTCTGAATGAAGATAATGATAATGTTAGTCTTTTTTCCACTAAATTTGATAAAAAATACTTAAGATATCTAGTAGGTTCAGATCCTCTTGAAGCACCAAGTATGATACGATTTGTCACTTTTTTTTACAGGCCCCATCTATGCAGGAAGGACTAATCCAGAATGAGCAGTCACAACCAACCATGTGGGAAGGATTCAGTGCAGAATGAGCAGATACACATCCATGCAGGAAGGATTCAGTGCAGAATGAGCAGTCACAACCAACCATGCAGAAGGATTCAGTGCAGAATGAGCAGACACCCATCCATGCAGAAGGATTCAGTGCAGAATGAGCAGATACCCATCCATGCAGGACTTAAGGACTCACATGAGCACATTTTGATGTGTACCACTATCTTACATAAGATATCAGTGAGGTCTGAGTATTCACATTACCATAAAAGGGAAAAAGTACGGAATATAATGGACTACATGTAAGTACAGTACAATTACAAAAAAAAGAAAAGAAAAAAAGAAATTCATGCAAGAGTGAAATAGAGAAAATAAGTAAAGTCATCTTTCCAATAATGAAAGCCGCACATCAGGATGGTGTGAGGGCCAGTCTAGTTGTGGATAAGCTGCTGATCAATGGACAGAGATATTCATGTGACACAGTCACTCAGTTGCCAAATTATGAAAAGTATGTGAAAGCATCTTGTGAGGTGAGAGAAAACAATTTTGTGTTCTTTTTTGGGAAAGCAACACAACTTAGTAACTTCTACCCATCAAAATTTTCTATTGATGGAAACACTTTCAACTGTTATGAGCAATTTGTTCAGTTGAGTAAGGCCAGGTTTTTCAAGGATGAAAAAACTGCAGATTTAATCCTTAGGGCCAAAATCCCTGAAGAACAGAAACAATTGGGTAGACAAGTTGCAAACCTTGAACCAGACAAATGGAAATTTCCATTAAAAGACCTGATTAAAAGAGGCCTGGCCCAGAAGTTTGAAGAAAATCCAGTTATGGGAAAATATCTGAAAGACACTGGAACATCAGAACTGGAAGAATGCAATGCCCACGATTCCATGTTTGGAATTGGTGTTGGGCTCAGAAACAAAGAAAGGTTGGTTTGTTTGGGGTTTTACATCACTTTCAACATTATTTCCGGTAATTTGTGATGAGACCTACTTGTAGCAGATATAGTGCTGCCTCACTGAATTGTCATGTCGCAGGTTCTTGACATGACAACCCACTCGGTCACAGATTTACAAGGACAACGGGTTAACCCTTTGGCACAGGCCTCAGCTCATGTGGGAAATTGTGTCATTGAGTTCAATCCCTGCACGGCCGGGGTTCGAACCCACGACCTTTGGATCACCACAGAGGAACTGGTCAAAGAAAGGTTGGATAAAAGTAAGTGGCAGGGCTCGAGTTGCTGGGAAAAATGCTACAGGAAAAAAGAGAACATTTGTGAAAGCCAAATGTAAATTTCCATTGGAACCACAGAAGAAGAGGTAAAAAATGTGCCAGAGACTGAACAGCAATCATCACCTGACCTTCTAATTACTGCAGTTTCTGGCACATTTTTTGTGTTTATGCTTGTTGTATTTAACCCATTTAGTTGGTAAATGTTTGTCTTTTGCCTGCTTGATTAATCTGCTTAGGGTGCTTCAGAGTAGCATCACTTAGTTTACAAAAGAAATTGTCAATTAATGTACCTTTCCTATTTGACAATCTCGTTGGCAGGGTTATACTTGGAAAATAACTGAGGCTGAAAAGGAAAACAACGTTGAAATGACCCTCATATAAAAAAATCTTTGTGCAAAAAAACATTAAAATTTTGAGATTATTTTCATTTTTCGTAAACATTTGCTCAATTAGTGAAAAATTCAGGGAGGTACTTGGTACCCTATAGATGGTTGCCGGAAAAGGAAAACAACGTTGAATTGACCCTCATATAAAAAAATCTTTGTACAAAAAACCATTAAAATTTTGAGATTATTTTCATTTTTCGTAATGTTTGACCTCCTGATTCAACCCCTTAAAAAATTGCTCAAATAGTGAAAAATTCAGGGAGGTACTTGGTACCCTATAGATTGTTCCTTGTAAAGGAAAACAACATTGAAATGACCCTCATATAAAAAAATCGTTGTGCAAATAACGACTAAAATTATGAGAATTTTTCATTTTTTACAAATTTGACCTCCTAATTCAACCCCTTAAAAAAATTGCTCAATTAGTGAAAAATTCAGGGAGGTATTTGGAACCCTATAGATGGTTCCCTGTAAAGGAAAACAACATTGAAATGACCCTCATATAAATAAACCGTTGTGCAAAAAACCACTAAAGATATGAGAATTTTTCATTTTTTTATAAGTTTGACCTCTTTATTGAACCCCTTAAAAATTTGCTCAATTAGTGAAAAATTCAGGGAGGTACATGTTACCCTATAGATGGTTCCTTGTAAAGGAAAACAACATTGAAATGATCCTCATATAAAAAATCTTTGTACAAAAAACCATTAAAATTTGGAGATTTTTTTTCATTTTTCCTAATGTTTGACCTCCTAATTCAACCCCTTAAAAAAATTGTTCAATTAGTGAAAAATTCAGGGAGGTACTTGGAACCCTATAGATGGTTCCCTGTAAAGGAAAACAACATTGAAATGACCCTCATATAAAAAATCTTTGTACAAAAAACCATTAAAATTTGGAGATTTTTTTCATTTTTCGTAATGTTTGACCTCCTTATTCAACCCCTTAAAAAATTGCTCAATTAGTGAAAAATTCAGGGAGGTATTTGGTACCCTATAGATGGTTCCCTGTAAAGGAAAACAACATTGAAATGACCCTCATATAAAAAAATCTTAGTACAAAAAAACATTAAAATGACCCTCATATAAAAAAATCTTAGTACAAAAAAACATTAAAATTTCGAGATTTTTTTCATTTTTCGTAATGTTTGACCTCCTGTTTCAACCCATTAAAAAAATTGCTTAATTAGTGAAAGATTCAGGGAGGTACTTGGTACCCTCTAGATGGTTCCCTGTAAAGGAAAACAACATTGAAATGATCCTCATATAAAAAAATCGTTGTGCAATCAACCACTAAAATTATGAGAATTTTAAATTTTTTTACAAGTTTGACCTCCTGATTCAACCCCTTAAAAAAATTGCTCAATTAGTGAAAAATTCAGGGATGTACTTGGTACCATATAGATGGTTCCATGTAAAGGAAAACAACATTGAAATGAGCCTCACATAAAAAAATCTTTGTACAAAAAACCATTAAAATTGTGAGATTTTTTTCATTTTTCGTAATGTTTGACCTCCTGATTCAACCCCTTAAAAAAATTGCTCAATTAGTGAAAAATTCAGGGAGGTACTTGATACCCTATAGATTGTTGCTTGTAAAGGAAAACAACATTGAAATGACCCTCATATAAAAATATTGTTGTGCAAATAACGACTAAAAATATGAGAATTTTTCATTTTTTTACAAGTTTGACCTCTTTATTGAACCCCTTAAAAATTTGCTCAATTAGTGAAAAATTCAGGGAGGTACTTGGTACCCTATAGATGGTTGCCGGAAAAGGAAAACAACGTTGAATTGACCCTCATATAAAAAAATCTTTGTACAAAAAACCATTAAAATTTTGAGATTATTTTCATTTTTCGTAATGTTTGACCTCCTGATTCAACCCCTTAAAAAATTGCTCAAATAGTGAAAAATTCAGGGAGGTACTTGGTACCCTATAGATTGTTCCTTGTAAAGGAAAACAACATTGAAATGACCCTCATATAAAAAAATCGTTGTGCAAATAACGACTAAAATTATGAGAATTTTTCATTTTTTACAAATTTGACCTCCTAATTCAACCCCTTAAAAAAATTGCTCAATTAGTGAAAAATTCAGGGAGGTATTTGGAACCCTATAGATGGTTCCCTGTAAAGGAAAACAACATTGAAATGACCCTCATATAAATAAACCGTTGTGCAAAAAACCACTAAAGATATGAGAATTTTTCATTTTTTTATAAGTTTGACCTCTTTATTGAACCCCTTAAAAATTTGCTCAATTAGTGAAAAATTCAGGGAGGTACATGTTACCCTATAGATGGTTCCTTGTAAAGGAAAACAACATTGAAATGATCCTCATATAAAAAATCTTTGTACAAAAAACCATTAAAATTTGGAGATTTTTTTTCATTTTTCCTAATGTTTGACCTCCTAATTCAACCCCTTAAAAAAATTGTTCAATTAGTGAAAAATTCAGGGAGGTACTTGGAACCCTATAGATGGTTCCCTGTAAAGGAAAACAACATTGAAATGACCCTCATATAAAAAATCTTTGTACAAAAAACCATTAAAATTTGGAGATTTTTTTCATTTTTCGTAATGTTTGACCTCCTTATTCAACCCCTTAAAAAATTGCTCAATTAGTGAAAAATTCAGGGAGGTATTTGGTACCCTATAGATGGTTCCCTGTAAAGGAAAACAACATTGAAATGACCCTCATATAAAAAAATCTTAGTACAAAAAAACATTAAAATGACCCTCATATAAAAAAATCTTAGTACAAAAAAACATTAAAATTTCGAGATTTTTTTCATTTTTCGTAATGTTTGACCTCCTGTTTCAACCCATTAAAAAAATTGCTTAATTAGTGAAAGATTCAGGGAGGTACTTGGTACCCTCTAGATGGTTCCCTGTAAAGGAAAACAACATTGAAATGATCCTCATATAAAAAAATCGTTGTGCAATCAACCACTAAAATTATGAGAATTTTAAATTTTTTTACAAGTTTGACCTCCTGATTCAACCCCTTAAAAAAATTGCTCAATTAGTGAAAAATTCAGGGATGTACTTGGTACCATATAGATGGTTCCATGTAAAGGAAAACAACATTGAAATGAGCCTCACATAAAAAAATCTTTGTACAAAAAACCATTAAAATTGTGAGATTTTTTTCATTTTTCGTAATGTTTGACCTCCTGATTCAACCCCTTAAAAAAATTGCTCAATTAGTGAAAAATTCAGGGAGGTACTTGATACCCTATAGATTGTTGCTTGTAAAGGAAAACAACATTGAAATGACCCTCATATAAAAATATTGTTGTGCAAATAACGACTAAAAATATGAGAATTTTTCATTTTTTTACAAGTTTGACCTCTTTATTGAACCCCTTAAAAATTTGCTCAATTAGTGAAAAATTCAGGGAGGTACTTGGTACCCTATAGATGGTTCCCTGTAAAGGAAAACAACATGGAAATGACCCTCATATAAAAAAATCTTAGTACAAAAAAACATTAAAATTTCGAGATTTTTTCATTTTTCGTAATGTTTGACCTCCTGATTCAACCCATTAAAAAAATTGCTTAATTAGTGAAAAATTCAGGGAGGTACTTGGTACCCTATAGATGGTTCCCTGTAAAGGAAAACAACATTGAAAGGACCCTCATATAAAAAAAATCGTTGTGCAAAAAAACATTAAAATTTCGAGATTTTTTTCATTTTTCGTAATGTTTGACCTCCTGATTCAACCCATTAAAAAAATTGCTTAATTAGTGAAAAATTCAGGGAGGTACTTGGTACCCTCTAGATGGTTCCCTGTAAAGGAAAACAACATTGAAATGACCCTCATATAAAAAAAATCGTTGTGCAAAAAAACATTAAAATTTCGAGATTTTTTTCATTTTTTTACAAGTTTGACCTCCTGATTCAACCCCTTAAAAATTTGCTCAATTAGTGAAAAATTCAGCTAGGTACTTGGTACCCTATAGATGGTTCCCTGTAAAGGAAAACAACATGGAAATGACCCTCATATAAAAAAATCTTAGTACAAAAAAACATTAAAATTTCGAGATTTTTTTCATTTTTCGTAATGTTTGACCTCCTAATTCAACCCCTTAAAAAAATTGCTCAATTAGTGAAAAAAATCAGGGAGGTACTTGGTACCCTATAAATGGTTTCCTAAAAAGGAAAACAACATTGAAATGACCCTCATATAAAAAATCATTATGCAAAAAACCATTAAAACTTTGAGAATTTTTCATATTTGTACAAGTTTGACCTCCTTATTCAACCCCTTAAAAAAATGCTGAATTAGTGAAAAATTCAGGGAGGTACTTGGTACCCTATAAATGGTTCCCTAAAAAGGAAAACAACATTGAAATGACCTTCATACATGATATTGTTTTTACTGCACTTCATTAATAAGAAATCCATTAATAAGAAGTCTCAAAATGGGTATAAACTTTATATTGATTAGAAATCCACCCAACCCTGTATGGGGACACAAAAATAGTCTGCTCATTTTTAAAACATTAAAGCTTCCTTGCATCATATATTGTACATGTGGCAGTAAGACATACAAATCCAAAGGACTTTTCAAATCAAATTTAATCATCACATCATTGATCAATCCCATGTTTTTACATGTATTTTAACATTTGTACATTTTTTTCAGTTTCATCAATTTTTTTTCCTAAGCCTTGTTGCCATATGTTAATATAAACTTAGAGATGATTTAATTGCAAAAACCAGGTACATTTCTTACTTGAACTCCATAAGAACAGACTACTGAATCTTTCTTTGTTTACAGCATTTAAAGATGTTTTCTTAAAATATTTCATGTGACAGACACTAGATATATTTTAACATTTTCTTACTTTTTTCAAGATGACAACACTGCCTGTTGTCGATACTGCATAAACGTTCGTACCTGTGATATGAGTTGTAGAGCATATTTGGGTATATATAATGCCATATTTAAATGTAAAGCCTGCAAAATACTGTCAACAGCGGTTTCAAAATTTGTCTTGTATTTGTGTGCTTAATTTGAGTCGGTGCATTAGAGTACTGCCTGCTCCCAAAGGACACTTCCTGTTTTTGCACTGATAATGTCTGGAGATTTGAGCAAATAGAAGAATGTCCACAAAAAGGATATAACTAATAAAGTAAAGTAAATTGTGAACTTTATGATGGAGTTTAGATTTTAAGGCAACAGATTACTTGCTCCAGAAGCAACTAACACGAAACACACACACATTCACCAGGGTCGCCATACACACACACACACACACATTCACCAGGGTCGCCATACACACACACACATTCGCCAGGGTCGCCATACACACACACACACACACACACATTCGCCAGGGTCGCCATACACACACATTCACCAGGGTCCCCAAGCACACACACACACACACACACATTCACCAGGGTCGCCATACACACACACACACACACACATTAACCAGGGCCGCCACACACACACATTCACCAGGGTCCCCAAGCACACACACACACACACACACATTCACCAGGGTCGCCATACACACACACATTCACCAGGGCCGCCATACACACACACACACACACACACACATTAACCAGGGCCGCCACACACACACATTCCCCAGGGTCGTCATATACACACACACACACACACATTCACCAGGGCCGCCATACACACACACACACACACACACACATTCACCAAGGTCGCCATAGGGGGTCTGCTTTTAATGGCACCGGTTGAGCCACTCTGACTACATCTAGATGCTCGGACTGCAGCAAACTGTTTATCCTTTCTGATCCACTTGATTTTTCGGCATTATTCTTATTTAAGTTTCTATTTTTCGGTGCAGATGGCAGCACTTCATGCAAGGTTTTTTTCACTTGCACATTAGGTGTGCTTATCGACTTGTATTGCCTTTGAGAGTCAGGCATACCACAGTCATAATGACATGACGCAGGTAAAACTTCTTTGTTCCTCATCCATTTGTAAGAACTATGAATATTATCAACGTATCTCTGTGGTTCACTTGTAGTAAAAGTGTCATTCTGTTGCATGGGTCCGGGTCTGAAATCATCTGTAAATAGCAATTCTTTGTCATTTTTATATGGTTCAGCCCTTACAGGAGATAATACCCCAGAATGGGAACCAGCGTGGTTGATACTTCCTGTGTTGATGCTATCTACTGGCAAACCACTCGTCAAATGCTTGATCAGCCTCGTTTTGAGTTGTGGATCAAACCCTCCCAGTGCTGACATCTGGTGGATAACTTGAGACGTACACTCGCTGTACCCTGCGAGATACTTGTTGATTATTGTGGGATCAATGGCTGCAGCAGCTGCAAAATATAAAAAAAAACTGGTGATATATTCGCCTGTGCTTGTTAGCCATGCTGACTATGCTTTTGCAGTGGGGACCATTCTGTTTGTGTGTCTGTCCGTTAACTTTGATCTTCAATGGACATACTCTATGGAATTCTCAGCTATTCTTTGGTAAAATGCTATAATTTCAGGGGACCAATTCTGTACATAATCAAGCATATCACGTCTTTCTCCATTAATGATTCTTTAAGGTCTATAATCCACAATGAAAAACTGGGACAGACTTATGTTTTTTTGGCTTAAATGTGTTCAAAGTAATGTTATTTGTTAATTTAGCACAGAAAAAGTCAACTTAACCAGCTAGTCTTATTTTTTTATTATTTAAATTGAACCCGTTTTAACGGTAGTTTCGACTCAGTTTTTGCAGCTGGCGACTTATTACACCTATCTGGGCTTTGCCGATGGTGGCTGGAGAACATTTGTTATCAATTGAAGAAAGTTGCATAATATTCAGTCTGAATTCATTGACAGTTAGAGTTTATATACTGTGCTAGCAGGATGTTGCATAATTATGACATTATATCAACATTTTAACAATATATGACAGAGAAGACCACCTGCCTCTGTTATCGTTTGGTTTGTCCGCCATGTGTGGTGAATGGGAAATACCCCCCATTGGCGTCATAGCCTCACTCTCATCCTGGAATCCCCCAGAGCCGAAGGCAGTTACGGAAATATACGAGACCACACGAAGTTCTCCCCAGATGCTTCAAACTGATTGTGGATTATAGACCTTAAAAGCTATCACTGAATTATCAATACTATGGCTCCACCTAGGCTTCGAACGATTTTGATTTGATTTGATTTGATATGCTGGCCGCTCCACTTTTGTCTCGAATTGGACAACCGGAACGTCCAGTGTCTCATTCTTGTAAGTGTGAGACTACATAGACCGAAGGTCTTAATGCTGTGCTAATCATTTTTTGTTTTTGTTGTGGTGTTTGTGAACATTTCTGGGCATTCTTTCGTAAATGATCATTAGGATACTTGTTAAGAACAGATATGAGAAGATGATAATTTTGACGAATCAAAATACGTGTTACATTTTAAATTTGTCTCCAGCTTATCCCGATTATCATTGGCTAGCTAGTGATAGCTGTTATATTTTTGGAAGAATTATAACAAAATGTAAAATGATTCGAGCCTAATAGAAAATAGAATTGGTCCCTTTAAAATGCATCTTTCCTACTAACACCACCCAGTAGTGTCACAGAATCTGACAGTGTCACAGAATGACAGAAAATACCCCCAGATGCTATGCTTAAAAGGCTGCCAATTTGGATCTCGAATAACTCCACGAAACGAATCTCTGATCAGCTTAACAATATATCATCATTCTTTAATACCGGGTGAATTTCTGAGATATTAAAAGGTAAGATGTATTTCCAGCTGTTGTATATTTTGTGCACACCCAGTGTAACTCATTCTACAGGTCTAAATATAGCCCCAGTTTAAGATTTTTTTTACATAAAGTTATGTGGGAGTGATGGAGTCCGCCCCAATATTTGATATATTAGTTTTACCAAATTGACTGATCTCGACCTGCTGGGTTAATACTTTGGACAATCATTTGTGAAGTATATTATGAACGTTTCTTGGAAATTCACCAACTTTTGAAAATCTATACGAATATACAGGCCAAAACATCACTGATTTGGTTTGACGTACACATCATTTTCTTTAACGTGTACTCAGCGGGAAGTATTGTCAGTATTAACTCCTGTACAGAGTAGAAATAATATTTTGTGAGGAATGCAAAACCAAATACTCACTGAGAAATTGTCGTCTCTGCTCCCCCTTCAAATATGACACAGTCATCTCCAGAATATCAGCTTTTTCTAACTTTGAGCAGGAAGAACCCTGAAATTATTTATTCAATATAGTCAAGATAATGAAAAAACTAACAAATGATCTATCAGTTATCAGACCCCCCCCCCTCCATGTCACCCCTTAGAATCCCACGGGGACCCCCCTCTCCATGTTACCCCTTAGAATCCCACGGACCCCCCTCTCACACACACACACACCTGGGGCTACATATTATCCAGTATCATGTCATTGAAATGTTGCCATGAGTGCATGTTTGCCGTTATGAAAAATAATTTAATTTTAGTTTTTGATCTAGCTGTGATATTAAAAAATGTAAAAATAAAATGTAGATGTGTAATATTCATAAGTATATCAAGTTAAGATTGAGCAGTGCATGTTGGGAGACTATTTGAGTACGGACCTCAGGCATCAACTCTATTGTTAATTAGGACAATTAGCCTGCAGGAAAGGCATACCTCACCGGCCAACATAGTAGTAATGGACTTTTTACAGATCTGCACTAAAATATGATTTCTTTTGCAAAATTTCACACCTAGATAGTTCAGATAATTAAAAAGATGTAAATTAGCTACAAATTTGCGACGCGGATAATATGATATTTAACGTTAGAATAAAGGGAATTATCATAAGTTCTAAGACCAACTTATAGCTGTACATAATAACTAAAAACCATTGAAGAATGGTTTACCTGCAAGATATCACTTTTAGATTCTTTTATATATACAAATATAATGGATGAAGGAATGGATTCTAAACGGCATATTAACTCCTTCAGGTCATTAGGTATGAAAAAAGACACTTGTAAATGTGGATGAATGCTAAACAAATAATTAAACTATTTACTTAAATAAAGAAGGTAGACCACAAAAAAGTATGGAAGAAAAATGAACACTGTTCACTGGTATATTTGGCATATGATCATGTACAATTTTGATTTATTTTGGTCCTCACACTTTCAACCCGAGGCTGGGGTTTTACCTCTTTGCGTATGGCTTGCAGTACCAGCAGTTTCAGCTGAGATAAACACGAGTTGATTCTTGCTCTGCGACGCTTCTCCATCAAAGGCTTGTTAACCTGGAAGAGAAATAAATAACTAAATAGATAAATAAATAACTATGAATGAATGAATGAATGAATAAATAAATAAATAAATAAATAAATAAATAAATAAATAAATTAATTAATTAATAAATAAATAAATTAATAAATAAATAAATAAATAAATAAATAAATAAATAAATAAATAAATAAATAAATAAATAAATAAATAAATAAATAAATAAATAAATAAATAAATAAAAAAATAATAAATAAATAGTGCTGAAAGAATAACCACTGATATAAATATAACTACTGTTAGTAGAAGGTAATATTTCAAAATGGATAATTGCAATTTTCAAAGCTGATATTGAAAAAAGAATAAGAAAAAAACAACATAAAAACGATTACAATAAGAAGCACATTTAAAAAAATTCATATTGCAATAATAATGAGCATAATTTTTAAAAGTGATACAATAAGAATCAAAACTTGCCATAGCATCCAACACTATTATTTCCCAAAAAATTAAGTTAAGGTTATATTTCCTATAAGATTTGATATGAAATGTCTTACCTTTTGTATCATAGCTGATTTTCTCGAAATAATATCCATGTCTGATAACTAGTTAAAATTCTAGTAATAGTCAGATATATCCGAATATTGATATGTGGTGGGTTTTATATGTGGTGGGGTTTGTCAGCTCAAGCAAGTGATAGTCTCAGAGTGGATTGGTCGCTGCTTATATCAGATTAATGCCATAAATATTATATTGACCAGTTGTGTGTTCAGGGGACACGGTCGGAGTTTGATTCACGTGCTGAGAACCCAACTTTCACATCAGTGTAGATGGCATCCACACCAAATTATAACATGCATTGGGGGGATTAATTTTCAATAGGTATATACTCTGTCGGAAATGCAATCAAATATATATATTTCTTGTGGATATTTCACCCATAAGCCTTGTATGAACGCTATAGAGAGCTCATATTGTCCTTGAGGTTTAATTCAGTATTTTTTAAAGTTACATTTAGATGTGATATAAATTAGAGTGTGAATATGAATTAGATATCTAATGGGCGTCCCTTTAAAAAACGACCAGCGTGGGAAATGTGCGCAGTCGTCATTCTCATGGCTCGATATTTTTAATTATGTATTTATATTGTATGTAAATAGTTAATATTAAGGTGAGACTATAATAAAATATTTTGACTTTGACTTTTGACTTTGACATGATAGACTGCTGTCAGTACTGGTCAGGAACCTGATTATCGCCTGTCATGGACACACTGAGCACCTCATTGTTCCCAGGGGCAATATCAAAATATCAACGGACAAGTGTTATATCGGTAAAGAAACCCATAATATTGTGTCAAAGGTACATAATTGCCAAATTATAGAGAAAAATAGGTTTTAATCAAAACTACTTTTTTTATTTGAGCACGGTTTGTGAGGTATATATGTTTATATAACATATTTAATACTCAACTTAAATGCATTTATTATTTTTTTACAATATATGTCATTATTTAACAAATATGATGAACATTAAAGATTAATTGGACAAAGCGTCATAGTTCATTGCATTTTAATGGATTTTGTCACACGCTGGACTGAAATGACCTTGCACGTTAGTTTGCCCTAAAGGTCAGAACACGAATATCACGAATGATAAACCACTAATCTTGTGATAATTGCTGATAAGTGTTTATGTCTATGGGAAATTCTGGATTTCTGTGTTACTGAGCATCGCCCTTGTCTGAGTAAATGGCTGTGGCGTGTGGTGGACGAGGCGGAGACAGACCTTTAATGCCTTTAATGCCCTTTATCACACCAGTTTAGCTCCTATAATTTTTTATGTCTGCTATTTTCAATGGTTTTGATGATCAGAACACAGGTATTGGGTCACCTCCGTCAATCAGGTTTGTACTCTTATGAGAATAAAAAACATGTCACAATACAAGTTGGTACATTCAACTGTTGTTGATATTACAGCTGAGCTACATGTGTTGCCATGGCAACCAATCATATATATTCAAAATGTATGATGAGAATAGGATAACAGGCCCTTTGAGATATTGGTTGCTCTGAAACTTATATTTTTTTTTAAATCAACCAAAAATACATTTATATTTGAGTCATCAACTTAAAAAATTTGAGTGGATTGTTAAATATTTTTTATATTATATATATTTTTATATCAAAATAATTTCACCCACTCTGCTTTTCAAATATATGTAAATATATATGTAAATATATGATGTCGATCATACCTGTGGAGACAATCAGTGGTGTTGACAGAAGTGAACATTCACAGTGCCACTTGGTGGGTTGAATGCCACCAGGTGGGTTGAGTACCACCCGGTGGGTTGAGTGCAACCTGGTGGGTTGAGTGCCACCTGGTGGGTTGAGTGCCAACTGGTGGGTTGAGTGCCACCTGGTGGGTTGAGTGCCACCTGGTGGAATGAGTGCTACCTGGTGGGTTGAGTGCCACCTGGTGGGTTCAGTGCCACCTGGTAGGCTCAGTGCCACCTGGTGAGATCAGTGCCACCTTGTGGGTTGAGTGCCACCTGGTGGGTTGAGTGCCACCTGGTAGGTTGAGTGCCATCTGATGGGTTGAGTGCCACCTGGTGGATTAAGTGCTACCTGGTGGGTTAAGTGCCATCTGCCCTATTCAGATTCGTTATCCTTCAACAATATTCAAACAATATACAAACTCTTGGACTTGTGTGAGAAAGAAATATGAGAAAGGTGTAAGAGATGGGATAGGGGTGACATGTTACAGGTGTTTGAGACGGTTCAGGTTATCACTTTTCGTGTGGCATCACCTGATAATTCCGCTGTGACAAAAATTACAAATACACCAGACGTGTTTGCTGTCTCTAAGGATGCACTATATAGTCTCCAGATGAACAGCATCACTTGGAGTAATTGTAAAGGTAATGGTGTAAAAACATGTGTTACGCATGATTTGTACGTATCCTGCCTATGGGGATATACATGGGGGTATGGAACTATACTCGCTTGTGACTGTGAGCTGGGACCTTAACCTAGCTACCTACTCTACCCATCTGATGGGAGATAAGAAGGATTGTAGACTCAGCGTATACAATGCACAATAGTCGTCTTTATTCGGTGCTAGTATACACTACAGTCTGGCTAGGAAGCCATGGCAAGAGTGTGATATATGAAATATCCAAATGCTGATAACTGTTCAGAGCCCTCAGGCTTGTTAATGCACCCAAAGTCTATACAAGTGGCAGTCATGAGACTGAGTGTCGTGGATCTTCTAGGCAAGTGGTTTCTGCACCCTGAGTAGCGATTTCGGGGCCCTTTAAACTGGATCTGAGTGCATACTAATGAGCATTGGCCTGCTGGCTTCTCTGCAGCCCCCAGCGCAGTTCCGGCTTGGACCATCACGTCATCTTCCTGTAGGATGAGTAATGCATCTCATTAGCCTGCACTTGTTGGCCTTCACATTTGCACTCTGTAATCTCTCTGATCTCTGCCAGATATCATGATTGTCTATACTTGTATATAAGTGTCTATGGATGGGCAGTCCGTACCCTACACATGTAACTCACCCTTATCAATACAAAAACTTGAACCAATGGACTTCATAAATTTCTTGTACTTAGGCAATCTGTCATTTATAAACCTGTATTGGAACTCTACAATCATTATCTTCCATTCCTGTTTTTTCAAGTATGGGGGAAATGCTATTGTGTCAGTGATGGCTAATAACTCTATAATTCTATGTCCAAACCTCCATTCTAGTAAGCTTCACTCTTGTGCAGGACGTGTGTGTCTGGCAGATATTCCATGCTCCTGTGACTATGTATCTGGATCTAAAATTATAAGCCCTCATTCCTTATCATGTCCTGTATAACTTAACTCCACGACTTTTGTGTATGCTGAACATTTAGCTTATTTAGCATATAACTTTCGTCCCCAACAATTGCCATCGGAATGGCAAACTCACAGTATGTTTCAGGGCAGTTTACTTAAAGATTTACCGAAGATCCCTAATTCTTTACTTCACAGATTTGCTGCTCATTTATTCTCCATGGACCAATCGTACCACTCTAACCTATCTGTGCTAATGTATCATGTAAAACATGACTCTCATTTTCGTCTACCATTCAACATTGACCGCCATAGGACCAGTTCCTCTGTGGTGATCCAGAGGTCGTGGGTTCGAACCCCGGCCGTGCCGAGATTGAACTCATGATACAATTTCCCATATGAGCTGAGGCCCGTGCCTAAAGGGTTACCCCCTTGTCCTTGTAAATCTGTGAGCGGGTGGGTTGTCATGTCAAGGACCTGCGACATGACAATTCAGTGAGGCAGCACTATATCTGCTACAAGTAGGTCTCATCACAAAATGACTGAAATAATGTTGAAAGTGATGTAAAACCCCAAACAAACAAACAAACAATCAACATTGACCATTCAATAATTCCTCACAAAGGGTTAATAGATATTCTTCTCATTATAGGTTTTTGTGGTTGGGGTGTCCTTGTTTTGTCGACGGGCTAACCTTTTTGCCTGCTGCCTTTCAGCGTTATTGCCTGGAGGTCATGCTGCTCCTATTGAGATCCTCACAATGTTAACATGGCAGACAGGCATGATGGGTCCAGGCAGGCAGACTGCTACTCCTACTTCTAATATAAGTAATGGAGTGGGCCGTTGTAGTGATCTGAGATATATCTCCTAGGTGTGATTACAGTCAGTCTAATAGGTTTGTTTATTGTGATGGGTTTGTACCTTAAATCTCTACTTACCAAACGAAGATAAAAGAAGACAAAATATAAAAGAATGTGACAATTATTTTACCATTAAATAACTTTATTATTTCTCTTTATACATTAATTCAAATCAATATAAATAATAACTTATACAATAATTTTTGGTATATTGTACGAAATGTTTATATACATTAATCATGTATCGTGATGAAATAATTACAAAATGACCACTTTATTGTAATTCCATCTTATTATCTTCATTTCATATCACTAATCCTGTGTAGTATTATATTATTTTTCATTAAAGCGCTTTGCTCAAAAATGGATCTTGCTGTCATGTCAATAGGAATATTAAATAAAAAGTTCCCTCCTATCATTGTCTCTCACACTCAGCCTGTATATGGGTTTAATGTGCCTATGCAGATATTATCACTAAGGTCCTTTGGCCTCCATATATTTAAGCCACTCAACATTACATAAATACTCTGTATACTCTGTATTTTTCATTTTTATTAGAAATAATAAGTCCATTGCATATATGCGTTGCATCTGATTAGGGCCTTCGCAAATACTCATCAGTGAACCTGTTAAGCCTTGATCAAATGAATGGAATTTGTTCAATTACTAAATATGTAAATGCAACTTTTGTCCATTGACAGCTGGCAGTATAATAAGCTTTTGATTCTTTCTAAACTTTTAATTTATAAAGCAATAAAGTTTATAAAATCATGAAGTTTTATTTATAACATATTCGGTTATCACACATATCACATTTTTAAAATATAGATATCGAATTATAACCAAACAAAAAAATAATGATAAAATATAGATTTATTATAATTAATAATTTAACAAAGAAATGCCAATTTTCTGGTGATAATAAATAAATGCACATAAAATTATAGAAAACATCGATGGGCATTACATTCAAGCTAATTATTTAAAAAATAAATACAAATAATGAACAAATTTGCATTTACAATGATTTTAATTTGGTACTACGAAGCTTCCTGAGAAAAAACTAAATTAAATCTAAATTCTATTGCCATATTAGACTGAATAAAATAGCCTTACTTTATAACCTTGTGTTGCTATATTACCAATATATCACAAATAACAACCTGAATAAAATAGCCTTACTTCATAACCTTGTGTTGCTATATTAACAATATATCACAAATAACACCCTGAATAAAATAGCCTTACTTCATAACCTTGTGTTGCTATATTACCAATATATCACAAATAACACCCTGAATAAAATAACCTTACTTCATAAGCCAATAATGTATCACAGATAATAAAGTGATTTCTGATGTATAAATAGCTTCAAAGCGTTACCATATCATGTCATTAGCATTATTAATGATAATAACAACATTATGTATCTCAACATGAAAACCCTGGTATGTAGATAATACTGGAAACGATATCAATACATTAAGTGTCTGTTAATATTGCTCCCGAAGCTAGGGAACTTGTCAACTTTTAATTATGCATTTCTTTATAAATAGGAAACATACTGTTCACCCTAAGTTCATTATTGCTTTTCTTGTCTTCATCACAGAATAGCACATAAAGTACTGTGCTCCTTCTTCTTGTCTGTGTAATTGACCGTTTCTTTTTCCAAGGCAATATATCGGGAGAGTTTCTTCAGCATCGCTTTTTCCATTTGCATCGACTGTTTTCTTAGGCCTGGAAGTTGGTGATCGTTTCCTCCAAATATATCTTCATGTATCTGGTCTCTATCCTAAAAATAATTATTGAAATGCACATATTTTGGTTTGAATCTAATCTGACTACATTCATCCTATGATGGAAGGTAAGATCTAAAATCCGTAAAGTGACCATACAAGTCATCACATTTATATATCAATAGTAATAGGACTGCACATGGAGCTAAGAAAGTAATTGAGGGCTTTATCAGTTTGATAAGAAAACATTCATCCGGGGGGTTTACAGGTTTATAAATGAAAATGGTTGAGATCTTATCGTATCGTATCGAAGATAGAAAAGGCTTTATATACTACAGGTCATCCAGGGTACCATTGACCTAGGAGAGGTTTGTTATTCTATTTTATCATAAGCTTTTTTAAGTAATTATTCACTGACCTTCAATGTCTGTATGACTTCCTCAGCCTCAGGTGCTGCCACCTGTTGGTAGTTTTGGATGATATCTTTCAGTGCTTGTTTCACGCCGACGGCCATGTCAGTTGATCCACAGATATAGAGATGGCCATCTTCATTCACCAGGGACTGGTACACAAGATGGTCCTGCTGTCTTACCAGGTCCTGAACGTAGACCTTCATCAGCAGAAAATAGAATACATTAAAAATGAGAAATATAAAGAAGAAATAACAGAAGATAGTGTCATTTGTAATATTGTAATAAAAAGAATAATCAATATCAATAAAGGTATCCAAAATATAGGATTAAATATGCGTAACAGCACTTGAGTAATTCTTTACTTTCAAAAACTAAATAAGAATCTTTTAGATTAACCATTGCAAATGATAATCATTCATTTAAATGAGAACATTACTGCATATTACTCAAGGGAACGCTCAGAGTCTGGCATTTTCCTAAGAAGTACCTTTTCTTTGCCTTTCACCCTGGAGTACGCCTTAAATGCTTTTGTGATGACACCCTTTTTTTCCATGAGCTTGATCTCCTCAGCATAGATATCATCTTCTTTTGGGTTACGACATCCAAAAAATAATGTAATTTCACCATGGTCTCCAGATGACTTGGTTTTTCTAAAAACATAAAACCAAAAAGCAAAATTAAACATATTTAAAACACAGGATATTTATATAATAAGTTTTGCTGAAGGTTTAAGAAACAGACAGGACGTTTACCCATTTTTAGGTTGTCTTTTATCAAGAGCAGCATATTTCTCTTGCCAGAATGCCCTCAAGGGGGCGATACCAGACCCAGCACCCACCAACAGAATCGGGGCCATGGAATCAGCAGGTAAGTGGAACTCTTCTGACCTGGAGATAAATTAATATCTTGTGATATAGTATTTGTACACCATAAAAATAAAAGAAGATATAAGGGTTCATTGACATCAAATAGATAATAATATTATTTCAAACTGAAGAATAGAATGGCAGTAACTCACTCTCTGAAGAAGATGGTCACATTTGCCCCCTCTTTGAGCTGATTCAGGTAGTTTGTGGTGACCCCTTTATGGACAGGTCCCCTTCCTTCCTGGGTTCTGTACTTGGTGACCCCCATGGTCAGGTGCACCTCCTTGGAGTAGCTCAGCTGTGAGCTGCTGATGCTATAGAGGCGAGGCTGAAGAACAGGGAACTCAGACAACACAAGGCTGGAAGGTAACTCAATGGAAGGAAACTGACTCAGCACTTCCGGTAAGTTCGGCCAGTAATAATGCTTCCATTTTGTATAATCCCTTAGATCCTGAAAAATAAATACAGTTTAAGATGAAGCCTTGATATCATTCTCACTTTCAAATTACATAATCTACATAAAGAGTACAATTAATATTCAAACTAGGTCAGACCGTTTCTGACAACAGACCTTTGTGTACTTTTAACATACTTTTCGGTTCACAAATTATGGAGTAATGATTACATTTGAGAGGTGGACAAGTCTTTCCTTTGCTTGGTCATCTTTGGCTACGCTGGCCATGAGCTGTAGCAGTTTCTGAGTTGGTGGTGACGTCAGATCTAACATGTAGGTCAAGGCGTCACGCATGGTTAGGCCGGTAGGAAGGCGACTGTGCTCCTTCCATTCTATCAAATCCAAAAAAAAGTAAATGATAATAAATGATAATATGATATATACATATGGGGAAATAGGCGCTGATAAATGGGATTGTTCAACGCGATAAAAAGTGTCCATGAAAAATAGGATTGAACAAAGAGACCTGTTTAATAGGAAAGTTAGGACGAGGGAATATCTTTATTGCTACAGAAAAACTAAGGACATTTAGCGCACCATGTTTTTGAAGGAACTCGAGCGTGACAGCATTATCTGGTGATGGGCAATCCACTATTCTGGCCAGCACGAAATCCACTACTTGCTTCTCATTGGCTGGCAACACTCCCACGTGATCACCCGCTTTGTATTTCAACTTTGGAGAACCAGATAGATCTAAATTTATCTGAATAGTTTGTCGACTGTAGTAGAAAAAATATATATATATAATATAAAGTTTGCCTTGACATTTTCTTGTTAGATCATGATATGACATCAACATATTAAGGAGAAGCCATTAGAAGTAGATGGGTTTTAACTGATATCAGCCAGGCAAACAGGGATGTAAAATCTGATTGATTTCTCATTAGGGAATTAAGATAAACATAAATAAAATATGAATATTGAATAGTGTTAAACGGTGTTTTCAAACCTTGAGCCATTTGATTGCAACTGTTTTCTGGATTTTAGGCTGCACACATGTAGTTCTTTCCTATGGACCTTCCCCAATGCTGCGAGAAAGAGAACATTATTTCACTACAATATAATCTCCAAGTTCAGACCAAATGCATTTTAAAATAAAGTTTTTAGACAAGAGAAGCTTAAAGTAGTATTCAAACAAGAGGTTTAGAGAGGTTCTCAGACAAAAGAGGTTTAGAGAGGTTTTCAGACAAAAGAGGTTTAGAGAGGTTTTCAGACATAGGAGGTTTAGAGAGGTTTTCAGACAAAAGAGGTTTAGAGAGGTTTTCAGACAAGATCTCTCTCAAGTGCTTTTGATTTCTATGATTTTTTAAAAAATAAGGTCATTTACTTTGTAGTTTTTGTATTGTTTTATATTGTTATCACAATGTATGGTAGTAATACCTTGCAGCACCTGGGTCTTGTATCCAGTCATGATTTACTTTGTAGTTTTTGTATTGTGTAATATTGTAATGTATGGTCGTAATACCTTGCAGCACCTGGGTCTTGTATCCAGTCATGATTTACTTTGTAGTTTTTGTATTGTGTAATATTGTAATGTATGGTAGTAATACCTTGCAGCACCTGGGTCTTGTATCCAGTCATGATTTACTTTGTAGTTTTTGTATTGTGTAATATTGTAATGTATAGTAGTAATACCTTGCAGCACCTGGGTCTTGTATCCAGTCATGATTTACTTTGTAGTTTTTGTATTGTGTAATATTGTAATGTATGGTAGTACCTTGCAGCACCTGGGTCTTGTATCCAGTCATGATTTACTTTGTAGTTTTTGTATTGTGTAATATTGTAATGTATGGTAGTACCTTGCAGCACCTGGGTCTTGTATCCAGTCATGATTTACTTTGTAGTTTTTGTATTGTGTAATATTGTAATGTATGGTAGTAATACCTTGCAGCACCTGGGTCTTGTATCCAGTCATGGCGGGCACTGTTCTGAAAGTAGATGCAGACCACGTATCCGTCGTATCTTCCTCCATTATCACTCCTGTCATCGTCTCCTTAGTGATATCAAATGCATTGCATGCTTTCTAAAATCAACATCGAGTCATAAATTTCTGTGAATATTACCACATCGTGAATAACACTTTCATATAAATTCATAGGTTGTAAAATTGAGAATCTCATTTCAGTTCACACAAATGCACTCAAGGCCATCCCAGCAAACAAGTGACCTCCAGGCAACGTCACCGTTTGGTCACTTTGGTCACTAACGTTGTGAGGAGGTTGTGGGGACGTTGCTCAGTGACGTTGCCCCATGATATTGTAGCAACGTTGTGGGACTACGTTGCCTGGAGGTTGTATAAAGGTCACTAAGTTACGTCACCACCCGACGTTGCTGGGCGGTTGCCAGGAGGTTGTTTTGGTCACTCATGTGCTAACTTTTTAGTTTCGTAATAAAATAAATTAAATATTTATTGTTTGATAATTCATTATAAAATTAGATCTTGTTTAAACAAGGTAAATAAAATATTTTCCAAACAACAATTTCATTATTATTTGATAAATGAATTTATTTTGTGAATACGAAGAGTCAATGGGGTTGCAGCTAGCTCAGTCTCTCTTCCTGCATGCACAACACAGAGAAGACACACAACTGATCAACAGCAATTTTCTACGTTATTCAAAAGGATTTCACCTCTATCAAGTGCACTAAAGGTATGTAGAGTTGTATAAGATGTTTGTCGATGTATGTAGAACGAGTAGAAGCTACCATGTTTCATATTTCTTGTGCAATTGATGTTAAAAGGGAAAACCATGTGAGATGTTTTGTTTTGATTTTGGAACTGATCATGTGTTTCAGGGCTGATTGAGAGCCATAATATTTTTCCATGATAAAAGTCTCACTTATAATCTCAGGAATGATACATTGTGAAATTAACATCAAAATTGTCCCATGTCTCTTAAGCCAGATCGATCACTGCGAATAATTATGTACTAACATTCCTTTATACTAAGATTTCTCTATCATATGTATTAACATTATTAAGCCTGTAGTGAAAATTAATTAATGCATCATACAAATTTGTGCATGCTTGTTATTATAGAATGGAAGAAAAAAGAGAAGAAAGAAAAGCTTACAAGCGAAAATGGATTGCAGCAAAAAGAGCACGCATGAAAAAACTCAAAGAAGAACTGCAAAAACAAGAGAGTAGCAGTGATGAGGAAGAATCTTTTGAAGCAACATCTGACCAACTGCAAGAAGATACAGGACAGTGTGATACTATACAGGATACAAGTGATAACGAATGCTTGACAGATTATGATTCAGTCCAGACAGAGAAAAACTATTGGACATGGGATATGATTGACAGTCACATGATAGAATCATCAGAATCTGGACGCCCTTCTAAAAATTAGAGTAAAGTAGCCTGCAGCTGGAGGTGTTGTAACCTGCGATTCCACAGGCCACAGTGGCTTACGGACAATACTGAATTGAAATGTTAAAATTGAATCTTAATATGTAAATATTATTATGTAAATATTACAGTAATATAATAAATATATTAATTTTAATTATCTGTCTTTTATACTGAATAATCTTTGAATTATCAACAGGGAACCATATAATAATTATGACAAAATGTTTAAATTTATGTTGTATATGATTATCGAAGAAATATTGAGTTGATTACATAAAGGTTCCATAAAGACTACTAGAACACCTGAGAGAAGGCTTGGATAGCTCTCAAATGGTTGCCAAAAGGTCTATTCATTGTTGTTTATAGGTCCCAGAAAGGTTGCCCACAGGTCCCATAATGGTTGCCAATAGGTCCCAGGAAGGTTGCGGATAGGTCCCGAAAAGGTTGCCAGTAGGTCCCAGGGAGGTTGTGGATAGGTCCCGAAAAGGTTGCCAGTAGGTCCCAGGGAGGTTGTGGATAGGTCCCAAAAACGTTGCCAAAAGGGTTGTAAAAAGGTTGCGCAATGGTCATTCTTGTCCGTCACCTGGCAACGTTGTGGCAACGGAACTGGGAGTCTACATAACTACGTTGCCACAACGTCACCTGGCAACGTCATCCTGACCAAAAAGTGACGTTGTGGCAACGTAGAATTGTTTGCTGGGATTATATATTAAAGTGTTGGTATTTACATCTGGCAGATTATTGCAGTGACCGATGAACCATAACCATATAGTATGTTAGATTTCACATATGGAAGAGATTATTGCAATGACCCATTCATTGCAATGACCCATTCATTGCAATGACCCATTCATTGCAATGACCCATTCATTGCAATGACCCATTCATTGCAATGACCCATTCATTGCAATGACCCATTCATTGCAATGACCCATTCATTGCAATGACCCATTCATTGCAATGACCCATTCATTGCAATGGCTCATCCATTGCAATGACCCATCCATTGCAATGACCCATTCATTGCAATGTCACATTCATTGCAATGACCCATTCATTGCAATGACCCATTCATTGCAATGACCCATTCATTGCAATGATCCATTCCATATATAGCAATAGCAACATACCCTTGTGACATTATTTGCCCAGCGAATGAAGGATTGTTCCTGATGGTTGAGTTCATCTCCTAAGCCAATGCTGGCAATCTGGGTGGCTCCAATACTCTGCAGCAGGACATTCAATGTCTGTGCAAACTGACAGTATGTACCATGGTAGGCCTGGGATCCCAACCCAAACACACTGTACCTGCAATCACAAGCAGAATATATTCATCAGGTCCACAGTTACCACCAGCTAATATATGCAAAATTTCTTGAAGAGAAGCGGTACAAACAACTGTAAAGTAGTATAAATGGTAACTTTATCCATACCTTACTAGCTTCAATCCAAACCTTTCGAGCTTTATTTCATGCTTTACTAGATTCATATCATACTTTTCTAGCTTCAGAACACAGTTACTTTACCACTATGTAATATATGCAAAACGTCTTCATTTCATTTCCAACCTTACTAGCTTCATTTCTAACCTTACTAGCTTCATTTCTAACCTTACTAGCTTCATTTCTAACCTTACTAGCTTCATTTCTAACCTTACCAGCTTCATTTCCAACCTAATTAGCTTCATTTCTAACCTTACTAGCTTCATTTCTAACCTTACTAGCTTCATTTCTAACCTTAATAGCTTCATTTCCAACCTTGTTAGCTTCATTTCTAACCTTACTAGCTTCATTTCTTACCTTACTAGCTTCATTTCTAACCTTACTAGCTTCATTTCTAACCTTACTAGCTTCATTTCCAACCTTACTAGCTTCATTTCCAACCTTATTAGTTTCATTTCATACCCTGTTAAATTCATTTCTTACCTTACTAGCTTCATTTCATACCTTGTTAGATTCATTTCGTACCTTACTTGTTTAATCTCTCCCCTCATTTTGGGGGAACACGTCTCAGCATATCTCTTAAGTCTCTTGAAGAAGGCCTTTCCATTTTGGGGAGGGTCTCCACTTCCATATGTGCTGGTCACAAATAAAACAAACTTCTCTTTTTGGAAGTCCTCCACATTGTAGTCTTCCATTAGACACACCTATTTCACCAAGAGACAAATAAATGCTGGGTTTTTTGTAATTTAGGCTATTGATCAACATAATGTGTATGTTTTGATTGATATGAGCTGAAAGGTGGGGCGTAACTAAGCTGGTAAGACGTCTTGTCTCTCATGATTTATGTCCAGTGTTCAAGGTCAGGCTAAATGGTGAGGAAAGGTGTTTCATTTCTGTCCATTCTCCATGTTATTATCCCCACTGGATCATTGTAGTAATTGGATCAATATAACCCACTGGATCATTGTAGTAATTTGATCATTATTGTAACCCACTGGACCATTATACCCCACTGGATCAGTATTACCCACTGGACCATTGTAACTGATTGGATCAATATAACCCACTGGATCATTATAACCCACTGGACCATTGTAACTGATTGGATCAATATAACCCACTGGATCATTATAACCCACTGGACCATTGTAACTGATTGGATCAATATAACCCACTGGATCATTATAACCCACTGGACCATTGTAACTGATTGGATCAATATAACCCACTGGATCATTATAACCCACTGGACCATTGTAACTGATTGGATCAATATAACCCACTGGATCATTATAATCCACTGGATCATTATAACCCAATGGATCATTGTAACCCACTGGATCATTATAACCCACTGGATCATTATAACCCACTGGATCATTATAATCCACTGGATCATTGTAACCCACTGGATCATTATAACCCACTGGATCATTATAACCCACTGGATCATTGTAACCCACTCGATCATTATAACCCACTGGATCATTATAATCCACTGGATCATTGTAACCCACTGAATCATAATAACCCACTGGATCATTATAACCCACTGGATCATTGTAACCCACTAGATCATTGTAACCCACTGGATCATTATAATCCACTGGATCATTGTAATCCGCTGGATCATTGTAACCCACTGGATCATTATAACCCACTGGATCATTGTAACCCACTGGATCATTATAACCCAATGGATCAGTATAACCCAATGGATCATTATAACCCACTGGATCATTATAATCCACTGGATCATTGTAACCCACTATATCATTGTAACCCACTATATCATTGTAACCCACTGGATCATTGTAATCCACTGGATCATTATAACCCACTGGATCATTATAACCCACTGGATCATTATAATCAACTGGATCATTGTAACCCACTATATCATTGTAACCCACTGGATCATTATAACCCACTGGATCATTGTAACCCACTGGATCATTATAACCCACTGGATCATTATAACCCACTGGATCATTGTAACCCACTGGATCATTGTAACCCACTGGATCATTGTAATCCACTGGACCATTATAACCCACTGGATCATTGTAACCCACTATATCATTTTAACCCCACTGGATCATCATTATCATCATTATAACTCTCAGTTATCGAATCACATATTCTGTATTGATCAAACCAACTTACAGAGGCTCTGAACATCTTGTCCATGGTCGCCATCATTCTCCGGGCAAAGGCCTCAGCCCTGCCTGACTCGCTGGCGTACAGGATCTTACATGGAGACCGTGAATTGCGTAGCTTCACAACAATGTCACCATAAAACCTCATTGCCCTAAATTAGAAATGTATTAACTTTAAACTCTCAACCTCCTGATTTGTTTGTTTGGGGTTTACACCACTTTCATCATTATTTCTGTAATTTTGTGATGAAACCTATGTAGCAGATATAGTGCTGCCTCACTGAATTGTCATGTTGCAGGTCCTCGACATGACAAACCACCTGGTTACTAGATTTACAAGGACACCGGGTTATGCCTTAAGGCACGTGCCTCAGTTCATGTGTGAAATTGTATCATGATTTCAATCTTGGTACGGCCGGGGATCAAACCCACAAGGAACTGGTGCTTATATGCTGGGCACTCTAACTCAAAGAGAACCACGTCAGTTTTCATGTGTATTGTTTACTTGCAGCTCACTGCACGTGCTGGTCAATGACGTCATGTCAATGGTTGGCACATGCATGAGGTGCAAATATGATGTACTTCAAGAGATGCGGGAAGAGATGAAACAAGTTTTTAAGGGATTTCCCATCGTAGAGCATACAGAGCATTATGAATGGTGTGCTTTAGACAGCAGACGCAGAATACAAAGATAAAACAATTCCAGAGAAAAAATATTCCAAAATATTAAATATGTTTCATGTTTTTATCAACTTTCTTGGTTGCAGAAAATTCAGATCACTTTTGTGCCCGGTAGTCAGTCTTCTCACGTGCATGCTTAATCTTGATTGGTGAGTTGAAAATATTTGAATGTTGTCGGCATTGTTTTGATTGACCTCACATGAAAATGTATTGTGATGTTGTACAACTCTTTGAGCCACCAATTACTTCCAGGCACCAAAGTGATCTGAA
The DNA here is from genome assembly GCA_949316495.1 of Amphiduros pacificus. NCBI lineage: Eukaryota > Metazoa > Annelida > Polychaeta > Phyllodocida > Hesionidae > Amphiduros > Amphiduros pacificus. The sequence continues at coordinate 35,185,525 of OX439012.1, read as the reverse complement.
TTTTTTTGTATGCCTTCGGCTGACTATAACAAAATAAAGTAACTTTCCTAATATATTTTTGGAACATCACAGTCACGGAACACAAGCTAATACATTTTAGAAAATGGCCAGATTCACACTTGAAGGGAGAATAGTCAGTTGCACAGATTACAACATCATCTCTTGATCTGTATCATATTTGCGAACGCATCAGTATCCCTGCACGTGAGGCCATGGGTCGTGGCGCAGTTGGTTAGAGCGCCAGCCTACTAGCACCAGTTCCTCTGTGGTGATCCAAAGGTCGTGGGTTCAAACCCCGGCCATGCCGAGATTGAACTCATGATTCAATTTCCCATATGAGCTGAGGCCCGTGCCAAAAGGGTTGACCCGTTGTCCTTGTAAATCTGTGACTGGGAGGGTTGTCATGTCAATGATCTGCGACATGACAATTCAGTGAGGCAGCACTATATCTGCTACAAGTAGGTCTCATCACGAAATGACTGAAGTAATGTTGAAAGTGATGTAATCCTGCGGCAGTGATGTATATTCCGTGAGGGGCTGGAATCTAATGCGGTGCTCTATGCTAACTGTGCCGGGGCCTGTGACCTCAACCTCCTGAATAAACATTTGTGACTTGATGGGTCTTAATGCCCTACTCTTTTCAAAAGTTGACAGTGTATCTCTCTTTTTTATAAATAATACATGAGCTATTAGCATGTTTTATTTCACCCAGAACTATCATCAATATATTTGGTAGAAAATGTGATTATATGGAATAAGTCCAAAAACTGTTTTAACAAAGTGAATATAATTTAACAAAAAAGGCATAATATAAAATACAAACGGTATAAGCATCTTCCATAATGAACAGCTCCTGACTCTTCGCTGTTGCTTTAGAAAATCCTCCCATGGATATTTCTATAACAATATATTTATTATATTTATTATATTTATAAACATGAGGAGACATGGCTTGTTATCTCAAGATATGTAACAGGTTAAAGATTATGGATACCGGTCCAAGGTAACCAATAAAATCAGAATATATTTTAGGAAATATTGGCATAACATTTTCGCCAGATTTTGAGTAATTCTCTTGAAGGATGGTGAGTATCGCACCTGCCAGAAGTAGCCAGGCTTGAGGTTATACAGCACCATCTCCTGGTGGTATACTGTACACATACTGCTGCTCATAGGAGGAACAATCCACACCCAATCACTGGGGCAGCCACCCCTCAACTGGGTCTCCTGCTTGAAGTGCCTCATGAAGGACTCGGACAGGGTGTGGTGGTCTTGAATGGTGGCCCCAGCTCTCTGTAAAACATTTTATTATTTTTTTCATTTTTTTTAAATTTTTATTTCTTTTTTTTCACCTAAATTCAATTGTCAGATTAGACATTGTCTCTTTTTATAATGAAGCAACATATTTGTTCAGTTTATTTATCACATATCCTGTATTGTTTATGACTATTTTATTCCACAAAACCACATTTAAAAGCTACTTTTGGTTTTTATATTATGAAAGGTTAATATATTCCTAAGTCATAACTAATTTTCATATTATCTTTCTTGGAAAATGAAAGATTTCTAGAATATGAATATATATATATATATATATGTGTGTGTTTTGAATGAGTCTCAGATACCTGGAAGCTATGCAGGACTGCTATGTTACATTCTATGAGGACCTTGTCTTTCCATAAGGTTGTATTGTTGCTTGTATCAAGACCCATCTTTCCTGCAACTTCCTGAAAATATTAAATATATATTTAGATATATCAAATTAAGACATATGTACACATATATGCTATAAATATATTCAAACAACAAATAAATGATAATTATTTTTATTCAATTTAGACATACTGTCCTGAGTCTAAATCATAATATACATTTCATCTGAATGTTTTATACAACCTCATTATTTGATATATAATTAATTTTAAGTCAAGCTTTGATTTATACTTTCAGACAAAGTACTTACATATGCTATATTGTATCTCTGCACATCACACAGGTCTCTGGTTCCTACTTCAGTGGACATGTACCAGCCTGAGAAGGGTAAAGAAGGGTACTGAATGCCCCCAGCGTCCATCATCATGCCAGATACTGCAGGCAGAACAAACCACTGCAACCCCAGCTCTGCAAACCAGTCATACCTGCAAAATGGAAATGTAAACAGCGATTGGTTTTCCTTTTTTTTGTGTTTATCTGAAAAAATGATACACTTTAACTGATATTTACTGTAAATGTTTAGAGAATATGACAAAGACGTATTTGTAATAAAGGTTTGAAATAATGAATTGTTAACTGCAAACAGCAAATCAGCTAAATCTGAATGCTATTTTAATAATAATAATTTGATTCACTAAAAATGTGGTTGATACATTTCATCAGATTCATTGGGAATAGAGAGAAAGAACTAAGAGGATTAACAAGCTCAAAAGATAAGGACTCACTTTGGGTGAATTAGCTTCACCTGCATCACAATATCTGATGGAAATTCAAACCATTCTGGTTCATTTCCTGGTACCTCTATTACTAGTGGGAGAACATCAAATCGCCCTCCTTTACCTTTCCAACCAAGTACTTGACATGCCTGCAAAGATCATTAATCAATTCATGAATTAATTCTTATGATTATTTTTGTATGGTCATATTTCAAGAGGGAAATGACACATTATGGTTTGTGTTAAAATGTTTATATGAAAATGCAAAAGAAAAATCCCCAGGCGTTCTTTAAAAAGAGTAGGGCATTTCGTCTTGGTGGCAGGTTTCTATCTGACCTTATATCGGCTGAACAGTGCCGAAAGTCTTTAATACAAACAACTCAATTCAATTGGAGTAGAGCATTGGGTCCCAGTAGCAGGCTCCTATCACATGGGTAAAGGTATAGTCAAGTAAACATCCTGTCTAACTGAGCAAGGATCAGCTGGTTCATTCATGACGGGAAATGCATTGTAAAGTTCTCCCCACCTTTCTTCAAGATGGGAGCGAGAGGGAAATTTCAGATTCACAAAGCCAATGTCAGCGTTATTGTATTTTTGTTCTGCAATCTTTATATAAGTATATTGAGTAATATATGCCACCATTTTAAAGGCAAAATGAGAAAAAAACAACCATCTAAAGCTATAAGGCAGAGGCGACAATGTCCCAAACAGGCTGTCGCCACTGTTCCAGATGTGCCGTGAGCAAAGAAGTGGGTCAAATACAATCGTAGCGCTGTGAAATGCAGCGGATATGGGAGAGCAGATAGTGGCAGGTAACAGGTTAGTTTAGCTCACTGTGTCATTATGCTGATTATGCGGAACCAAGGCAAATACTCTACCAATTGACCTAATTCAACCAGTGTTAACCATCGTTGACATTCAGCTTTTATTAATTATCTTATCTTGCATATCCGATGCCAGATATCCGGATATGTCTTGTTGAAAGTAAAATATCTAAAATACAAGCCGAACATGAAACAACAGCCGAACATGAAACAACAGCAATTTCACCCTGTGGGTGATAGGACATGGTCGTTACCCCAGTGAAGCATTAGGTCATTACCTGAGTGAGGCATTAGGTCATTACCTGAGTGAGGCATTAGGTCATTACCTCAGTGAGGCATTAGGTCATTACCTCAGTGAGGCATTAGGTCATTACCTGAGTGAGGCATTAGGTCATTACCTCAGTGAGGCATTAGGTCATTACCTCAGTGAAGCATTAGGTCATTACCTCAGTGAGGCATTAGGTCATTACCTCAGTGAGGCATTAGGTCATTACCTCAGTGAAGCATTAGGTCATTACCTCAGTGAGGCATTAGGTCATTACCTCAGTGAAGCATTAGGTCATTACCTCAGTGAGGCATTAGGTCACTACCTCAATGAGGCATTAGGTCATTACCTCAGTGAGGCATTAGGTCATTACCTCAGTGAGGCATTAGGTCATTACCTAGTGAGGCATTAGGTCATTACCTTAGTGAGGCATTAGGTCATTACCTCAGTGAGGCATTAGGTCATTACCTCAGTGAAGCATTAGGTCATTACCTCAGTGAAGCATTAGGTCATTACCTCAGTGAGGCATTAGGTCATTACCTCAGTGAGGCATTAGGTCATTACCTCAGTGAAGCATTAGGTCATTACCTCAGTGAGGCATTAGGTCATTACCTCAGTGAGGCATTAGGTCATTACCTCAGTGAAGCTGACCCCCGCAGGATCCCCGATCACAGTGCCATCTGGTTGCAAATACCCGGCATATCTGATCAGCTGTGTATTCCAGAGTCTTAAATCGTCCTGTTCCGGCTTCCGCTGGGGAAAGGCTGTTAATGTTGGTCTGCAAATGTACATACATTTACTTGTTAATTTTACTGCCGTCTTGTACTAAGTTCCAATAAGCGTAGAATGTTTCCTGCCTATCCCTCAAACAGTGTATTGGTTTTATGATTGATCCCCAAATAATGTAGAAGAATAAAAACATTTTTGAATTTTAGTTGATCTCTCAAATAATGTCAAGAGAAGTAAAACCTGTATTGATTGATCTCTCAAATAATGTCAAAAGAAGTAAAACCTGTATTGATTGATCTCTCAAATAATGTCAGAGAAGTAAAAACTTACTTAATTGTTTAGTTGAGGATAAATGGATTCTCCCACTCACATGATATTTCCTGCATTTGTGGAGAACTTGAGATGATGGCATAAAGCGTCAAACATCTCCTGGGCTGTTGTTATATGTCTGTGGTCAAACACCTGCAAATAGATCATATTAGTCTCTGTATGATTGAACACAATTGTGTTATATGTTTGATTATCCAATATGTCCTTGTATTTCAATACAAATTTCCAATAATAGGTATATTCCTATAATGTATTTGTGTGTCCAAGCTAAATGACAATGGTGAGCCTTAATTCTTATAATAGATGGGTGGAAGGATCTCAAAAGCTTGATACTAATTTCGAAATGGATTTAATAATATCTCGGTCCATTGTCATTGTGCTCAATAATTCCTATATTATTGTATCGTGTATGACGTATGAGTGACTAGATAGTGTCATGCAGCACCTATGCATGATCACATGATGTCACGCAATAGCTATGCATAATCAGATGATGCCACGCAATAGCTATGCATAATCAGATGATGTCACGCAATAGCTGTGCATGATCAGATGATGTCACGCAATAGCTGTGCATGATCAGATGATGTCACGCAATAGCTGTGCATGATCAGATGATGTCACGCAATAGCTGTGCATGATCAGATGATGTCACGCAATAGCTGTGCATGATCAGATGATGTCACGCAATAGCTGTGCATGATCAGATGATGTCACGCAATAGCTGTGCATGATCAGATGATGTCACGCAATAGCTGTGCATGATCAGATGATGTCATGCATTATATGTGCATGATCTTCCCCATTCATGATTATGTGTGAATGAATAGATGTTAATCTGGTCTTCAACATTGTGCATAAATTTACATATTTAAGTATCCATTGATTAGAAAATATTAAATGCCTCTAGTTTTGAACATATACTTAGTTGTTTTGAATAAACATAAAAATGGACAATTCATTAAAACTATGTCATCAATATTATGTGCAAATATTTGATAAATAACAAATATCATTTTGCACGGATCCATATTTGTATTGTGTCTTTTGTATTGTGTTGTGTCTTTTGTATTGTATAAGTAACTTAACCCACCTCCAGTTTATGCCACTGCTGCCTGCCAATGCATCTGGGAGCATTCCTCCACGCTGTCTTAGCGGCGAACACCAGCTCGTCATAAGTGTGCTCATATGTGCCTGTCAGGGAAATCGTGTCTTGGACATCTCTTAATCTCGTCTGGTGTTCTAGGGAGTCAAGTCTGAAATAGGAACAAAAACATAGTAAGATGTTCAGTGGTCTATAGATTTGCAGTGGTCTATATATTGTCCAAGTGGTCTATAGATTTTCAGTGGTCTATAGATTGTCCAAGTGGTCTATACATTTTCAGTGGTCTATAGATTTTCAGTGGTCTATAGATTTTCAGTGGTCTATATATTGTCCAAGTGGTCTATAGATTTTCAGTAGTCTATATATTGTCCAAGTGGTGTATAGATTTTCAGTGGTCTATAGATTTTAGATTAGTCATCGGAATCAGATTAACATAGATTACAACAGATCAGAAAAGGCTATACTATACAAGATTAAATTAAAATAGATTAGAAAAGATAAAAATAAATGAGAAGAGATATAAATAGATTAGAATAGAACGGTAAGGAAATTAGATTGGATTAGCCACCAGGTTTTCATCAATTCCAATCCGTCAATTCCAAGATTTCATCACTGATTTTAAACGTTGAGCACGTTAAAAAGGACAACTCGTATACATGTAGCTTTACGTGACTGACTTACTTTTCAATGGAGTCATAGTATTGCCTGAGGAAGTCCTGAGCCTCGGGGTAGACCTCTGGCTTGGTGTAGGGTGTAGCTGGGTCTCTGGCCGGCACTGGGTTCATCACAGACCCCAGGCAGGACCCAGGCTTACATGGTACGGGCTGAAAACATACACCTACCCATTAAACACCTCATAGTGAGACAGTATATATATATATATGTATGTTTATATTATTCATCGTATTCTGAACATCATGATAATATACATTTTGTCAAAGTACTGATTATATTACCTAGTTATTGATTGATCAATTATAATTATAATTCATAAAATATCAAATGTATATATATATATATCACCATGGCAACATTCATATTATCGTAATATATAATATTATATATATATATATATATATATATACACATATAATAATTTATATTATGATAATATGCATGTTGTCATGGTAATGATTATATAATAATGGTAGTATTTACATATGTGACAGTATTGTGAAGGTTATCTTGGAAGTTGTTTGAGGCTTCATAGTTTTGTAATTTGACTGGACACCTGACGGTCCCATCTGACGGGGGCTTCTGTTGTGAGGTTAGGGCGGGTAGTGTCTCCGCTAGCTGCTCTATCTTCATGGTGTACTGCTCTGGAGAGGATTGGTGCAATTTTTACAACTGGTAATCAGCAATGCTGTCCTTGTGTCCTGTCGTTTTGAATGAAGTTGTTCAAATCTGAAAGATAATAAAATGCTCGTATAAATCATATGTAGAATATGGTATTTGGTAACTGACACATCTCTCTCGAACAAAACGAAGCTGGATTTGTATTTTTGAGGTTTCACATTATTTTCCACATTACTTCAGTCATTTCGTGATGAGACCTACTTGTAGCAGATATAGTGCTGCCTCACTGGATTATCATGTCGCAGGTCCTTGATTTAAGATTATACATCGGGTTAACTCTATTTGCACGGGTCTTAGCTCAAATAAGACACTCTGACATGAAACCAATACCTGCACGGTTGGGAATCATACTGTATTTGATAAATATGTTGTTCCCAATCCCAACAACCTTTGCTGTAAATTACTGTAAATTAACTGTTGCGATTATTTACAGTGTTGGTCTAGAATGCTGCTGCATATGGTGTAAATATAAACCACCCAAAGAAAAAAAACATGTGATAAATTTAATCTTATATCTTAAATTATTATTATCATTTTTTTTTTATCATTGATATTTTTATTGTCATTTTTACATAATCTTAACAGTAACAACACAATCTTATATTCTAGAATTCTAGACTAGAATTAAGGACAAGACATAATATTTTTTAAATCAACAAATTCCCAGGTTTTACATGTAGATTCCACGCGTCGGTACAGCACACACTTCCACATGCCAGAATTCTGGAATTAAACCTAAAAATATTAGCTTTAAAGATTGCAGAAGTAATTACCTTCTATTTGCTTCTATTGTCAGACTCATGGGTTTAGTGTCAGTGACTGTCGGCGGTTATCTGCCCAATTATGTTCAACCATTCATTTATATATCACAATCCTTATCAGGATGTCAAAAACAAAGGCCAATCACAACCCTGGGATGCATATTAACAAACCACATGATTTGATTTTTTTTCTTATGTTTTACTTTTTCGAATTATCACATACAAGAGTTCAACGCCCCTTAAATAGGTCATAGATTTAATGATATATGAATTTGATAAATCAATATGCAAGTTTATCTCTGTTCATTTCTTACTAATCTGATATGTTATTTGCAAATTTCTTAGTAATGATAGATCAATATATTCTTGGAAAGTAATATGATAAAATTGAGAACGAAATGATAAACAATTCTTTTTAGAATCCAATTTTTCTGGGACTTGGAACAAACAATTTGAAAGCATTTTGAAACGAAGATTTTTTTTCAGGAAGATTGTGTGAAAGTAACACTGCCGGCAGTGTAAACTCCCACACTAGTTATATAAGTGGAGGACGGGAGGTGGCGGGTTCGACTCCCACTGCCGGCAGTGTTACTTTCACACTGGTTATATAAGTGGAGGACGGGAGGTGGTGGGTTCGACTCCCACTGCCGGCAGTGTTACTTTCACACTGGTTATATAAGTGGAGGACGGGAGGTGGTGGGTTCGACTCCCACTGCCGGCAGTGTTACTTTCACACTGGTTATATAAGTGGAGGACGGGAGGTGGTGGGTTCGACTCCCACTGGCTATATAAGTGGAGGACGGGAGGTGTTACTTTCACACTGGTCCACCCAGGGGTCCACCCAGGGGTCCACCCAGGGGTCCACCCAGGGGTCCACCCAGGGGTCCACCCAGGGGTCCACCCAGGGGTCCACCCAGGGGTCCACCCAGGGGTCCACCCAGGGGTCCACCTTGGGGTCCACCCAGGGGGATATATGAACGCATGCGTAAGAAACAAGATGGCAGTGTTTTTAAATTGGCTCCGTATTTTGTCGTTTAATTCGGCAATTTACTGGGCTCTAACGAATTAACTAACACTGCAGTGACTACCTACCTCAACCAGAGCACTCCCCACTTTAAGTTCACACTTTAAGCAACGTATCAGTGAACTTTTAGCAACGTATCAGTGAACATATACAGTGACGAGGGTTGGTAGGTACCGGTCTACCTGCCGGCCTTCATATCAAAATATCAACATCAAAAAGAGAAAACTTTTCTGAACCCGTCCTTGGCTTCTAGCTTAGGCGACAAGAAAAGTGACAACTGAGCATCAAAAAACAAAACAATTGAACAAAGAACTGAATATAACTTTTCTGAACCCGTCCTTGGCTTCTTGCTAAGGCGACAAGAAAAGTGACAACAAAAGTGAATCTAACTTTTCTGAACCCGTCCTTGGCTCTTGCTTAGGCGACAAGAAAAGTGACAACTGAGCATCAAAAAGCAAAACAATTGAACAAAGAACTGAATATAACTTTTCTGAACCCGTCCTTGGCTCTTGCTTAGGCGACAAGAAAAGTGACAACTGAGCATCAAAAAGCATCAAAAATGTTGACATGCTCATTCTCGACTTTAGTAAAGCCTTTGACACAGTCTGCCACGAACGGCTGAATCACAAGCTCGAGCATTATGGAATTTCAGGGCAGGTCGGTTCATGGATAAAAAACTGGCTTACAAACCGTGAACAGAGGGTAGTTATTGACGGTGATGAATCTGACCCTGTCCATGTTAAATCTGGAGTGCCTCAGGGTACAGTACTTGGACCAATACTATTTCTACTCTACATTAATGACATTGGAGAGAAGCTAAAATATTCAAACATAAGGCTCTTTGCTGATGACAGCCTCCTATATAGAATAGTTGAAGATGACGATGATGCAATAAAACTGCAAGAAGATCAAAATATACTGGAGGAATGGTCATGTGAGTGGCAAATGGACTTCAATGCTCAGAAATGCTACACCCTGAGTAGCAAGAAAAAAAGCCAAGCTCCTGATACAAGAAAATATACATTAAATGGTCACATCTTGCAACATGTTGAACATCATCCCTATCTGGGAGTTGAGCTCCAAACAAATATGAAATGGGATGAACATATCAACAACATTGTCTGCAAAGCAAATCAAGTACTGGGATTTGTAAGAAGAAATTTCAATATGTGCCCAGGAAATATCAAAGAGGCTGCCTACAATACACTTGTGCGCCCTCACTTAGAATATGCATCAAGTGTGTGGGACCCTTACCTAAAAAAAGACATAGACCGCATAGAATCAGTTCAAAGACGAGCTGCTAGATTTGTGTCTGGCAACTGGAAGAGAGAAAGAGGCACTGTAACAAAAATCCTGGAAGACCTAAAATGGGATTCACTAGCAGGGAGAAGAAGGACACAGAGGCTGGTTTTATTATTCAAGGCTATACATGGTGAAATAGCTTTGAAACTTCCAGAACATGTCAAAATGAAATCAGCTCCTACACGGAAAAACCATGGAAATCGCTATATCGAAATGGCGACAAGCTGTGACCCTTATAAATACAGCTATTTTCCAAGGACAGTGACTGACTGGAATAATCTTCCCCCTCAATTAACTACATTGGAACCAGGTAGCTCGGCATCCTTCAGAAACTCCCTAGCCAGAGTATAAAGGTTGACAACAAGCAGCTGGTGTGTACCAGCTGCACCCCTTAGTGCAACCTTGCACTCTCGGCGGGATGCCAATTGGTTTTGCCGAGTAAACTTATAGATGTAGATGTTATAGATGTAGAACGGGACCTGAGAGTCACCCTGCCATTCTATCCTTTAGCAGTGATGAGAATCTTTATGGCCCTAAATGTAATATGTTTAAACCATATATATACATACTGTACTGTACAATGCGTTGCAGTACCAGGTACAGCAATATCTAATAATATGTGTAATCATTAATATACTATGTGTAATTGTATGATACTATGTATACGCTTAATTGTAAGCACGGGATGTGATGTTTTAATGTAATGTGATTAATTAATGTATGGGGCGTCAATAGTAAATTTGCTGCTTTGGTGGTAGCAGATTTATTTGTAATATTGAAATAAATCATATTTGTCCAATTTACACACAGTATTGGCGTCTCCTTTTCTAAAAACACATCTGTTTATGATGTATAAAAACAGCTTCCATCGTGACACATAGTATCTCCCAGGAGTACTTCCCAAAGACATTCTATACATGAAGACAGGTATAAGAGGTCTCGTGGGCCCATCGAGTACTTTTCTCTTCAGTGAAAAAAAATCCTGTGTTTTATTCTTCCTCCTTCCAAGAAGAACTCCAAACTTTCGCTATGAATGCTGTTGTTTGTATTACCGACCTTATGATGTCATGAGATAATCGAACCAAAAGTCATAAATGACTGATATTTATCCAACAAAGGGTTATTGTATTTTTGCCTGCAATTTGAGATAAGCAAGGTTTCGTGTATTTATATCGTCACTCAGGAAGTTTTGGAAATGATCCATTTAATCCACATTAATCAAGTTATTCATGTTTATGTCATGTTTATGTCATGTTTATGTCATGTTTATGTGACCCTTGAAAGAGTCGAGCCCGCCATGATACTGTTCTCATGTAGATAGAGGTAAGTTTTCTTTACGCTTAAGCAGCAAGAAACAAAGTTATTCTGTTGTTAATCATAACATCTTTCACCCAAGTGATTTATGAATATGTGATAAAAATAAATGTTTGGACAAGTTCAAAATCACCAAGAATAAAACTTTGTTATGAATAAACAGACAACATTCATCTCACTTCAAAATACCCCCAACCTAACATATCCCCAATCTAACATACCCCCAATCTAACATACCCCCAATCTAACATATCCCCAATCTAACATACCCCCAATCTAACATATCCCCAATCTAACATACCCCCAATCTAACATACCCCCAATCTAACATACCCCCAATCTAACATACCCCCGATCTAACATACCCCCAATCTAACATACCCCCAATCTAACATACCCCCAATCTAACATACCCCCAATCTAACAATGTTTGATTACTTTTATTGCCAATATTATAAAGGCAAAAATATTAAAAAATGTTTTGTCCCTAAGATCGTTTGATTATTCAATTCTTAAAATTATCCTGTGGATCTTATTATCAACAGCTTTGAATATAAAGGGTGAGAGGTCATGTTACAATAAAGGAATTCACCTCCATACCTTTATATTATGTTATGTAGCATGGAAAAGTTTCACTTTCATTTGTTTGTATTAACGACTTTCGGCATTGTTTAGCCAATACCAAGTCAGATGGAAGTCTGCTACCGGGACACAATGCCGCGGGATGCGACCCCTGGCGGGGAAGATATGAAACCCTGAGAGGTTGAGTACTGGCCTGGTCTGGTATTAATATAGGTGCAGTTGCAACACGCCTGTCTTGGATCCAGATGCTCACCAGACAGGCACATCAGATTAGGCCCAAGTCTGATTTAACCGTTAATATGTTGGCTATTTGATTTTTATTATTAAATGATAATAATAATAATAATAATAATAATAATAATGATAATGATAATGATAATGATAATAATAATAATAATAATAATAATAATAAAGAATTTATATAGCGTTATTCTAGACAGGTCTGCTCATGGCGCTTGTAAGAAAAGATTCTTTGTAAAGGTGCGTCTTTAATCTAGTTTTGAAAGCTCCTATTTTTTTTTTTGAATTTTTAATGTCTAACGGCAGATTATTCCATTTTCTTGGTGCATAGACTGAAAAAGCCCTGTCCCCATAATTTTTACTATTTGTTCAGGGAACCACATATTCATTTTTCTCATTTGATCTCAGAGACCTAGAGATACATTTAGGCACCAATAGGTTAGAGAGATATTTTGGGGCAAAGCCATTCTGCACCTTCCAAGTTAGGAGGGCTATTTTGAAATCAATTCGGGCATGTACCGGCAACCAATGAAGTTCCTTCAATTTTTGACTTATATGATCGAATTGTCTTAGCTTTCCTACAACTCTGGCTGCTGCATTTTGTAGTTTTTGTAGTTTATCTTATTATTGAAATAGATAGAACTAAATCATTACAAGGAATGGATACATGTGATCCTTCCAATATACATTTTACTCCTGTTCACTCAAAATCGTAAACTTAACAAATGATTATGTTTAATCATATTTATTCTCATTATCATTAATATGACTGTCAGCAATATCATACAAAGGAATTCTAAACGATTTTATCCAAACAGGCCAGAACTGAAGTTAATGGTCCAAAAATAGAATGCATTCTGGTACTTTGTTTACAAGAAACTAAATACAAAGATAATTCCACAAATATATATGACAATTCAGTGAGGCAGCACTATATCTGATACAATAAGGTTTAATTACGAAAATACTTAAATAATGTTGAAATAGGTCATTTGCCTCAATATTTGCACGGGCCGCCTTCAGTACATGAGGATATTATCTTGCAATATTTGGCGTTCCTCTCTTCCCCAGAATGAGGCTGACCTCTCTCTTCAGCCTCGATCTCAGTATATTATGTGCAATGTCTCAGGTATTATGTGTAATGTTCTCTAAGATAGTACCAGGTATTATGTGCAATGTTCTCTGAGATAGTACCAGGTATTATGTGCAATGTTCTCTAAGATAGTACCAGGTATTATGTGCAATGTTCTCTAAGATAGTACCAGGTATTATGAGCAAAGTTCTCTAAGATAGTACCAGGTATTATGTGCAATGTTCTCTAAGATAGTACCAGGTATTATGTGCAATGTTCTCTAAGATAGTACCAGGTATTATGTGCAATGTTCTCTAAGATAGTACCAGGTATTATGTGCAATGTTCTCTAAGATAGTACCAGGTATTATGTGCAATGTTCTCTAAGATAGTACCAGGTATTATGTGCAATGTTCTCTAAGATAGTACCAGGTATTATGTGCAATGTTCTCTAAGATAGTACCAGGTATTATGAGCAAAGTTCTCTAAGATAGTACCAGGTATTATGTGCAATGTTCTCTAAGATAGTACCAGGTATTATGTGCAATGTTCTCTAAGATAGTACCAGGTATTATGTGCAATGTTCTCTAAGATAGTACCAGGTATTATGTGCAATGTTCTCTGAGATAGTACCAGGTATTATGTGCAATGTTCTCTAAGATAGTACCAGGTATTATGTGCAATGTTCTCTAAGATAGTACCAGGTATTATGTGCAATGTTCTCTAAGATAGTACCAGGTATTATGTGCAATGTTCTCTAAGATAATACCAGGTATTATGTACAATGTTCTCTAAGATAGTACCAGGTATTATGTGCAATGTTCTCTAAGATAGGGTTGTTATTTAATGACTTAGCAAGCAAAGCAGGCTTGGCATTAAGGTTTTTTGCAAGCCATCATGGGGGCAAATATTGTATCATTTTAGTTTCTAGGGACACTATTAGCTATATTGGACCCCACTTAGCCGTTAGGGACTTCAGGTTCAGAAACAACCAGGGCACCTTATGTATCTGTAAAAGTTCACAAATCCAAGACATCTTGCTATGGGATTACCAAGGGCATATCCAGGGGTTTTAACACCCTCAGCCCCTCTGTTCATCCTAATGGGAGGGACACCAATTAGAAAGAGCTATTTAAACTCAGACATCAATCTATCTATCTCAGCCCATTCTTCTTAGTCCGGTCAAAATATGAAATGACCCAGAACAAATTAGAACAGAAACCATTTTGGTGTTATTTGTCTCAGAATGTTACCCAGATGAAATTAAAAGTCTACCAAGTAGTGTTAATCTTAGAGTCTATTTTAATATTTTTGGACATGAGAAATCCACTGGGAAACCTTTCAAATTGCTAATGCCCATATTTGGTACTCTTCCTCTAAAAAATGACCAATAAAAGTAGAGAAAGAAGTCGAAAATTAGCACTTTGCTTGTATTTTGATTATATCTGTCTATTTTACATCTTTTCTGGGATATCTTCTACAACACATATTATTCTACAATAACAAGTTATCAAATAGGATAGAGACCAATAATTTTCAAATAGAATTTTTTTAAAAATTGTGTTTAATGATCTATAAACAATTGAATTGAATTTGCACATAATTGCAAGCCATAGGTGACTATTAGTGGTGATCATTCACACACAGGGAGGCAATCCCCTGCGATCTTCAAAAAGTGGGGAGGGATCTTAACCCAGCTGCCTGACATAGACACTCAGGTTCATGAGACCTCGGTTTTTAGTCTCATCCAAAAATCACCTTCCATCACTAAAGAATGTGAAAGGACCATATTTAGAATTTCTATGGTATGACACCTTGATCTCAGTCCCACATAGTGGGTTGGAAGGTACCATTTATTGTCTTTGGTATAACATTTATTTCTTTGCTGTTATTTGTTTTTGTTTTTTTTTTCTTTTGTTTTTCTTCTGTTCTTTGCCTCATAATTAGATTAACTAATTTCCTAGGATTGTACTAGCAGCTTTGAATGCTTCAAAAGCTGAATTTACTACCAACACCAAATAGTACCATTAAATATGTGTGATAATTACTTCCAGATTGTATACATTACAATACTAAACCTAGCTTAACAATAAGTATTATTTTTATCATCATCCATTTTTGCAGACTCCTCTGCATTGTCTGCATGCAGTTGAACAGTCTAGCTCATGTTTTCTGCAACTGCATTGTAAAACATACTGAACAAAGTGTCCATCAGAAAAACCTGGAATGTTTACACCATCACAAACTGCTGCACTATATTTTTATTTTGTATCTGCATGAAAGCCCCAAGTTTATGCAGAGTATGATTAGAGCATTCACGAAATGAGGTTTTCAAGCACCTTTTCCTTACAGCGTAATTTAAATGTTTATACCCCAAACTTTGCAATCAAATGTCATTACCCATCTGATTTCACCAACATCAATGTCTGTGCCATTTGAAAGGAGAGGGTCTTCTAAAATCCAAATCATTCATTGGACACTTTGTCAACAAATTTTGTTTAGCTAACCACTGATCTAGTGCAAACACCTGCATAGTAAAGTTTTCTAACAATGGGGCACCTTCACATTGGGGCAATGGAGTGATTTGGCTCACAGAGGCCTGTTTGTCCATTATTGTTTTGCACATTGGTACAGGCCTAAAACCTGATGGTGCAGTTGGATACCAAGACCTAGCTGCAATGGAGCCACTACTACACTTGGATGAGCTGCTTAAACCAATGCTTGGCCAACTGATGCTACTTTAACTTTTGCATCAGCTCCTTTAATGATATTCTTAAGCAAGAGGAAGCTCATGTGACAATGTCTTAATGTCTTGGGGGCCCCCATTTTTTCTCAAACTTAGGTTACCACATAGAAAGTTCAAAGCTGATGGCAAGAAGGTTTAGTGCATTGCAAAAACTGACGACTCGAAAGTATCTGGTAGTAGTCTGAAGACAAACTCCATCTTTGCCAGAGAACCTATTGAAACTCTTCATTGGTCTGCTTGATAACAGCTTAGATAAAAGAAACAATAACTATTGGTTCTCCTGGCATAAGGGATCTTTGTCCAACCAGAGGGACAGTAAAGGCAGATGCTATGAACAATGTCATTGTGAATTCTGAAGTTTTAAATGAAGTCTGGGAAGAGGCTTTAGATTATGTTAGAGATTCTAAAATGTGCAGTAGAATTAGAGGTGTATTAGATGTGTACATGAGATGTTTTGACTTTATCATTGTTATAGTCTTATTAAAATCCGTCAAAGTCCACATAATTCTTGAAAAGAATACTCCAACATTAAATTCCATAATTAATTTTATGATTACTTATGGTGCATTGTCTATAAAGTGAAATTCTTGTAATGCCAGCAACAAATGCTACCAGTGAACAATCATTCAGTGCTCTTAGAAATGTGAAAACATACCTTTTGGCCAGCATGACACAGAAGAGACTAAATGGTCTAATGACAATTCACGTTCATAAAGATTACACAGATGATGTAAACCTAATTCATGTTGCCACTTATTTTGTATCTGTTGTATCATGAACATATGAACATACTGGCACTTTTATGGAATCTGACACGTAATCTGTGATTCGATCCTTGATAATTAAGTGCACAAAGTAACTCGTATCTGAACTGATATTTCAAATTATGTATGTGTGAATAGGAACTTTGTGTTATACTGTATAATGTATTATCCCTAATAGCTGCCCTCTACCTAATTACCAGCCCCCTCCTGTTCACCTGGGTAACATTCTGATACAAATAACACCAAAATGGTTTCTGTTCTAATTTGTTCTGGGTCATTTCATATTTTGACTGGATTATATATAATTTTTAAGATTTGCCCTGCCATGTGTCGGCCATTTTGAATTTATGCAAATTACGCATTGTTCCACTACTTGGATTTTGGTAGACCTTTACTATATTATTCTCTAGGCTCTTCTGAGACATTTTCTGTCAGTTTCATTTCTGTTCTGATTTGTTCCCGGTTAGGCCATTTTTTGTCATATATTGACTATCCATTCCCCCCACACCAGGAATGCCAAACAATAGCTTCACCTCAAAAGAAATTAGTAACGCTGGTAGATGGCGCTCAAATGCCTAATACAATACATACGTCTACTACCTATCCACATTCACTACGCTTCACGCCTCACAAAGTAATATCTGGCAAATCAAGGTTTGCTGGGATTCATATTCTATCATGTTATTATTTATATCTAATTGTTATATCAAGTTATCAAATGTAGTTTTGTATTAGTTTATTGTATAGTAAATATCAAATTACCTAGAGGAATTGCCACGAAATGTGCATATTTGCAATCTCAATTAGCTACGGCCAGCTTATGCCGCGTATTTGGGTTCAATTATTTAGTTGAATGTGTACTTAGTTAAGTGTGTTATCGGCCTATTTCCTCTTTATTAATAAAGCTATCCCCACTAACTATATTGTGTCATCTATCCATATTTGGCACCATAGGGAATCTGAAAAGCTAAGATAGTATCGAAATTGTGTGATCAATGCAATGTCAATTCTCCCTTCACTCATATACAACTAAAGGGATGAAAGCTTAAATCACAACCTTGGATGAGATCATTTTTAGTTCATGTATAAGGTTATCAATTTTGCTTTTATGACCTTGAGGTGTGGATATTTCTGATCTATGCCAACTAATAATTAAATTCAGTGTTTCAAAACATAACCTAGCCTAACCTTAATCAGCATTTCTGCCCAAATCTGAGATCTGAGATCACAAAAATCAGAAAAGCCTGTGATCTAATGGAGCGAATGATGGAAATCAATAATGTCCCATAAAATATTATAATCATGTGCTCAGTGGGTTGTGACAATGCCTTGTAGATCTTTGTAAATATTATGAGCAATTAAATAACAGGGGGCACAAAAATTGTTAATTTCTTAGAAAATAATATTATTCAGAGGGTGTTCCACCACCAAATCACCGGTTTTCTCTTGGAACACAATTTTCAACTGCATCAAAGAAATATTTGTAAAGGTCATAAGGTAAAGCTTTAAATTTTACAAATGCTTTGCTATCTCAGCATTGAATGGATAATATCCTTTAAATTTTAGGATGTACATAAGTATCTTTAATCTATTTTGAAACATCAGGTTGACAAAAATGCGATGCAAGAGCTTTCATGCCCTTAGAATCGAGCACAAATCATCAGTATTCATAAAAGGCTGGCTGTGAAGAATAAATGTTAACTGAAAGAGATTCTGTTTTGTTCTGACATCAGTAGTGATTGGTCAGTTTATGGATCAGACACCTGGTTACAATGTATGACCCATGAACTGGTCAATTCAGATTTGATGATAATTTGTGAGCCAGCATGTATAACTTGAGGAATTCCAAATTTAGAATGACATCCAATATAGGGCAATGACAGCAAATGTAGTAATTGAATGCTACCTATGTAATGTTTAGCACCATTTAAGAGCAAATCAAATAAATTCAATTATCCTTGTGGGCTTATCTTATCTATGAGAGTCTTTTTCTCAAACGATCCAAATGGTCAAAAATAAAAAATTGTTTGATTTATAATAAAAAACCAGTCAACATCTTCCTTGTTGATAACAATAAAAATATATTTTTTAAGAGTAGAATATTCATCTAATATATGATCAGTGTCTTAAATGGTCGCCACGGGCCGTGGCGCAGTTGGTTAGAGCGCTAGCTTACTAGCACCAGTTCCTCTGTGGTGATCCAAAGGTCGTGGGTTCGAATCCCGGCCATGCCTAGATTGAACTCATGATTCAATTTCCCATATGAGCTGAGGCCCGTGCCAAAAGGGTTAACCCGTTGTCCTTGTAAATCTGTGACCGGGTGGGTTGTCATGTCAAGGACCTGCGACATGACAATTCAGTGAGGCAGCACTATATCTGCTACAAGTAGGTCCCATCACGAAATGACTGAAATAATGTTGAAAGTGATGTAAAACCCCAAACAAACAAACAAAAACAAACTTAAATGGTCATGATATGTTAAGCAATTTTTGAAAAAAATGTATCGTGTCTCCAAATATGAGCTGTCTGCAAACCAAATGATAAAAATAGGTTTGATCTCAGCCATGGTTCTATATATACTAAAACTGTATATAGACTAAGGGCATGAACGCTATTGTGCCACATTTCTGTAAATCTGATGTTTCAAATTTAGATTTAGAATAGTTTGGCAGTTTCACAAATAATTGGGGTAGAAAGACGATTTAACCTGCACTAGAACCGTAATGACGTTGCGAGTAAGGTAAACACAGTTGCATTCAACCGAATATTATATATACAAAAGACCATACCTTCGTCAATAACTGGAGTAGAAAGGTGGTTTTTTATGCCCTAAAATTGTGTTGACATTGCAAGCAAGATAACATAGTGAAGTCATACAGGAACGTGTCATAATGACGTCAGACAGTGTGACGTCAAACATGGAAGTGTCAACATTGTAACGTCATGGTAACATTATAAATTATGTTAATATGATCATGCAGAATACTGCTGTTACCGTTTTGTAAGTACCTCCCTTTTTGTAAGTACCTCCTCTTTCCAATGAGCCCAAGATCAAGCCAATCGGTGAAGCGGATGCCGTGTATGAGTAAATTAATGACTCTATCATTCCTATTCATATTATTGATAATTATTATTATTATTATTATCAGTGCTTTTTTGGTATGCAAACTCTTGCTAATGAGGATGAATGATGTGTGTAAGCTCATGAAACAGACATTGAAACTGCTTTAGTCAAAGATCAGTCAAATATTGGAAAGTTAAATGAATTGCATGTACGACCATACAGTAATAATATTAATAATAATTTATATAGTGCTAATTCAGACTAGGTCTGCTCATGGCGCTTTCGATGGTAATGTTCTTTAAATAAGTGAGTTTTCAGATGCTTTTTGAAATTGCTTAGTGTGGTACAATTTTTCACAGTAGGGGGCAGGGCATTCCATATTTTTTTGGCGCATATGCAGCAAAAGCGGTCACCATAGGTCTTAGAATTTGTTTTCGGTATTACATATTCATCTTTCATATTTGATCTAAGATTTTTTTCCCCAGTTTTTGGAATCAGTAACTCTGATAAGTAACCAGGGGCAAGGCCATTTTGGATCTTCCAGGTAAGCAATGCTATCTTGAAGACAATTCTAGCCTCAACTGGCAGCCAGTGTAGGTCCATCAATCTTTGGGTAATATGATCATGCTTCTTTAATTTCCCTACCACTCTGGTGGCCGCATTTTGCAGTTTTTGAAGTTTTGCCAGTTCACATCTTGGTATTCCAGCCAGTAGCGAATTTCGATAGTCCAGTGTAGAACTAATAAATGCATGGGCCAGTGTATTACTTGTATGTTCGTCTATATGACCTCTAATTCTAGCCAGATTTTTTATTTGGTAATAGCCGCTTTTGCATATTTTTTTATTTGCTGCTTCATAGACAATTCTTGGTTCAGATCAACACCTAGGTCCCTAACTTTGTCAGATTTTGGGATCTCAGACAGTCCTACTGTAATCTTATCTGGGATTAGATTATTTTTTTAATTTGAGGTTTTTGTACAAACCAGCATCTCTGTTTTACCATCATTAATTTTCATCTTGTTGTGACATGAGAATATAGTGAGTAGCATGATAATACAGTGAGTGACATGAGAATATAGTGAGTGACATGAGAGTACAGTGAGTGACATGAGAGTAAAGTGAGTGACATGAGAGTACAGTGAGTGACATGAGAGTACAGTGTGTGACATGAGAGTACAGTGAGTGACATGAGAGTACAGTGAGTGACATGAGAATATAGTGAGTGACATGAGAGTACAGTGAGTGGCATGAGAGTACAGTGAGTGACATGAGAGTACAGTGAGTGACATGAGAGTAAAGTGAGTGGCATGAGAGTACAGTGAGTGACATGAGAGTAAAGTGAGTGACATGAGAGTAAAGTGAGTGACATGAGAGTACAGTGAGTGACATGAGAGTACAGTGTGTGACATGAGAGTACAGTGAGTGACATGAGAGTACAGTGAGTGACATGAGAGTACAGTGAGTGGCATGAGAGTACAGTGAGTGACATGAGAGTAAAGTGAGTGACATGAGAGTAAAGTGAATGACATGAGAGTACAGTGAGTGACATGAGAGTACAGTGAGTGACATGAGAGTACAGTGTGTGACATGAGAGTACAGTGAGTGACATGAGAGTAAAGTGAGTGACATGAGAGTACAGTGAGTGACATGAGAGTACAGTGAGTGGCATGAGAGTACAGTGAGTGACATGAGAGTACAATGAGTGACATGAGAGTACAGTGAGTGACATGAGAGTACAGTGAGTGACATGAGAGTAAATTGAGTGGCATGAGAGTACAGTGAGTGACATGAGAATACAGTGAGTGACATGAGAGTACAGTGAGTGACATGAGAATACAGTGAGTGACATGAGAGTAAAGTGAGTGACATGAGAGTACAGTGAGTGACATGAGAGTACAGTGAGTGGCATGAGAGTATAGTGAGTGACATGAGAGTACAGTGAGTGACATGAGAATACAGTGAGTGACATGAGAGTACAGTGAGTGACATGAGAATACAGTGAGTGACATGAGAATACAGTGAGTGACATGAGAGTACAGTGAGTGGCATGAGAGTATAGTGAGTGACATGAGAATATAGTGAGTGACATGAGAATATAGTGAGTGACATTAGAGTATAGTGAGTGACATGAGAGTACAGTGTGTGACATGAGAATATAGTGAGTGACATGAGAATACAGTGAGTGACATGAGAGTACAGTGAGTGACATGAGAGTACAGTGTGTGACATGAGAATATAGTGAGTGACATGAGAGTACAGTGAGTGACATGAGAGTACAGTGAGTGGCATGAGAATACAGTGAGTGACATGAGAGTATAGTGAGTGACATGAGAGTACAGTGTGTGACATGAGAGTACAGTGAGTGACATGAGAGTACAGTGAGTGACATGAGAGTACAGTGAGTGGCATGAGAGTACAGTGAGTGACATGAGAGTAAAGTGAGTGACATGAGAGTAAAGTGAATGACATGAGAGTACAGTGAGTGACATGAGAGTACAGTGAGTGACATGAGAGTACAGTGTGTGACATGAGAGTACAGTGAGTGACATGAGAGTAAAGTGAGTGACATGAGAGTACAGTGAGTGACATGAGAGTACAGTGAGTGGCATGAGAGTACAGTGAGTGACATGAGAGTACAGTGAGTGACATGAGAGTACAGTGAGTGACATGAGAGTACAGTGAGTGACATGAGAGTAAAGTGAGTGGCATGAGAGTACAGTGAGTGACATGAGAATACAGTGAGTGACATGAGAGTACAGTGAGTGACATGAGAATACAGTGAGTGACATGAGAGTACAGTGAGTGACATGAGAGTACAGTGAGTGACATGAGAGTACAGTGAGTGGCATGAGAGTATAGTGAGTGACATGAGAGTACAGTGAGTGACATGAGAATACAGTGAGTGACATGAGAGTACAGTGAGTGACATGAGAATACAGTGAGTGACATGAGAATACAGTGAGTGACATGAGAGTACAGTGAGTGGCATGAGAGTATAGTGAGTGACATGAGAATATAGTGAGTGACATGAGAATATAGTGAGTGACATTAGAGTATAGTGAGTGACATGAGAGTACAGTGTGTGACATGAGAATATAGTGAGTGACATGAGAATACAGTGAGTGACATGAGAGTACAGTGAGTGACATGAGAGTACAGTGTGTGACATGAGAATATAGTGAGTGACATGAGAGTACAGTGAGTGACATGAGAGTACAGTGAGTGGCATGAGAATACAGTGAGTGACATGAGAGTATAGTGAGTGACATGAGAGTACAATGAGTGACATGAGAGTACAGTGAGTGACATGAGAATATAGTGAGTGACATGAGAGTACAGTGAGTGACATGAGAATACAGTGAGTGACATGAGAGTACAGTGAGTGACATGAGAATATAGTGAGTGACATGAGAGTACAGTGAGTGACATGAGAATATAGTGAGTGACATGAGAGTACAGTGAGTGACATGAGAGTACAGTGAGTGACATGAGAGTACAGTGAGTGACATTAGAGTACAGTGAGTGGCATGAGAATACAGTGAGTGACATGAGAGTACAGTGAGTGACATGAGAGTATAGTGTGTGACATGAGAATATAGTGAGTGACATGAGAGTACAGTGAGTGACATGAGAGTACAGTGTGTGACATGAGAATATAGTGAGTGACATGAGAGTACAGTGAGTGACATGAGAGTATAGTGAGTGACATGAGAGTACAGTGTGTGACATGAGAATATAGTGAGTGACATGAGAATACAGTGAGTGACATGAGAGTACAGTGAGTGACATGAGAGTACAGTGTGTGACATGAGAATATAGTGAGTGACATGAGAGTACAGTGAGTGACATGAGAGTACAGTGAGTGGCATGAGAATACAGTGAGTGACATGAGAGTATAGTGAGTGACATGAGAATATAGTGAGTGACATGAGAGTACAGTGAGTGACATGAGAATATAGTGAGTGACATGAGAGTACAGTGAGTGACATGAGAGTACAGTGAGTGGCATGAGAGTACAGTGAGTGACATGAGAGTAGAGTGAGTGACATTAGAGTACAGTGAGTGACATGAGAGTAAAGTGAGTGACATGAGAGTACAGTGAGTGACATGAGAGTACAGTGAGTGACATGAGAATACAGTGAGTGACATGAGAATATAGTGAGTGACATGAGAGTACAGTGAGTGACATGAGAGTACAGTGAGTAGCATGATAGTACAGTGAGTGACATGAGAATATAGTGAGTGACATGAGAGTAAAGTGAGTGACATGAGAATATAGTGAGTGACATGAGAGTACAGTGAGTGACATTAGAGTAAAGTGAGTGACATGAGAGTACAGTGAGTGACATGAGAGTACAGTGAGTGACATGAGAGTACAGTGAGTGACATGAGAGTATAGTGAGTGACATGAAAATATAGTGAGTGACATGAGAGTAAAGTGAGTGACATGAGAGTACAATGCGTGACATGAGAGTACAGTGAGTGACATGAGAATATAGTGAGTGACATGAGAGTACAGTGAGTGACATGAGAATATAGTAAGTGACATGAGAATACAGTGAGTGACATGAGAATACAGTGAGTGACATGAGAGTACAGTGAGTGACATGAGAATATAGTGAGTGACATGAGAGTACAGTGAGTGACATGAGAGTACAGTGAGTGGCATGAGAATATAGTGAGTGACATGAGAGTACAGTGAGTGACATGAGAATATAGTGAGTGACATGAGAGTACAGTGAGTGACATGAGAATATAGTGAGTGACATGAGAGTACAGTGAGTGACATGAGAATATAGTGAGTGACATGAGAATATAGTGAGTGACATGAGAGTACAGTGAGTGACATGAGAGTACAGTGAGTGACATGAGAGTACAGTGAGTGACATGAGAATATAGTGAGTGACATGAGAGTACAGTGAGTGACATGAGAATATAGTGAGTGACATGAGAGTACAGTGAGTGACATGAGAATATAGTGAGTGACATGAGAATATAGTGAGTGACATGAGAGTACAGTGAGTGACATGAGAGTACAGTGAGTGACATGAGAGTACAGTGAGTGACATGAGAGTACAGTGAGTGACATAAGAATATAGTGAGTGACATGAGAGTACAGTGAGTGACATGAGAGTACAGTGTATCAGAGTATCACCCACCCAACTTGTGAATCAGCAGAGTGTACTCTACATGTCTTCATTAATGTTGAGCAAACCTACATTATGTTATGGATTATAGACGAGTTTTAATGACTCAGAGAATTATAAATAATAACAAGAATGATATTAACTACGAGGTAGACAAGGCAGAGTTAGCAAGATAATTGGATGGCCTGAGATACTAACGATGTAATACAGAGCACTGATGAATTACAATGACGGCAGAGACAGTGAGAAGATTCAATGACTTGCAATACTACCAATGAATTACAGAGAACAATGACGGTAGAGATATTGAGAAGATTAAATGACTTGCAATACTACCAATGAATTACAGAGCACAATGACGGCAGAGATAGTGAGAAGATTTAATGACTTGCAATACTACCAATGAATTACAGAGCACAATGACGGTAGATATAGTGAGAAGATTAAATGACTTGCAATATTACCAATGAATTACAGAGCACAATGACGGTAGAAATAGTGAGATAAAATGACTTGCGATGTTTTGAACTCTACATGTCTTCATTATTGATGTGCAGAAATCTTTTCAAAGACGTTACTGGTCACATGACTTGCATAATGCAGAAACAGCTTATTTGGTTTTTCTGCATTTTATCTATATATGACAATGACACATCGCTAAGTGTGTCTGCGCCCAGGATGGCGTGTTTGAGGCTTGGGAGTACACGGTGTTCTCTGATAAGAGCACAGTTTCCACTTGTCAAAGTCACATCTCAAGACCCTCCCTATCATACTGCTTAATGTCATCAAAGATGTATTCAAATAATCAATGTTGTTTTGTTTTGCCCATCTGATAAAGTGACCAAAGTCTGGTTGTTTTTTTTCAATATCTGGCTTTCTAGGGCTGACCATTACTAATTTAGAGAGTGTGTAGAAAAAAAAGTCGAAAATAAAAAGTATCGGTGAGACCACTTGATAGGGACAAATATTGAGAATGCCAACCTTAAGGGAAAACTAAATGAGGATGACCAAATGTGAAAAAAACCCAGCAATTTTTTTTTCCTCCACTCCTTACCCCCGTGAATGAATGATGTCCCTCAAATCAATATTATTTGTGAGAAAGATTGGCGAAGTATTTGTGCTCAAGCAAATCTCCAAACAATGTAGCAACAACAGGTTCCAACACATCGAAGGTCCATTTCAGTGTTTAAAAGTCCTGAAATCGGTGTTGGGCCCAGATGTACCGTACAAACCCAGCTTAAAAAGTATAAGCCCAAAAGGGACGTTTTTGGACATCAATTTGGACCCCCAACCCCCAAAGTTACTTATATTTCTTATAGTTATATATCATCTTTTCATACTTACATATACGGTTCTTGAGATTTATGTCATTTTCCTGGAGAAAACTAGCCATTTTCAGTGAGAAAGACGCATATATGGAGCTCAGGTTACAGTCAGTTCATGCTGGTGGGACGATGCATTGGTTTATCTACTGAGGGGGTCTGACGGGTTTTCTCATAACGTTATGAGGGCACAAGAGTCAAGATATAACCTTCTTGGATCGTAAGTTTGAGATAATGTTACGACTATTATATATAAAAGACTATTACTTTGATTTTTTTCTCAAAATTTGCTCAAAATATTCATGAGGATTAATTAATTTTAGACTGCCAACTTTAATATCGATTGAGTTAAATTGAAACATATTGATTATTTTTTTTAATTTTGTCTTTTTTCATAGCAATTTGTGGCTGGTTCTTATTTTATCATATTTTGATGGGTAACCATGACAACCATTATATCTATTTATCCATCACCCTCACTTTTTAATTCAATGTGACAAAATACAGTTTCCGATGTAGATATTAATATTGTTTTTTTTATAATCTATGACCAAAATACCAATTTCAAATGTTGTGATATGTCTAAAACTGTGAGAAGGACAGAGGACCTGGCCGCGTTACGCTTGTCACTCTAACCAACTCCACCATGACCCATGACCTTCAGGTCATCACAGAGGACCTGGCCGCGTTACGCTTGTCACTCTAACCAACTCCACCATGGCCCATGACCTTCAGGTCATCACAGAGGACCTGGCCGCGTTACGCTTGTCACTCTAACCAACTCCACCATGGCCCATGACCTTCAGGTCATCACAGAGGACCTGGCCGCGTTACGCTTGTCACTCTAACCAACTCCACCATGGCCCATGACCTTCAGGTCATCACAGAGGACCTGGCCGCGTTAGGCTTGTCACTCTAACCAACTCCACCATGGCCCATGACCTTCAGGTCATCACAGAGGACCTGGCCGCGTTACGCTTGTCACTCTAACCAACTCCACCATGACCCATGACCTTGTAGATTTTAAGTCCATTTCAAGGTAAAAACTAATTCCTCCAGATAAAGATTTGTAAAAATGGTCATATTCCGATTTTGGCCCACAGTGAAGGTAATGTAATTTCACAACTGTTCATAGTTTGCTGGAATCTTAAAGGTTTAAAGTTCAATTTGAGGTCAAAATACTTTCTTCAAATAAAAATGATACTAGACATGCAAGTACCAAATTAAGTAGATGGACTCATATAATATCAGAGATATATAATATCAGAGATATAAATTAGCTGAGTGTAATGAGATATAAATTAGCTGAGTGTAATGAGATATAAATTAGCTGAGTGTAATGAAAGTCAGTATGCTGAATGCATTAGTACCTGGGACTTTAGTACCCTTTATACTACAATTCCCCATAACCTCCTTAAAACCCATATCCATGAACTCATCCAATTTTCCTTTACAAAAAACAAAAAGTCTTTCATAGCCGTCAATAGTTATAATGCTTTTTGGTCTAACAAAGATGTAAAAAATTACACCCTCATTAGTAGTTCCAAATTGATTGATATGGTCAACTTCCTCATTGACAACATCTATGTAACATTTGGAAACACCATTCACCAGCAAATCATTGGAATTCCGATGGGCATATCTTGTGCTCCTCTGCTGGCTAATTTGTTCCTCATGTCACATGAATACAAGTTCATGGAGAAGTTGGAAAAGAATAACATTCATAAAGCTAAATCTTTTAATTATACTTTTCGGTTCATAGATGACCTTGTAAGCTTTAACAACAAAGACTTCAGTGAGGGCGTGTCCAATATTTACCCTAAAGAACTCAGCATCAAACAGGAAAACACTCACAGTGATAGGGCTTCCTACCTTGATCTTTACACTGAGATCAACAACAAACAATTTCACACTAAACTCTATGACAAACGAGACAGCTTTAAGTTTGATATTGTGAACTATCCCTTTGTGAAGGATTCAAACATTCCAGAAAAGCCTGCCTATGGAGTTTATGCCTCTAGACTCATCAGCATTGCTCGCGCATGTGACTCATTCAAAGACTTTAAGGATAGACATGAATTTCTGTGTTTGAAGCTGATGAGACAGGGCTTTCATTATAAATCATTAGTGAAACAGCTACACAATACTAAGCATAAACACAGAGATCTCTTTGCTAAATACCAGTCAGTCATTGAAGTTCCTTTGCCCATCAACATCTCAAATCAACGGCATGTTACATTACGCTGATACTCATCTCACTGTATTCCTTCATTTTCATCCCTTCATTTTATCACTAGTGGAATCCTGCTTAAGATCGCGAGGGGGCGTAGTTTCCTACTATGAAGGTGCGAGTAATGTTCCAGCATGCATGCCATTGATCTGTGTTTTCAGATCATGTGTTGGTACATGAAGCCTACACCCTGCTAGTTATAATCATCTGTTTGGTTCATTTTCATACAGTTTTATTTACTTCCATTGCATGCTTATACATTCTCATGTTATCATACTAGTCTTGTTAAATTTGTTTCTGTTAGTCATTCCAGTTGTTAAACATAGCATACTACAATACATATATGATGAAAACGGATAAAAAAACAACTAGAAAGCAGAAGGACGTGCCCATATCAAAGTCTTTCTAACGATGGGTGTACTATTATATCAAAAAGATTATTCTGTTTTGTTCTGGAACTCTAGCCATGGGTCCTGTTATCATTGACCACACAAATGTTCCTGCTCTGCTTGAAACACATATTCTATCGTTCATGTCTTGCGATGCCTTCTCTGCTTGAATCACATATTCTATCGTTCATGTCCTGCGATGCCTTCTCTGCTTGAATCACATATTCTATCGTTCATGTCCTGCGATGCCTTCTCTGCTTGAATCACATATTCTATCGTTCATGTCCTGCGATGCCTTCTCTGCTTGAATCACATATTCTATCGTTCATGTCCTGCGATGCCTTCTCTGCTTGAATCACATATTCTATCGTTCATGTCCTGCGATGCCTTCTCTGCTTGAATCACATATTCTATCATTCATGTCCTGCGATGCCTTTGTGTTATAACGTTTATGCAGAATCTCCAATAAACTGTTTGGAATCAGTTTGGTGCAAATGTTCGGTTATGTGATTATATATTTAGGTACAGAATTCAAGGTTTATAATCAATAATATGGGTTCAAAATAAACGAGTCACTATCAATGCGAATAATGGACCACAGTATTTCTATTTGACCTTTTAATCTAATTCAAGTCTTGATCATGCATTTAATATCTGTCATGACAATTCCCGTGAGAAAAACATATGTTCACTCTATAATACAACCACATGACGTTTTCAAATCTTAAACAAACAGAAAATGGAAATCAATCACTCTAAAAAAACATTATATAACACCATAAGTTATAGATATTTCACTGATATTCTGTTCTTATTTCATCATGAGATATAAGTACTTTCTTACATAAAAACCGCCTTGTTATGATGCCAGATGTTGAGTCAGTATTTTGACCTACCTATTTTCAGGTTAACCCGGTGTGTGTAGACTGGACCCTCGCCTTAGTGTGAAGTATTTGGCATCTCTTAGAATATCCCGTGAGTTTGGTTAGCGTGAGAGCCCTCCAAATACACTGTGTTTACTCTGGCATTGTGAAGAGAATAACTTCAATTAAGTTTATTTGAATCTAATCCTTTCAAGATTAGTGCCGCTCAATCAAAAAACCTAAGATTTCATGGAAATATTTCATGGAAATATTTTATGTAACCCGCTTTCACCATTGCCCTCATAATACCTCAGTCACATTTGCGCCGATTTCAGTAAAGATGCCCGGCCGATGGGTATTTTTTACAAAATCGGCAGGCAGTTCAGATTGCCGTGCGGGCACCGGGAGATCATCGGCCACAATTGGGCATCTTTAAGACGTCGGGCGGGTCATCGGGAACTTTTATCTTGAACATAAAAGTTGCCGGCGTTTCCCCGATGTCTTATCAGCAAATATCATCTTAAAGTGCACGGCAGGGTCCCGGCAGTCTCCCGCAGGGACATCGGCAGATTATCTTAGGGCTGCCGGTGGCATCGTGCGGTGAAAATAGGATTATATTTATTTTATGTGTTCATAGACCATCGTCAGATGATCGCACGGGCTCCCTGCGATATATCATAGACGTCTTTAAGATGTCTTTCAGACGTCTGTCAAATGAGACAGACGTCTTTAGGATGTCTTTCAGACGTCTGTCAATGATAAAGACGTCTTTAAGATATCCTGCAGACGTCTGTGTCATTCAGTCTTGCACGTGCCGTGCGGTGCCCTTTAATAACTACGCAAATCTCAGATTGTTGCTTATAAACTCCCCGGCGCCCGGCAGACTGTGAAGTCGGCCGATTGTTACTGCCCGGCCGGCGCCCGGTGCAAATGTGACTGAGGCATAACTGAAACACCTTACTCAACTGTTTCGTATAAATATTATTATGTGTTTATACTGTCAAGAAAATATTTGAGAGTTTATGGAATACTTTAACCTAGTTTATGTGAGACCTTAGGGCCACAATACCCTTATATACCATACCATTTGGGCATTAATAGGTTAAATAACATGTTATAAAAGCATATCTGGAGTAAGGTAAACTGAGACAGTACTTTTTTAAGGAACTGTGCTTTTGCTTTTGCTTTAAAATGAGGTATCGTGTTAAGTAAAACAATACCTACCTGTTTATGCCTCAGTCACATTTGTGTAAATGTGACTGAGGCATTAAAGATGCCCAATTGTGGCCAATGATCTCCCGGTGCCCGCACGGCAATCTGAACTGCCTGCCGATTTTGTAAAAAATACCCATCGGCCAGGCATCTTTACTGAAATCGGGGCAAATGTGACTGAGGCATAAAGGACACCGCACGGCACGTGCAAGACTGAATGACACAGACGTCTGCAGGATATCTTAAAGACGTCTGTCTCATTGACAGACGTCTGTAGGATATCCTAAAGACGTCTTTATCATTGACAGACGTCTGAAAGACATCCTAAAGACGTCTGTCTCATTTGACAGACGTCTGAAAGACATCTTAAAGACGTCTATGATATATCGCAGGGAGTCCGTGCGATCATCTGACGATGGTCTATGAACACATGAAATAAATATAATCCTATTTTCACCGCACGATGCCACCGGCAGCCCTAAGACGTCTTAAAGATGCCCAATTGTGGCCGATGATCTCCCGGTGCCCGTACGGCAATCTGAACTGCCTGCCGATTTTGTAAAAAATACCCATCGGCCGGGCATCTTTACTGAAATCGGCGCAAATGTGACTGAGGCATAAGACGTCGGCCGGGTCATCGGGAACTTTTAGCTGCCACATAAAAGTTATCACCAAATATCATCTTAAAGTGCACGGCAGGGTCCCGGCAGGGTCCCGCAGGGACATCGGCAGATTATCTTAGGGCTGCCGGTGGCATCGTGCGGTGAAAACAGGATTATATTTATTTCATGTGTTCATAGACCATCGTCAGATGATCGCACGGGCTCCCTGCGATTTCACATAGACGTCTTGAGGATGTCCTTCAGACGTCTGTCAAATGAGACAGACGTCTTTAGGATATCTTTCAGACGTCTGTGTCATTCAGTCTTGCACGTGTCGTGCGGTGCCCTTTAATAATGTGACCACAGCTACGGCATATCTCAGATTGTTGCTGATAAACTCCCCGGCGCCCGGCAGACTGTGAAGTCGGCCGATTGTTACTGCCCGGCCGGCGCCCGGTGCAAATGTGACTGAGGCATTAACAAAACAAATTTCATCAAACTTTTTTAAAGATCGTAACTACTTTCTAAGCCAAACAGGGTATTTCGTATAAATCTGTTTATGTTGTCAAAATAATTTGTGTTAATATGCTTTATTTTGCAAATATGATTTTGTTGTTAGAAGGATTTGTGTTGTTAGAAGGATTTGTGTTGTCATGGTAATATATCCTGACTCACCACTTATTACCTCAGCATCAGTTCATGTCACTTACATGTAGTGGTCACTTAGTGGTCACTTAGTGGTCACTTAGTGGTCACTTAGTGGTCACTTGGTGGTCACTTGGTGGTCACTTAGTGGTCACTTAGTGGTCACTTAGTGGTCACTTAGTGGTCACTTAGTGGTCACTTGGTGGTCACTTTACTATAAAATTTAACACTAATCTAAATAAAACTGAATGGCTGTTTTCCTCAAATATATTTCTTGTATATCTTCGATAAAGATGAATCGCTTTAATGTGCATCAACTAGAATTCACAAAAATAAGCTAATTGTATTTGAGCAAGTTGAGACTGAAGTTATTGTTCTAATCCAATCCGGGCAATTGTGTTAATTAGATGAACACTTCTCCTGACAGCTTCTTGTAATGTTCGATATTTGTTCCTAATACGATCAAATTAATGGCGTGCATTAAAATAAATAGACGTCACATAACAAAAACAACATTTGTGGTTCAGTGCTAAAAGAAAAAGAACACACCAAAATGTACACTCTATACTGTTTGCCAGTTACTTAACTGGTTTTGTATTGTTTATGTGCTTAACCAGTACAGTTTGTCCAACACTGGATCCTTCTCTCCCTTGTGTGGGAGTCTCGTTTGCGGGAAGTAGAAACGGCCGTCTTCCAGGTGTACGGTGTGCCGGGGAGTTTATTCAGATCTAGACTTAATTAAAATCTCCTATTGGAATGGTCACATTTGATACAAGCACCACCCAACCCAAAACCAGCCAGCGCTCGGCAGATACTCGGCTAATTTCCGCCGAGCGCCTGCCGGAAGCCGAGCGCCTGCCGAGCGTCGAGCGCCTGCCGAGCGTCGAGCGCCTGCCGAGTGTCGAGCGCCTGCCGAGCGCCGAGCAATGCTGGGCAATTCAAGGACATCGGGCATCCGCCTTACATAAGGCGGTCTACGCGACCCGTTCTGCCAAGGTTCCCAGGAGTTGGTGTAATGACAACTGTTATGTTGCAATTAAAAGATCCTTGACGTTAAATGCTTTGCTGAACTGTCATGTCTCAATTCCTTGACATAACAATCCACCCGGCCACAGATCTACAGGAACAAAGGGTTACCCCTTCAGGCAAAGGCCTCAGCTCATACAACAAACGCTATCATAATATCAATGATGGCAAGTCTGGGAATCGAACCCACAACCTTTGTATCGTCTCTGAGGAACTGGTGCTAATAAGCTTGTACCCTACCTGACTGCGCCACGGCTCGTCGTCTGTTAAATTTGCCAGATTTAAGCAATTTCAAGCTCAAAATGTTTTACACTTTTTGATGTTATTCTTGTTTCAATTAGATTGTCCAAAACATGTCATTGTGTGAAATCATGATGACATTTTTTCAAAATTCAGACAGACAGACTTTTCACAAAATCCAAACAGGCAGAGCACCTCCGGAAGGACCGCGTGGCTTATAGTTCACACGTCATAATATGAAATAATATCACTTGTAATAAAAGTAGGGTGTTGCCTTGAGCAAATAGGCGATAAGTGTTTCCATTGTTAGACAATGTTGACAAAAATGTAAAGTGTTATACATAATATTGAAGTTATTTTACATTATCCCATAACTAAACGAGTTCCGTTGGCTTCTGTTTTTGATATATTTTTCTCTATAAATTATTGATTGTGGTGACACATTTCTGTATATATTTAAAGTATATACTAAAAAACCCAAAATAAACAATAATTTTGTGTTTATATTTTTGTGCATTTTGAGAGAATAATGCAATATTGCCCAAGAGTAATATTTTGTTGGTTTTTTTAACACACGTGGATAATGTGTAACATTTTAACCTCGACGTAGGCAGGGCGAATATTTCAGTAGTATACCATTGATAAACGTGTTGTCTGATCACTTTCACATAAAGAAAATTGAATCAACAATTTACATAATACCTTTTCTACTACACCTTAGGCTATATCTTGGGATGTGATGTTTGAAAATATTTGTGCTCTAACCAATCAGTCAACAGATGTAATGTAATGGGGTTACGATAAGAGAACACGCGGTGCCTTACCAAACTGGGACGTCAAAACAAGATACAATCCTTCCACATCGGTATGACCAACTTTTTCAAAATATATACAACGCATTATGTCCAAGCATTTCCTTATTGAATATATACGGACATAAATATGATCGTTTTCAAATATATATATTGTCATGGATATATATGTATATTGTCATGGATATATATATATATATTGTCATGGATATATATATATATATATATATATATATATATATATATATATATATATATATATTTTCTTTAACAATTATTACACTAGTTTATCTATTCTCTGAATTTGATCTTTTGAAATATGCAGACTTACTTATCAATGTATTCCTGGCCGCTGTGAGAGGCTTTAAGCCAATGTTCCTTCATTCATTCATTCCTCGCCAGTGTACCGTTGATTTTTCTTATTTACAGTCCCTCATATCATATATATATAATATATATATATATATATATTGGTCTGGATAGATAACATTGGATATATTAACCCTTTAGCTTATTTCACATTGTTATGACATGGGTCAGGGTCAGGTCAAGACCAGCGCTGTTCTTTTATGCCAAAAGGCAGTTTTGTCCAAAATGACATTTTGTATAAAAGACCAAAAGCCATTTCCAGCCTGATTGTTAATAACTGCATTCTGGCAGTGTTATTCTATGGATACTGTCGGCTGTATCTAATTAACTAATTAACTGTATTGTGCTAGTGGCGCAGCCTTTTGCAAATGTATTTATATAGAGGGTGCCTCATAACTGTCTGTTACCAATGTATTTATATTGAGGGTACCTCATAACTGCCTTTTACCAATGTATTTTATATTGAGGGTACCTCATAACTGTCTGTTACCAATGTATTTATATTGAGGGTACCTCATAACTGCCTTTTACCAATGTATTTTATATTGAGGGTACCTCATAACTGTCTGTTACCAATGTATTTTATATTGAAGATACCTCATAACTGCCTTTTGCCAATGTATTTATATTGAGGGTACCTCATAACTGCCTTTTACCAATGTATTTTATGTTGAGGGTACCTCATAACTGCCTTTTACCAATGTATTTTATATTGAAGATACCTCATAACTGCCTTTTGCCAATGTATTTATATTGAGGGTACCTCATAACTGCCTTTTACCAATGTTTTTTATATTGAGGGTACCTCATAACTGTCTTTTGCCAATGTATTTATATTGAGGGTACCTCATAACTGCCTTTTACCAATGTATTTTATATTGAAGATACCTCATAACTGCCTTTTGTCAATGTATTTATATTGAGGGTACCTCATAACTGCCTTTTACCAATGTATTTTATATTGAAGATACCTCATAACTGCCTTTTGCCAATGTATTTATATTGAGGGTACCTCATAACTGCCTTTAACCAATGTATTTTATGTTGAGGGTACCTCATAACTGTCTTTTACCAATGTATTTTATATTGAAGATACCTCATAACTACCTTTTGCCAATGTATTTATATTGAGGGTACCTCATAACTGCCTTTTACCAATGTATTTTATATTGAGGGTACCTCATAACTGTCTGTTACCAATGTATTTTATATTGAAGATACCTCATAACTGCCTTTTGCCAATGTATTTATATTGAGGGTACCTCATAACTGCCTTTTACCAATGTATTTTATATTGAGGGTACCTCATAACTCACTGTTACCAATGTATTTTATATTGAGGGTACCTCATAACTGTCTGTTACCAATGTATTTATATTGAGGGTACCTCATAACTGTCTGTTACCAATGTATTTTATATTGAGGGTACCTCATAACTGTCTGTTACCAATGTATTTATATTGAGGGTACCTCATAACTGCCTTTTACCAATGTATTTTATATTGAGGGTACCTCACAACTGCCTTTTGTCAATGTTTTTATATTGAGGGTACCTCATAACTGCCTTTTACCAATGTATTTTATATTGAGGGTACCTCATAACTGTCTGTTACCAATGTATTTTATATTGAGGGTACCTCATGACTGCCTTTTGCCAATGTATTTTATATTGAGGGTACCTCATAACTGCCTTTTGCCAATGTATTTTTATATTGATGGTACCTCATAACTGCCTTTTACCAATGTATTTTATATTGAGGGTACCTCATAACTGTCTTTTACCAATGTATTTTATATTGAGGGTACCTCATAACTGTCTTTTACCAATGTATTTATATAGAGGGTACCCCATAACTGTCTGTTACCAATGTATTTTATATTGAAGATACCTCATAACTGCCTTTTGCCAATGTATTTATATTGAGGGTACCTCATAACTGCCTTTTACCAATGTATTTTATATTGAGGGTACCTCATAACTGTCTGTTACCAATGTATTTTATATTGAAGATACCTCATAACTGCCTTTTGCCAATGTATTTATATTGAGGGTACCTCATAACTGTCTGTTACCAATGTATTTTATATTGTGGGTACCTCATAACTGCCTTTTACCACTGTATTTTATATTGAGGATACCTCATAACTGCCTTTTACCAATGTATTTTTTATTGTGGGCACCTCATAACTGTCTTTTACTGGTTATTTATCTAATAACCTACAATAATTACCTTTTGCCATTGACTGCCTTTTTTCATTGGAGGGTAGGGCGCCTAGATGTTTGTCTAACCTGACCTGTTATTACACGGTTACACACATTAGATGGACCGGGACTGGCCAGGGAGTGTCTGCCGCTGCATTAGTTATCCGATCACTACCTGCTGCTATATTCTCCCTTGATTCAATGGATTAAAGTGAAAGTAAGATACAACTATATTCAGAGATCCCCGGATACATGACACACCCAGATCCAGAATACTAAAACACAGACTAGTTTTGCTTTATTCGTTTATATTAACGTTCCACTTCGCTATTTTATCTCGCTGTCCCAGTAAATGTATTAATTACAAATTAAGATGCATAGTAATCTGTATGAATGAGATCACACATCAATGTTGTTTATTCAGTGTTACGCCATCTGAACAGCTGGTATCATTTAAACACTTCATATTACCAGTTGAGGCATATTGCAAGGAGAGCCTATTACAGCTGATTAGAATAACACTGGAAGAGGCTTAAAGGCAAGAAATTGTTTGCCATGCGGTTGTGGTTTCAGTATTGATACTAATTTTATTTGCGATATTCATGTCATAGATCAGGGGGAAAACGAGTGAAGGTTTTATATCTCTAAGTCTACATCTAGA
Source organism: Amphiduros pacificus (assembly GCA_949316495.1). Lineage (NCBI taxonomy): Eukaryota > Metazoa > Annelida > Polychaeta > Phyllodocida > Hesionidae > Amphiduros > Amphiduros pacificus. The sequence goes on along the minus strand of OX439012.1, from coordinate 35,147,898 downwards.
AGTTTACTCAGCAAAACCAAATGGCATCCCACCAAGAGAGCACGGTTGAACTAAGGGGTGCAGCTGGTACACACCAGCTGCTTGTTGCCAACCTTTATACTCTGGCTAGGGAGTTTCTGAAGGATGCCGAGCTACCTGGTTCCAATGTAGTTAAATGAGGGGGAAGATTATTCCAGTCAGTCACTGTCCTTGGAAAATAGCTGTATTTATAGGGGTCACAGATTGTCGCCATTTCGATATAGCGATTTCCATGGTTTTTCCGTGTTGGAGCTGATTTCATTTTGACATGTTCTGGAAGTTTCAAAGCTATTTCACCATGTATAGCCTTGTACAATAAAACCAGCCTCTGTGTCCTTCTTCTCCCTGCTAGTGAATCCCATTTTAGATCTTCCAGGATTTTTTGTTACAGTGCCTGTTTCTCTCTTCTGGTTTTCCCTCTTGTCTTGGCAGATGTGACTTTGTTTCCCTCTTGTCTTGGCAGATGTGACTTTGTTTCCCTCCTTACCTGCCAGATGGGACTCTGTTTCCCTTCCTGACCTGCCAGATGTGACTGGTTTTCCCTCTTGTCTTGGCAGATGTAACTTTGTTTCCCTTCCTGACCTGCCAGATGTGACTGGTTTTCCCTACTGTCTTGGCAGATGTGACTTTGTTTCCCTTCCTGACCTGCCAGATGTGACTGGTTTTCTCTCCTGTCTTGGCAGATGTGACTTTGTTTCCCTTCCTGACCTGTCAGATGTGACTTTGTTTCCCTTCCTGACCTGCCAGATGTGACTGGTTTTCTCTCCTGTCTTGGCAGATGTGACTTTGTTTCCCTTCCTGACCTGTCAGATGGGACTCTGTTTCCCTTCCTGACCTGCCAGATGTGACTGGTTTTCCCTCTTGTCTTGGCAGATGTAACTTTGTTTCCCTTCCTGACCTGCCAGATGTGACTGGTTTTCCCTACTGTCTTGGCAGATGTGACTTTGTTTCCCTTCCTGACCTGCCAGATGTGACTGGTTTTCTCTCCTGTCTTGGCAGATGTGACTTTGTTTCCCTTCCTGACCTGTCAGATGTGACTTTGTTTCCCTTCCTGACCTGCCAGATGTGACTGGTTTTCCCTCCTGTCTTGGCAGATGTGACTTTGTTTCCCTTCCTGACCTGTCAGATGTGACTTTGTTTCCCTCCTGACCTGCCAGATGTGACTGGTTTTCCCTCCTGTCTTGTCAGATGTGACTTTGTTTCCCTTCCTGACCTGTCAGATGTGACTTTGTTTCCCTTCCTGACCTGCCAGATGTGACTGGTTTTCCCTCCTGTCTTGGCAGATGTGACTTTGTTTCCCTTCCTAACCTGCCAGAAGTGACTGGTTTTCCCTCCTTACCTGTCAGATGTGACTGGTTTTCCCTCTTGTCTTGGCAGTTGTGACTTTGTTTCCCTCCTGACCTGCCAGATGTGACTGGTTTTCCCTCCTTACCTGTCAGATGTGACTGGTTTTCCATCCTTACCTGCCAGATGTGACTGTTTTTCCCTCCTGTCTTGGCAGATGTGACTTTGTTTCCCTCCTGACCTGCCAGATGTGACTGGTTTTCCCTCCTTACCTGCCAGATGTGACTGGTTTTCCCTCCTGTCTTGGCAGATGTGACTTTGTTTCCCTCCTGACCTGCCAGATGTGACTGTTTTTCCCTCCTTACCTGTCAGATGTGACTGGTTTTCCCTCCTTACCTGTCAGATGTGACTGGTTTTCCCTCCTTACCTGCAAGATATGACTGTTTTTCCCTCCTGTCTTGGCAGATGTGACTTTGTTTCCCTTCCTGACCTGCCAGATGTGACTGGTTTTCCCTCCTGTCTTGGCAGATGTGACTTTGTTTCCCTCCTGACCTGCCAGATGTGACTGGTTTTCCCTCCTGTCTTGGCAGATGTGACTTTGTTTCCCTCCTGACCTGCCAGATGTGACTGGTTTTCCCTCCTGTCTTGGCAGATGTGACTTTGTTTCCCTCCTGACCTGCCAGATGTGACTTGTTTTCCCTCCTTTCCTGTCAGATGTGACTGGTTTTCCCTCCTTACCTGCCAGATGTGACTGGTTTTCCCTCCTGTCTTGGCAGATGTGACTTTGTTTCCCTCCTGACCTGGCAGATGTGACTTTGTTTCCCTCCTGTCTTGGCAGATGTGACTTTGTTTCCCTCCTTACCTGCCAGATGTGACTGGTTTTCCCTCTTGTCTTGGCAGATGTGACTTTGTTTCCCTCCTGACCTGCCAGATGTGACTGTTTTTCCCTCTTGTCTTGGCAGATGTGACTTTGTTTCCCTCCTGACCTGGCAGATGTGACTGTTTTTCCCTCCTGTCTTGGCAGATGTGACTTTGTTTCCCTCCTGACCTGTCAGATGTGACTGTTTTTCCCTCCTGACCTGTCAGATGTGACTGTTTTTCCCTCCTGACCTGTCAGATGTGACTTTGTTTCCCTTCCTGACCTGTCAGATGTGACTCTTTTTCCCTCCTGACCTGTCAGATGTGACTGTTTTTCCCTCCTGACCTGTCAGATGTGACTTTGTTTCCCTCCTGACCTGCCAGATGTGACTGTTTTTCCCTCCTGTCTTGGCAGATGTGACTTTGTTTCCCTCCTGACCTGTCAGATGTGACTGGTTTTTCCCTCCTGTCTTGGCAGATGGGACTTTGTTTCCCTCCTTACCTGCCAGATGTGACTGGTTTTCCCTCCTGACCTGCCAGATGTGACTGTTTTTCCCTCCTGTTTTGGCAGATGTGACTTTGTTTCCCTCCTTACCTGCCAGATGTGACTGGTTTTCCCTCCTGTCTTGGCAGATGTGACTTTGTTTCCCTCCTGACCTGCCAGATGTGACTGGTTTTCCCTCCTGTCTTGGCAGATGTGACTTTGTTTCCCTCCTTACCTGCCAGATGTGACTGTTTTTCCCTCCTGACCTGCCAGATGTGACTGTTTTTCCCTCCTGTTTTGGCAGATGTGACTTTGTTTCCCTCCTTACCTGTCAGATGTGACTGTTTTTCCCTCCTGTCTTGGCAGATGTGACTTTGTTTCCCTCCTTACCTGCCAGATGTGACTGGTTTTCCCTCTTGTCTTGGCAGATGTGACTTTGTTTCCCTCCTGACCTGGCAGATGTGACTGTTTTTCCCTCTTGTCTTGGCAGATGTGACTTTGTTTCCCTCCTGACCTGGCAGATGTGACTGTTTTTCCCTCCTGACCTGTCAGATGTGACTGGTTTTCCCTCCTGACCTGGCAGATGTGACTGTTTTTCCCTCCTGACCTGTCAGATGTGACTTTGTTTCCCTCCTGACCTGTCAGATGTGACTTTGTTTCCCTCCTGACCTGCCAGATGTGACTGTTTTTCCCTCCTGTCTTGGCAGATGTGACTTTGTTTCCCTCCTGACCTGTCAGATGTGACTGGTTTTTCCCTCCTGTCTTGGCAGATGGGACTTTGTTTCCCTCCTTACCAACCAGATGGGACTCTGTTTCCCTTCCTGACCTGCCAGATGTGACTGGTTTTCCCTCTTGTCTTGGCAGATGTGACTTTGTTTCCCTTCCTGACCTGTCAGATGTGACTTTGTTTCCCTTCCTGACCTGTCAGATGTGACTTTGTTTCCCTTCCTGACCTGTCAGATGTGACTTTGTTTCCCTCCTGACCTGCCAGATGTGACTGGTTTTCCCTCCTGTCTTGGCAGATGTGACTTTGTTTCCCTTCCTGACCTGCCAGATGTGACTGGTTTTCCCTCCTGTCTTGGCAGATGTGACTTTGTTTCCCTCCTGACCTGTCAGATGTGACTTTGTTTCCCTTCCTGACCTGTCAGATGTGACTGGTTTTTCCCTTCCTGACCTGCCAGATGTGACTATTTTTCCCTCCTGTCTTGGCAGATGTGACTTTGTTTCCCTTCCTGACCTGTCAGATGTGACTTTGTTTCCCTTCCTGACCTGTCAGATGTGACTTTGTTTCCCTTCCTGACCTGTCAGATGTGACTGGTTTTTCCCTTCCTGACCTGTCAGATGTGACTGGTTTTTCCCTCCTGTCTTGGCAGATGTGACTTTGTTTCCCTGCCTGACCTGCCAGATGTGACTGTTTTTCCCTCTTGTCTTGGCAGATGTGACTTTGTTTCCCTGCCTGACCTGCCAGATGTGACTGTTTTTTCCTCTTGTCTTGGCAGATGTGACTTTGTTTCCCTCCTTACCTGCCAGATGTGACTGGTTTTCCCTCTTGTCTTGGCAGATGTGACTTTGTTTCCCTCCTGACCTGCCAGATGTGACTGGTTTTCCCTACTGTCTTGGCAGATGTGACTTTGTTTCCCTTCCTGACCTGTCAGATGTGACTTTGTTTCCCTTCCTGACCTGTCAGATGTGACTTTGTTTCCCTTCCTGACCTGTCAGATGTGACTGGTTTTTCCCTTCCTGACCTGCCAGATGTGACTGGTTTTCCCTCCTGTCTTGGTAGATGGGACTTTGTTTCCCTTCCTGACCTGTCAGATGTGACTGTTTTTCCCTCCTGTCTTGGCAGATGTGACTTTGTTTCCCTCCTTACCTGCCAGATGTGACTGGTTTTCCCTCCTGTCTTGGCAGATGTGACTTTGTTTCCCTTCCTGACCTGTCAGATGTGACTGTTTTTCCCTCTTGTCTTGGCAGATGTGACTTTGATTCCCTCCTGACCTGGCAGTTTCACATATTGTGGCATTGTTCTCCCACGGTGGGTTACTGCTGGGAATAATTAATTAACTGCTTTTTGATACTGGACTGGAATAGTACTGCGAATTTATTGATAAATTAATAGATAACAATTAGTAATCATAAATGCATTTTATTGGTGATTTAAAATATCACACTCAAAGAGATTAAAATAAACAGTTAAGTAGCCAGTAGGAGGGCCAGTAGGAGGGCCAGTAGGAGGGCCAGTAGGAGGGCCAGTAGGAGGGCCAGTAGGAGGGCCAGTAGGAGGGCCAGTAGGAGGGCCAGTAGGAGGGCCAGTAGGAGGGCCAGTAGGAGGGCCAGTAGGAGGGCCAGTAGGAGGGCCAGTAGGAGGGCCAGTAGGAGGGCCAGTAGGAGGGCCAGTAGGAGGGCCAGTAGGAGGGACAGTAGGAGGGACAGTAGGAGGGACAGTAGGAGGGCCAGTAGGAGGGACAGTAGGAGGGCCAGTAGGAGGGCCAGTAGGAGGGCCAGTAGGAGGGCCAGTAGGAGGGCCAGTAGGAGGGCCAGTAGGAGGGCCAGTAGGAGCCCCTTCTCTGTCTCAGGTTACTAGGATTTTATGACGTGTATCATCTGCGGATTATCAGTTGTACCAGGATGTGTGAAACAATAAAAAACATTTGACAGAGACTCTCCTTGAGAAAGTGTTTTGTCGCGTTTGGAGGGCCCTTCAGATTCATATTAAATAGAAATACCTTCTCCAGATATGGGAAGTCAAGATATGCCAAGGACAGAACAGATTTCTTTTGCAAATTTAATGCAGATTTGAGCTTTACTTGGCGTGGATCGATCAGTATAGTTTAATGATATGTGAATACACTAATCAGGCACTATTCATTCTGGTTCAAACAAATAACGCTTAATTCCGAAAGTTGGTTGAAATATGTCTCAAACCCTCTAAAGAGCCTAACGTGTAATAGGACCACCCATCTAAACAATCTATCCTGTATATCTCACCTATCTGTCAGTACGAACTAAACATTACAGCAATCCTGAACCCTGCTCCAGTACAATGTAACTTGCTTATGACATAATGAGAGAATAAAGGCAACTATTTCACGCAGTTTTTGTTTACCTACCTGCTCTATTTCAAGCAGTTTTTGTTTACTTACCTGCGCTATTTCACGCAGTTTTTGTTTTCTTACCTGGGCTATTTCACGCAGTTTTTGTTAACTTACCTGCGCTTTTTCACACAGTTTTTGTTTACCTACCTGCTCTATTTCAAGCAGTTTTTGTTTACTTACCTGCGCTATTTCATGCAGTTTTTGCTAACTTACCTGGGCTATTTCACGCAGTTTTTGTTTACCTACCTGCGCTATTTCATGCAGTTTTTGCTAACTTACCTGGGCTATTTCACGCAGTTTTTGTTTACCTACCTGCGCTATTTCATGCAGGTTTTTTTACTTACCTGCGCTATTTCATGCAGTTTTTGCTAACTTACCTGGGCTATTTCATGCAGTTTTTGTTAACTTACCTGCGCTATTTCACGCAGTTTTTGTTAACATACCTGAGCTATTTCACACAGTTTTTGTTAACTTACCTGGGCTATTTCATGCAGTTTTTTTTAACTTACCTGTGCTATTTTATGCACTTTTTGTTAACTTACCTGGACTATTTCATGAAGTTTTTGTTAACTTACCTGTTCAGTTAGGTGATGAGAATGTATGCGAGCCCCGCCAGTGCACATAAAAAATGCTCAAAACATGTTTTTCCTGATTTGGAACAATAAATCATGAGCCTTTTTCTTTACTGATATGATATATTATCAGTTGACAACAACTATTGCTGTATAACTATTTCAAGACATCGAATTGACTTTTAAGCTCATAAATATTTTTGTTACAACATTTTTTTACTCTACGACCTTATGACAAAATAAAATATTAAGTACTTCCTGATGCTGGGAGGATTTCAACTCAAGACATTTGCATTGTAAAATCTAACTACAAGAGAGCTTGTTAATATCAAATAAAAAGGTTTGATCTGTATAAATGGGATATTTTTAAAGATATATTATTTCTTATGTTAACCCCTTAAGGACTAGCCTCTCTAAATTTTGTTGATTGGCAGGACTAACCAATTTTTTTCTGGACTAGTGTATCTATATACTAAATTGATGGTTACCATGGTGACTCAGTATGCTTAATGAAGAATGTTACAAAATGACGTCATTGAGCCAGAATAATGGGGACGTCAACGTCCCTCCCGTCCGTTAGGGGTTAAAGATCCTACTCCAAAGCGGCATTAAATTAATTTACTTTGTCTTGATAAGCCTAGATATGAACCCCTCATGAGTAAAGTGAGTCATAAGCCTAGATATGAACCCCTCAGGAGTAAAGTGAGTCATAAGCCTAGATATGAACCCCTCAGGAGTAAAGTGAGTCATAAGCCTAGATATGAACCCCTCAGGAGTAAAGTGAGTCATAAGCCTAGATGCTGTCAAAAGTATTGAGCCCACTAGATACCATTGCTTTACTTTATTGCTGCAGGATTGTGGGTCATTCATCGGACACCCTTTTTGCTAATTCCTGAACTCAGAAATGAGGCAAACGTTCCTGACAGTCCATCTACATCATAATATATGAGTACAAAATATTTGCCTAATTGAAGCTGGGGTACTTTGTGAAAGCACATCACCTTAATAAATAATAAAGATCTACCCCAGGGGACGGGATGGGAGTCTTTGGGATAACAGGCTTTCACAGTACTTTGATACCATTTTCCAATATGGCTGAATCTCATTGACTTCTCATGAGACTTAAATGTCCAGAATAACCCCATGAAACTTTTGTGCACGTGCTTTTTATGGTTTTAAATAATTGCAACCCAACAAATGTTAAATTCAAGTTTAAATAATAATGGTTATTTTTAATCATATTTCATAAAATTAAGTTTGGTCTCTGAAGAAAGGTTGAACTCGTATGGCCTTCTGATAAACAAAAAATCTAAAATTTAGACATCCATAATAATCGGATTATTTTGTGCAACTCCTCTCCTAACCAACCGCAAACGAATATTCTAGGGAAATGGTACAAGTATTGAGGTTCAACCAGTTCTCTATGGTGTATTTGATTATGTATTTTGTGTAATTCAGACATCAGAGGCCCTGAGTATGTAACAGGACAACCTCATCACTAGAAATGGCAGACATAGGGATATAACTTGATATAAGGACAACCTGCAACAAACTATGATGTACTAGATGATTTGAAATCAACCCCTCGGCCTCCCTTTTAGTGAAATCACCCCCTTGCACAATAATTGATGATACATATTTCATAGATTGCATATTTTGACCTCCTCCAGTACAGGAGATAGGTGCGGTGTGCACGAACCCGCGATAATTACACGCTTCAGAGGGCTGCTCAGAGAGCCAAGGTTCAAGACAATGAAGTGAGCATCAAATATCTTCAATACCTTTTCCTGTTCAGATTCAATCGGATTTGCATGACTTTCATTATTTAAAGATTTCATTGTGAGTAATTTCCAACCAGCCGTTAGAGGGCACTATTGAGTAGCTTCTATTAGGTAAATTGACACCTAGCGTTATCGTGCATTGTGCGCTCCTAACGACGAGTTCTCCAAATTGTGTGTGTTATATCGAGGATGATCATTTTGTTGCTTATTGATTTATTGTTTAATGAATCTTATACTGCACACCAACTTATTTCACTAGTTTAACATTTAATATATAGCATATGGCAGTCATTGTCATATCAGTTACATTGCTATATCAGTTACAACTAATACAATTAAGTAATATATCTTGGTAGAAAAGCATATACATTGTGGGCTGCCTGTCGAGCAGTGCAGACGTGTCCAGCCAGAGCTCCTGATTAACACCTTCAAATCTTTGTTTAAGACAGCACCATCGTTGGATAAGTATATATAAACGTATATATACCAGGTGCGTATAACATTGAATTACATATACTTTAATGAAGCTAAAAATCGCTACATAAAGTGATATAATACAGTGTCAAATATTACATGAAGTAATATATTACAAAGTGATCTAGTAAACAAAGTGCCACAACCAAGCCTGCATAAACAAAAAAAGCCTGCATAAACAAAAAATAAGCTGCCATTGATTTTTCATGAAGAAAAATATTGGCAAATAATAAGAAAATATCAGCAAAGTGAAGTAAGGAAGTGTCAAATATTACATGAAGTAATATAATACACTGTGTTGAAGTAAGCCAAGTAATATAGCAAACAAAGTCTAAGTAAACAAAGCAATATAGTAGACTAAGTAATATTAAACTGGTGTTACATATTACATAAAGTAATATAATACACATCATATCAGAAACAAAGAATATACTGCACAAAGTGGTATACAAGAAATTATTTTTTTTATGTTTTTATTCATGATATATATTGAAGCACTGTGAACTCAGTGAACCTCCATATGAAACAGACGACCTGCATATGAAACAGACACCCAAAACCCCACTGTCTGACCCACATATACTGAATCTGAATTGTGCCAATTTCTCAATGAAATTGATTGAGGCCAGCATTACTGGCATATCTCTGGCTTATACTGAATTGCTCATAGTGACATTACCCAGAATTCCCCCAGTATATCTGGGCACATCCAGAAATTGAAAACAGAATAAAAACAAAATACATAAATTGAAAATATTCTATATAACAACCAAACAAGCACTGTACCGCTTAACCAAAGTGACATGTCCTCAAATATTAACAAGATGAGTGACAACAGGATAAGTGATAGTAAGATTGTTTATAATTTTTTTGCAAAGGATGGTGGATGTAACTTTGGATCAAATTGTAGATTTGCCCATGTGGCTGCAATAAAGAAGAGGAAATTTAATGAATGATGGGATAAAGGGGGCCCGAGCAGAATTATGCCAAATAATCTAAACCTGAATAGGGATTGTATTGAAGATAACTGTTGTATATATAATTGCCATATGATCGGTAGAAAAACTGCTACAAGCTGCTTGAAAAATACTGCTGTAAACTATGATGTTAAAGTTAGACATGACCAAATGTCTCATAAGTCAATGAAAATGAAAATATCTCATAAATCAATGAAAAAAGCCTGCTGTGTTTTTAATAATAATAGCAATGTGAGAAATACAGATGTGATAAAAAGTAAAAGTAATGTGATGAATTTCAATGTTGTATATAAAAACAAATCGCAAAGTACTATTGAGATGAAATCTATGGAAAAATGCATGCATCAATGAATTATTTTAATATTAACAAGGGGTTTGACATGAAGATGAAAAGTGATAATAGGTTTTTATCAAAAATAAAAGATTTTAAAACCAAAAATGGCTCTATTACTACCTTAAACTGTTTGGGCCCCCGTAGTCGTAAATCAAAGTTTAGCCAAAAAATTAAAGGGAAAAAGCCACAGAATTCAGAATGTAAATATTCCAAATGGTACTATATTGAAAAATGCAAAAACATAGAAAATACTGAAAAGAAACTCTATAGTACGGCCTTAAAAACAAAACCAAGCATCTGTTGTTTGCATGATTCACGTAATAAAAATGTTAAGCAATATTATGACGGCATGT